>JBCFYV010000012.1:36740386-37082081 GCA_039000515.1 Timema cristinae
TAAATAGTCAGAAATTTAAATTATACATAATTACTCATTTCTTCTGTTAAAGTATTTAAAATTCTCAATATAAATTTACACCACCAGATTGGTTATTTTATTTACTAACACTGTAGATATTTTATGAGAAATAATATGTTTAATATAGCAGATGTAGTTGAAGAGTTATTCCAATAAAAACCAATTTAAAGATTTTGAAATGAAACTAAAATAAATGCAGCTGAAACTAAAGTTTTAAGTTCACTTTTTATGTGCACCAAAACCAAGTGGTAATCGGATGAGATATTCGCATGTACATAAGAACCTGTTTAGTACACATGAAAATAGTCTAGAAACACGCTATAATGTACTATGTTTATGTGCAACTGAAAAATTCAAGGAATTGGTGTAACGTAAAGTCACAAATTCTTAGCTATACTTGCAATCAAATAGCCGAAGTTATTATCTATGCTTTATAGTGAGGAGTTCTCCATCTAAATATCATATTCTGAAAATTTAAAAATGACACCTGGACACGGGATTCAAACCCGGGACCTTAGGTTTAGTACGCCACTGATCTAACCACCTAGCTATTCAAGAATCTCCTGTGCTCAGGGTCATTCTTCACTCAAATTTTAAGGTAGAGTTTCAGATGGATGTGCAGAAATCGTCGGTTACAAATGTGGGATTTTATTAAGATCACGAGCCGTCAAATAACACAGCCACCTTCGACTCGGTAGTTGGCTTAATGCAGCCAACATTATAATTATTATAATTGTAAGTGATTGCATATTTAAGAATCAAATAGTCAAAACTATTATTTATGCTTTTTAGTGAGGAATTCTCCATCTAGATATCATATTCTGAAAATTGAAAAATGACACCTGAACACGGGAATCGAACCCGGGACCTTTGGCTTATTTCGTCAATGCTCTAACCACTGAGCTATCCAGGAATCATCTCGTGCCCAGGGTCTTGCTTCATGTCCATCATAGAGACTGCCTTAAAATATGAGTGAATAATGACTCTGGGCACAGGACGATTCCTGGAAAGCTCAGTGGTTGGAACATTGGTATATTGAGCCACAGGTCCCGGGTTAGATTCTCGTTTCCAGGTGTCATTTTTCAATTTCCAGAATATATTTGCAATAATTTGTTTTAATATGAAAGGAGAGAATAACCCAGTGTCTATTTCCATTCATGCGATTTTTGGTAAAATACATAGTCTTTTAAAAAAATACTCTTTTGAGACATTATTTGGTTATAAATGGAATACATTTATGAGAAACAGAAATAAAAACAACAGGATCTAATACAATACATGGCTCTTGCAGTATCTTAATTATCTATTTTCTCTTTTAGAAAGCTGTGGTTGGAGTTTCACACGCCTGCTTAGTTACAATAGAATAAAAACCATGGTCGATGGTTTGGGTGGAAACAATCTATTTCCTTAAAAAGTAAAAATGGAGCCAAACCACTATTTTAAATTAAGCATTGAAAAATTGATAAAAGGGCAAGACCTACACACTAAGCAGAAAACTGTAGTCCTCAAAGTTCACAATTAAAACACATGATAATAAAATTGTCGTGGTACATAATTCCCCATCTTTAGCAGAAGATAGTAAAACACCAACTGAACTATGGCAGGATCCCAAGAGGTGGATCATGGTCACTTAGATAATGTTGCCTGTTTCTTTATTTTTTATTTTTTTGCTTGTTCAAACTTGTGTCTTGACTCTAGGTAGATGGATATAATGTTGTTTAAATATTATATTTAATCAGCAGTTATTGGTTATTATTTATTATAGATGTTTATATGGAAATGACCCTGCAGTGAGTAGGCCTGCTTGGAAGAAAAAGAAAGAGGGTTATCTAAGGTTGAGACTAGGGGGTTGCCTAGTTTTGCTTATATATTGGTGAACAATTTCCCATCTACTACGCTGGGAAGAATTGCAACTATTGGGGAGGACTCTTTACTCTAGTACTATAGCATTAGTCAAAATCTGCATTATGTGTTTGGGCATGAAGTGCTACTGTTTTGTCACAGGCTATGATATCCTAACCTGATCACCTCTCATAAAATCTTCTCAACAGTGCTCCAAGAATCACATTCAAATGTGCCCCTAATCTCAGAAACATTCTGGTTCAACCTCAATTGCCTGACCCAGCCACAAACAATAAACCGAGAACAGTACCTGCAAAATTCACCAACCCTCCACCTCATTCAAAAGCAGACCCACACAAATGTAATACCCCATGAAAGGCCACACTTACTGATCCACAGAAATTCTTATATACCCGTTTCAATGCAACTACTGCATTGCTGACTGGATACATTGGCCTCACCGCAGGAACACTCAGACAACGACTGAATAGTCACCGTTTTGATATCAACCACAATGACCCTGACAAACCAGTAGTACTTGTAACACTATACAGATTTATCGCCCCACGTTGGACGTAGATTGAAACCCTACCGATTAATTCCCTGATATAATAATGCTGTGACGATATTTAGGTTGTCTATAGCTCCGTGCTCGAGTGCCTACCATCACTGTACGGAATAGATACCGTTTAACCAGCTGTTAATTGCTCCGTGGTCGAGCACTTATTAAATCGGCATAATGAATAAATGTAAGAAAGAGAACTATTGATGGCTGTTTATTCACACAGAGTTCATTTAAATGACATATGTTAATTACTTATACATACTCAAATTAAATGCTTTATATCAATGCACACGTGATATTAATGTAAATTATTGTATTCTGTGTTAGACTGTGACTGTGAGAGCCAGTGAGTCCATGACTGCATTACTTGTGTGAGCGTGGGTGTTAGAGCAACTTGTGTGGCGTTGTTAGTGCGACTTGTGCGTCTGGAGGGATGTGTGTGGGGCTGTCTGTGGCTGCCCTTAATTATACACACAAACAGCTTATATATGACATAACCCCTTGCCTCTTATTTCCCTTGTCAACAGTGTAAAAACTAACTAATAGAAAAAGTCATGGTGACAGGTGTTGTGAAAGCTAGCTTCATATTGGTATAGGGAATTGGCGTCCTTGCCAAATACTGCGTAGTTGTTCCTTTAACAGGAAAAATGCTATAAAAAATATATTTTAATGGTGAAATCCTTTTCCCATTATTTCTGAAATGCGCGTGTTTCTTCATGGATGAATCATAAAAGGATATTATACATATGTTACTTTAGAGAAAAATTGCCTTCATCCATGACTTTTTATATATTTTAGAGTGATCCAAACCAATATCATGACATACTCCATACCCAAAACTCATAATGCAGATTTTGACTAATACTATAGACCTATAGTACTAAAGTAATAAGAGCCTTCCCCAAAAGTTGCAATGTTTCACAGATCCATAGGTGGGAACTTGCTTATCAATATATTACCAAACCAAGGCACCCTTCTGGTCTCACCCTTAGTAGTCCAGAGGAAGGGTAGATTCCAATCCCATTAAGTGCGGAAGTTTTGAAAATTTGGGAATATATACATTTCGATGCCCTGAATGAAATGCGTAAAAATGCAAAATCCGATCGCTGGCGCCGCCATATTGTAAAAATAGCGCCCAAACAAGATTTTTCAAAAAAATATCTCTTTGGGTGTGTCATACATCAAAAATGATTAGAGTAAAATTTAAAAGGCGTTCATTTTCCTACATAATATGTTGAAACCATTTTTTTTCCTAAAATGAATAGTTTCTGCAAAGCAGCCAAGCGAGGTCGAGCATTATTTAAAAAATACTCATTTTTTGCATTTATTCATTTCATTGCAAGTCTTGTGGACGAGTATTTTGTGTTTGGAAACAGCATTTGTTTTTGTGTATAAAAAGCCTGCACTATGTTGATATTAGCTATCTACTTTGGATAGCTGTATGTAGAATACTCCTTTCCACACCACCATGAGTTAGAGTAAATGGCGCATTTTTTTTTTTTTTTTTTTACGTGGTATCCCCTAAATACCTAATCCACCATTAGACTTTTTATTGCATTGTTTTAATTTGTCCAGATTCGCTCTAGTCTTCAGAAATGCCTTCTTCTTAACTTTTTCCGTTTGTTATCCATTGATTGTGGCATTCGGTCGTTCTCCATGCTTGAGGTAAATAATTTGATTGGCAAGTCGACATCCTCATTGTCATTAAGCTCGTTGACTGTTTCCAGTGCATTATCGCAGGTTTGTATGTTACAGATATTGCAAATCACATAATATTTTAAAACTGTCTTCATACAATCACACGCTGGCGTGAACTTTTTTTTTTCACTGCAGGAGATAAATTTAAGCAACTTTTTGGGAACAGGATTTATAAGCGTTGTTACTGGTATGAGGCCAGAGTTGTTCGTTTTCCAGCCCTATTATTCTACAATTTATAGAATGCCCTGCCAGCATTGAACTTGATAATAGATCCTGAATGAATGCTGTTGCACTGCTGCAATTATTATAGGTGGTAGAAAAGCAATGTTGAATTTGTTTTTAGGGAACGATTTGTAATGATAAGCATTGTTAGAGATAATTATTCATCTTTGACCCTGTACAATGACAGAAGAAAAAGTTCTTCAGCGTCAGCGATATCACCCAGTTCAGCATTAATATCTTTAAAAATTTGAATACTCGCCTACAAATCCTGCTGTTTTTGTGGTATAGTCGTGTATTTTAGTTTGTCTTGAATGAAAAGGACAGGTTGTGTCACAACCGCTGAAAGAATGAAGAAATAGTATATTATTTGAGATGATTTCCCCTCTTTACAAACTGTTGGAAGAATACAGTGGCTGGTGTACGATGACTTTCGCAGCCAGTTTCTGGATGAGGAGACTGTATTTTCATGCATGGTATGTGATACCTGGCTTCAGCTGCGACTAAATCTTGTGTCATTTCCACGCGTTTGATGATTTTGCGACACCTTTCATCATTTCGATCTTGAGCTGATTGTAAAACTGTGTCTTTCACAGTAAAGATGCAAGCATCATAAATGATATCGCGAACGCTTGATTTGGCCTTCTTTTGTTTCTTTAAAATGTCCTCCGTAATTTGTAATTCTGCCGGAACACACAAAAAAAAAATGTTTAAAATCAAAAGCAACTCCACCTGATCTTAATTATGGTGCTATATAGTTAGTTTCACTTTTATTTTTTAACGAACTACCGTGAATTTCTCATTGCAGTACCACTTTACAACATAAGTTATGAACTCTCACCCACATGCCTTTTTACGAAAAAAGCCTATATTATTATCATTCCTTTTCAAACTCTATCGTTGAAATGTTTCCATGCATTTCTCCTTCATCTAACATGTCTGAAATATATGTATCGCAAATAAGGCATTTCTGATCCTGAGCCATTTTAGTTTGAGACACAAACCGGTAAAGTACCTATGTGCAATCGTATCTTTTAAAAAATCGATTAAAATTATTTAATTTCCAGTAAAGCTACTAAAACAGAGATTGAAATTAAATCATGATTTTAAAAGTAGAATATTGCTAAGCCTACCTTTGAATGTTGTTGAGAGAGGATCTCCCCCTTAACAATTGTAATGAATGTGTTTGATTAACATTAGTAATAATACAACAAAAAATTAATATATACCAAAAAAACATACATGCATGGCACTTATATATACAAAAAAACACTATATATTTATATATAGGATTATAAAGGTTTTTTTTTGTATTTGTAAAAACACTTTCATTTCATAAGGGTTTATTTATTTATACTTATTATCTATTTATATACATTATTACACAACAAAATTGAATATATAAAGAATTTTTTATATTTATCATTGCCATGCATATACCAGTATGTTTGTTTGTGTGTCTCAATGAAATGTATATATTATATGAATGTAACATTGCATAGTACTTTAAATCATTATTTAATAATCAACACCTATGAAAATATAACACTTGCTTTTTATTTCATTGATTTTTTTATAATTATTTGAGGAAATACTACACCTGGATATCTCAAAGAACAAAATAGATAATAAAAGAACTAGAAGTATTATTCCCACAAAAATGTTATTGAGCCACCGTGACCAAGAATAATTTTATATACAATTTAAGAAATAAAAACAGATAGCAGCATTAACGATGAAAACACTTTCATTTTAATTCAACTTTTACTAATCTTTCTAGTTAAACGAGTCTATGACATCAGCTGTGTTTGGGTTTGCATTATTTGATCCATGGACTTATAGTTCTTTACACCACAAAACGAAAGAGATAGCTGAGGTGTAATATTACATTATTGTTAGTATGGCGTAATATCTATGTCCTTGATCTCAGCGGCCTACTTGAGCGATGTGTGACGCAACTAGTAATCACTGGATCACTTGCATGCCTCAATCCTTTCAACTTTGCTCGGTCATTTGAGTGAGCTGTGAGCTACAATCCAGGGTATCACATTTCTAGTGAATTGTCAGTTTGGTGCAACTGCTACGACCGGAACATAGGTGGTCATCCAAAATGAGTGAAAAGTAAGTTACTCTTATTATAATTATATCATTTGAACAATTTATGTGTCACTTTGGTCGCATTTCATTATAATATAAGGTGTTTTTTTTAAAAGATTGCATTGTCATCATTTCATTACACCATTCATTTTGAACTTTCTTATGACAATTTTGTCCACTTATGTGAAAGATGTACCAACATGAAAATAATTATTAAATTTAAGTTAATTAAACATTTAATTTTTAAAGTATGTTGAAAAAACTAGCAACCTAAGTTTACACTTTGATAAAATGCTCTTTTAAAAGTTTTCAATAAATCGAAAATTAATTTGACTGCAGCTCTCCTTTAAAGTAAAATTCTTAGCCCCTGTAGCCAACGTTGATACTTAACTTTTTCAAAAGTTTTTGCTTCCAAATATAATATATATTCAATTGGCTCTACTAAATATTGAATATGTTTTAGGGGTACAAAAGTTTTGTAAAACATGAGTGCCATCAAATATTTGTGCAGATCATATGGATATCGTGCATATTTTTCAAAAATATATTTATTTTCTTCTAAAAGCAAAATTAGCACTTCATTTACATCATTTCCTATTCATTGGTATTCACTTCAACCCAACATGAACCAGGTGCTTAGTAAAAAGTAGGTCACTAGTACAGTTAAAAGTGAAGGGATAGAGTAGGCTACAATAACCAATTATTAGACAAATCTGTCTTAGTTGAATGACCTAGTGAAGTAGAATGGTGACTTCATGCTGCTGTTTAAGTTTGCTTTCACCCCATGAGTATTTTGAACACACTGTAAATGCTATGTTTTCAACAAACCATTAATATGCTAAATGTGTGGGTGATCAGATAGCACATTAAGCCTGCATGTTTGTTTTAATCATTATAAATTGCTTATAGTAATGATTATATGCGATTAATATGTAGTAAAGGAATCAACAAGCCGGGGCTGGAGGATAATTTTATATTATGCTAGCAATATTACAAGGCTGCCACAGTAAATAAAGTCAGCAAGAAGCTATCAGAATGGAATAGCCAAAAGGAACCTAAGAAGTAACTAGGTCATTTTTAGTACTTTAACAACTTACATTTCTATTAGAACTACACATCTTCCTATAATCATTAAAATCCTTGAACAAGTAAATATAAAGCTAAAACCTCTATATTGTGACCCCACACAAAACACGCTGCCACCCCCAGGTTGAAAACCGCTGCTTTATTATGACACACTTGGAAACAATATTTAACTGGTAAGCTCAACTAAATTTAGGACTATTAGGTATGTACTGTTATGATTTTACATTGTTTTTAATAAATATACACCATCGTGCATTTTTAGCTTAGGTTAACTACTTTATGGTGTAACATGATACATACAAAATTAATTAGTAAAAAATTACAGTCAACTAAATTTTTCTAGTAGGAATATGATTGGTTTGTTAATAATTTAAACCTCAAAACAAAAATTCTGCCTATACCTATTGTATAGGTAGGGGGAAGGTGTTGTACCTTGGACCTATTTTCAAATTTTGATTTTTTACTTTGTTCAAACTTTTAAGAATTTTGTGAAATTTCGTATGTAGAGACTAGGGTACATTAGGAAACATATTTTTTTTAGAATAAGAAATTAAAACTGGTTCATATTTTTTTGTTATTTTGAAAAAATGTTTACACTAGGACCGAAGTACAACATATGTGTTGTACCTTGGACCTCTGCGAGTTATTTTAAGTGAAACTCCGAAAAACAATTACAATTCTTTTTTTTTTAATGTTTAGCAATTAGGCTATAAACAATATTTTAAGCTGGTTATAATCATGAATTGGTAAAAATGTTTAATAGTTTATTCAACATTTAGCTGTGATGGATAAAACACAAAAAAAAGTACATTTTTTTAACATTAAATTTTGAAAGATCTACACCAAAAGCCAATTTTTCTAGCTGGCGTGCTAATCCTCCACTTAAAGTAGGGTGTTGTAACTTAAAAACCACATCGTTTTTGTCAATAGCATGGACTTCACAGTCCTCTCTTATAAATTTCTGAGAATTTAAATCTCTTTTTAAGTACTGGACATAATAAGATCGTTCATTTATTGCTACCACTTCAGCTACAAAATATTTCATTCTTTTTGGTTGCAATCTTTACCAATACAAACACTCCAAGTTCAATCTTTCCATTATCTGGATTAAAGAGATTAATAAAATCTTCATTCGATGAACTGGGATCATCATACAAGGCACTTTCATCTGACTCTTTAGTATCAGAACTGTAGGTCAACTTCTTTTTTATAATTTTCTTCACTTTTGTCTCCTTCAATATGGTTTTTTTCATTTTCTTGAGAGCTTTTTGTTAAAAAAGTTTCTGCTTCTTCTTCAATTTGACGTTTCACTGGAGTATCTGTTAAAATATAAGAGCGCCCTTTTTTCTACCCTTTCCGGTAGCTTTACATGGTTTGTCCTTTGGGTAAGGCCTTATTTCTTGTGGTGCTACAAGGTTGGTACGTTCAGAGCGATTGCTTTGAGTCAAACATAAAGTTTAAGAACCAGAATCTAGGCCTGAATTATTTTGTAGACCTCTGCTTAATTTGTTTGATTTGCCAGAGTGGGCATTAACAGTTTGGTTTCCAGAGTGACCATTAGCAGGTTGGTTTACTTCAACTAGTGGCATTGGCCGGTCTGTTACATTAGACGCTAGAAACTCATGATCTTGAAAGATATTTTCATTGAGTGGGTGGATTCTGCTGACTTTGAAACCATGCATAATATTTGTAGGCGTACAAGCTAAAAGAAAATCCTTCCCAACTAGCTCCGCTACGTCATACATTGTTGCTGGTTTCCCAGCATTATCCGGCCTCCTCATCCACTAATCCATGGCTGTATTATAATAAGCTTTGAATGGGCAAAAAAAAAACTCTATCCAGCGGCTGCATCTTGTGACTAGTATGGGGAACAAATGTAACCAATGTTACCACATTATCTTTAGCCAACTGAATTGTATGAATGGATATATGGCTTTCGTGGTTGTCAAGCAGCAGGATAGTCGGGTTCTCCACGCTCGAATGGCTGTGCTTTATGAAATGTCTCAAAAACTCATGAAACAGATCTTCATTATTTGACCACCCCAAAGGGTTTGCTCCGCCAATACTTCCAACTGGAGCCCCTTTCAACATAAAGTCCTTGAAGTTCACATGTGGAAATATTAGCATAGGTAGAATCAAACCACCACCGGCATTGACAGCTGTTATCATGGTGATAGTGGTGCCTCGCTCTGCATTGGTCATTGATCAACTTGTTTTGACCCTTTTTGTGCCAAAATCTTTGGGGGAATGAACATGAACTGTTGATACTCCTGTTTCATCGCAATTCCATATGTTGAATGCTGAAATGCCATGATTTTTGTCTAAAACCTTTTTGTAATTGGTAAAAAACAAAGAGACATCCGCTTTGTTAAATGCTGTTGCATGAGCCAAGCTCGTTGCTTTAGGTCTCCGTAAACTCAGGACATGAGCATATTTTTTGCAGAAGTTGCGAAGCCAATACTTGCATGCCACTATTTTGTCATCCCAAGATTTATCATGCTGTTTATGAAGTTAGACTATAATGCAAATGACTGGCTTTTAGAATTTAGTCTAGTAAAAGTTTTTCCTCTTCATCTGTAAAAACCCTTTTCACATCATTTTTCTTGATGTAAGAAAAGTTTAGCAAACCTGACTCCTTGTGGGATTTAAGATGCCTCAACAAGGTTGTTTTTAATAGGTTCAGTTGTTTAGCAACACCATAAATTGTTATTGTCTTATTCAAAACTAATTTCACTGCCTTTTCAATATCTTCTTTGACAAGAGGTTGCATTTTTTTCCCTTCTTTACTAAAATACATTTATTTCTTTTACCTGGAAACAAGACCAATTTTGTGCAAAATAAAATAAGTGATAGAATATCTAAATAGGCCTAATATGTGTAGTAAAATAATACTGATTATTTAACTGATTAAAGCTATGTTTATATTGATTTTTGGTGAAAAAATATTTAAATAGGCCCTAAATCAAAACTGTAGGGAAACAATATATAGGCTATAAAAAAGGGGAGGATGATTCATAAAAGCATATTTATCAAAATTGACTTTATTTGTTAAATTAAATTTATTTAGTAAGCCTACACATTTTTATCCATTACAATACTATTTAGTGTTGTACCTTGAACCTATCCGAGGTACATCACTTTCACTAGGACTAAGTAAGGTACAACACTTAGCCATGTTTCAAAAAAATGGCTACCAACCATTTTGAGGTTACAGTAAACACATGTTCTTGTAGACAAAACAATGGTTTACAAGACTTAGCTACTATTCTAACATGTAAACAAATAGCTACAGTGACGACAAAAAGAAAAGGAGATGCGTGAAAATACTTACTTTGAACATATGAAAAGTAACTTCAATTTCTTCCAGCAATATAACACAATATTCATGAACTAGAACACCTTGCTATAGAGAGGCCTTTAGTGCCAAAGGCATGAACTACATCTATTAGCTAGCTCCTAACCCCACGGATGGTGCTGCAATCACTATAGGTCCAAGGTACACAACCTTCCCCTATGTCTAAAACAAAATTTAATTTTGTTTTTCCCTTATACACTGACCAGGATTTTATTTATACATAAAGTATAATATTTTCACAACCTTCATTACGATCCACCGACAAAAGTTGTGCTGCTAAGGTTTTACTGTGGGCCATGATCAGCACAGGTCTGTTTGTCCTTGCTATAACATTTGCCATAGTGAAAGTTTTCCCAGAACCAGTAACCCCAAGTAAAACTTGGTCTCTTTTATTGCTGTTTAGCCCTGCAACGAAACTATTGATTGCTTGGGGTTGATTCCCAGCTGGTTGAAAATATGTAGTGATTTGAAATTCCATAAGTTTTACTCAACTATGTTTTTGCTTACTACCGTGGAATGGGGGGAGATTGATCTAGGAGGGTGAGATTGATCACAATGCATCTTTCTATTTAGAAATGAATTTCAAGCTGACTGCAGGGATATATTTGTTTTCTCCGTGTTGGCATCATTTTTAATTGTACTTTGGCAGCAGCCATGTTTAACTAAAGGTGGTACATATAAATAAAGTTTAAGCACATGGAAAAGTTTGGCTATAATTTCTTCTGTTTTTATTGGCCTAATTACGATTGCATGTAAGTAAAATTTGATTATTTGTATTGTTGTTTAAACATGGCCTCATAAATTGTTATTTTTCAGTTATTTCAGCATGATTTACTGTTGTAATGTGTCAGTTTTCTAGCCATAACCTTATAAGTCATGTAGGGTGAGATTGATCATGAAATTACAAAAGTATGTGATAGATAAATATCCAACCTATTAAATATAAAAAATATACAGCCACTACACCATCTTCACCCTTGACTCTTTTTTGTTATAGTTATTGATTAAAATGGGAAGAAAGTATATACATGTATCAGGTTCAAGAGTATATGGCAAGTTCTCAGAAGTCCAAATTTAAGCAGCTCTAAAAGATGTAATAGATAATGATATGTCACTAAGGAAAGCAGCTGCAAAGCACAATTTAGCTTATGGTACTTTATATAATAGATAGATGGGACTTAGAGTAAAAAACAGGTGGTCAAACAGTATTTACCTCTGCCGAAGAAACAGCAATACTGAAAGCTGTTATTAAGTGTGCTTCTTGGGGATTTCCGTTAAATGCCAATGATCTGAGAATGTTGGTGAAAAGTTATCTTGATGAACAAGGCAAAAACTCTAGTAGGTTCAGAGATCATTTCTCTGGTAATGACTGGGTTCATGGCTTATTACAATGACACAGAGATTTGGCAGGCCTGCGTTTAGCCTCTAATATTACTGTGTCCTGAGCTAGTGTCTCACCTGAAATGTTGACCCAGTACTTTGACAATTTGAAAGATACCCTTGCTGGTGTGCCTCCATCTAACGTGTTCAACTATAACTAAACAAATGTCAGTGATGATACTGGAAAATCATTGGTTATCTACAGACGTCAAACCAAGTACCCTGAAAAAGTCTGCAATCACTCCAAATCTGCGACAAGTATAATGATGTGTTTCTTGGTGGCTGGTGATTTGCTCCCTCCCTATGTCATATATAGAAGTGAGCATCTTCAGAAGTTTTGGTTGGAAAATGGTCCTAAAGGCCATCCCTACTGCTCCAAGTCATGGTGTGCTGCTGGAACTCATTACAGTCGTACTTCACATGGATTGATTGACATAGCAACATTTACAGATTGGTTTGAATCATCTTTTTTTACCACATGCCAGGCGTTTGGGGGGTGTTAAAGTTCTTCTAGGGGAACATTTTAGAAAACATTCTAAAAGAATCTTCTGTAAGGAGTGTATAATATATTAAAACTAAAGACTTAGATAGTGATTGATAATAAAGATGAATGAGAAAGAATAGGCTAAAAAGTAAAATTAAAGCAAAGTGATAATTAATGTGTTAAAACATTTTACAATGAGAATCAAAGCACTAAATAAAAACATATACAATAATATGAGTCAAAGGGGGTAAGCTAATAGAGTGAATTACATATATATGTTTGGCAATATTTAAAAGTAAAACTGCAAGTCAAAAATATAACAAAACAATGGGTGTAACATGGTAATAACAATTAGAATGAAAGTAGGATTAATTAAAAATAAATAAACTAAATATAAACAATTGATACAGTTTAAAAAAAGAGTGAAATATAAAGCAGATAAGAGCATAAGTAAAATAATTTAATGAGATATAACGTGATTGAAAAACGTAGTTAAGAGATGGTCATATAATATTAATTGATATAAGTAGAACAAAGTAGCAGAATGATAAATTAAAAGGTTAAATTTAAATCATTAACATAGAGTGAGATTAAGTAGTTGAAAAAGGTAAAATTGGGTGATATGATATACTGAGAATTGACAATTATTTTAAATTAAGTTGACAGATTACATAAAACTTTAATGAATAAGTTAAGGGGGGAGGGGGGGTAAAATAGTTCAAACCAGTTAAAAACAAACGTGGAAGAGTTAAAATAAACTAATATAATGGAGGCTAAATTGATTAGAAACCTTTTAATTTACAAGAGATTATAAAGAAATTCGTATAAACCGGTATCTAAGTCTTGTCTAAAAGGATTTTACGTCCCTTACTCCTTTAGCAGTGTTCCTGTGTTGATGTTGGTTACAGGAACTCTAATTTTCTGACATGTTTTGATGCTAATATCAGTGCACCATAATCATGGAGTTCGGTAGGTGTTGAGACACGATGTGTAACGAACAAGGATGTAGACTAGGGGACAATTTAGCATCCCACTTTAGTCCAGAAGTTCTCAAACTCTGTCGTATACATAACATAAGATTTATTTGTATGCCACCAAATGCAACAAATCTTTGTCAACCTCTGGATGTGACCTTCAGGCCCATGAAAATGGTATGGAGGAAGATCTTACAAAGATTTTAGGCTACCTAAGAAAGATTTTCCGCATTTGTTGGCTCAAGCCTTGAAAAAAAATTATGTTCCCCCAAAAACAGTAAAGCAGGAGAAAAGTGGGGTTGAACGCAACCTTATTGTTGGATTTTCAACCTTGGTGTGGTGCGGTGCCATTTAACCCTCAGCGTGTCCTCCAAAAACTACCGAATGAAGGTAAAGATGCAACATTACAAGAAAGAATCAATGATTCCCTGACAGAGTTTTTGGAGAAAGGAATATATGGTGACAAAAATGCCCACTTCTGGCCCCAGGCGTGGTGGAGAGAGAGTAAGGGTCGAGCCAGGAAAGAGCATCACTCCAGAAAGTTATGAAGAGTTAGAAGAAGTACACATTGATGAATCTGGATACGAGGGCTTGGCTGTAGTTGTAGTGAAGAAGATTTACAGTTTTTTGAGAAGCCAAATATAAATAATGTTAAGGAAGGATCATTTGTGTTGGTAAAATTTGTGGGGAGTCTAGAAAAAAAGCTGTTTCTACTTGTGTGCATTGTACAAGAAGTTTTAGATTAAGAGGAAGTCAAGGTAATGGGGATGAGACAAGCTGGAGATTCCCGGAAAGTGTTCAGAGTTGAAGGTGATGAGGAAACACATTTTATTACTGCTACCACTCCCTTCTATTGAAGGATGTGAACGACTCAAGTATACCTTTCCAACTAATATTAATATCAAAGAACATTAAAAGCATGTAAGAGCAAACTTTATACAGCTACAATTGTTTGTCATCAGTGTAATAACAAAAATTGTGAGTGGTGTATTATCATCAATCTCACCCCACCTATGTATCATCTCTGGAATGACTGGGCCAAAACTCATGAGGTTTAGAATGATCACTTCTGGTTATTAGTACACTAGCTTCATGGTATAAAAGAGACATGATCAATCCCACCCATTGATCACCCACATTTTTTTTTTCCACTCCTTTGGTAAAAAGGAAAAATATTTTAAGAGCTATTCTTAATTCCCCTCACCTTTCTCTTTTATATTTATTTAAGATATCAGACACTCTTAAGCATCAGTGGACTAAACTCTGAAAAAAGTGATCAATCTCACACTGTTCCACGGTAACATTATATTATTTTTAAGATAAATTGTAACCAATTTGTTTCTATATTTTATTACTGTATTTATTGTGTTATATAAGCGGTAAGGTGTCAGACTTCTATGCTGGGGTTCGGGGTTCAATCCTCGGTCCCGGCACAGATTTATCTGATTACCAAACCCTTCCTTCACCTCTGACAAGACATCTTGTGAATGTGTGGAATGCCAGGCCACCACCGTGGTTCGGATTCCACGTTAAACTGTAGGTCCTCCATTTCATCTCACAATCACCCTACCATTACACATGAGTGTAAAGGTGTATAACCTGAACGGTTAGTAAGACGCGACGCTTAATAATAATAATAATAATAATTTGCTAGTGTAAATAAGGTATGAAAGTGAGTGTCAATAGATATAAGAAACTTTTTAATACTGCTTCCCCACCCAGTAGAACTATTGGTCTGGCCCGGATAGTAGGCCTATACTACAACAATGGGTTACTTGGAGCTTCGATTAAATGGACTCTGTACCACTTAAATAAGTCTATTGCCTGATAATGCTCCACTTAAAAGTTCCAGACTCCTTATTGATAATTAGCTGCTATCATAATTTGGAAATTAGCCTCATTTGGAAATTCACCTTAGGCCTACTATATATTTATTTTAAACTGGAGAAAAGGGAAACTAGAAAGGCATGAGTTAACATAGTAACATCTTGAGTAATAAGTAACACCTTCATTCTTTTTGTTTAGACTAGTGTGTTATAAAAGTTCCTTAAGATGATTAATTAGTTTTGAGCTCACTTTCCAAATGCATTTGTTTAAGTTTTATGTGCATCTGACACAAATAAGTATTATTAAAATGTATTATACAAAACTGACTGCAAAGTAATACAAATATATCAACAAAACAATCTTTCAGTCAACTCAAAATCATACTGTTACTGACAAATTGTCACTCTTCTATAATGAATCTCTCAGAACTGCTTCAAATCAGAACTCAAATAAAATTAGAATACTTAGTGATTTTCAAAATATGTCAATTTAAGCAACTTTAAATGAACAACAAGCTGTTTAATTTTATGCACTAAACAAACTTAGTTTAAAATCATTTTGTTCAAATTTTGATGTGATCTTTCACAAAGTTTGTCAGAATAACCCCAGAAATAGCAAAAAAAAAAGTGTTTTTACTAACACTTACCTTCTTATGACCAAAATGCAAAACGTTACCAACCAAATAACACAACACAAAATATTTTTTTCTCTGTAAAGTACATGTGTGCATTAAACAATTTTAAATTAATTATGACTTATTTTAAAGGGTAAGGATTGGGAGGATAACCTAAAGGAGATGTGACCCACATTAGTGTACGGAAAAACCACAGTGATAAATCATAAATGGGAAATCATTCCAAGCACATCTGGCTGAGATTAGAGCCTCAATCTTTGTCACTGGCAATCCACTCAATTTTAATCTTGACCCCTTAGATGGTGTATGGTAATTGGGGGGGGGGGGGGGATATTACTGTAAATAGCTCCCTAATCAAATCTTTGCATTGTCAGACCTAATGCCACTTAACAGTCCAGACCTGCATCGGTGGGCTCCTTTCAACCTCCTGTGGTCTGGTTTGTAGAGGGCAGCGAGATGGAGTGTGGAGTCTTTGCCAGGTGTAATGCTCAGATTTTTCCCCCTAATTTCTTGTTTCACTCTCCCTATATGCAAATACTTCACTGTCTTTATCCCTAACCTTTTGGTGTGAAATGGTGATCAGGCTGTATAGGTCATAAGATGATCTGCATGGAAAAATCCCAGACTCACAATTGGTAAAATATTCAACAGCTACCAATATAAGTGACCTATTGTAAAGGCTCTAGATTAAGGTGGGGAATTTTAGGGACACAAAGACTTGTTTTAAATCATTTGGTTGACTGCCTATATTTATTTTACTGGGTTGTACATCAGTTGCACTAACTTTGTCACAGTCAAATGAACTTTGTTTTCTTTATTCACTGGAAAGTGGTATTTTTTATTTAGACCTACTTAAAATTATCTATTGTAAGGCTTTGGTACATACCAAAGGAAAGGGGGCTTCATTTTTTGTGTAGTCTAGGAATGTTAACAAAAAATCAGGGCTGCCACCCTCCTGGAAAACTAGAACACCAGGAATTTTTTGTGTAAAGAAAAAACTGGGAAAACACATGGAATGTCATGAAAAAACTAGAATATCTGTGAATTATGGGAGACATTAAACTGAAAACACGCTAATTTGTATATATATGTCTTATCCCCCATATCTTCTTATTGAAAAATTGGTTTGCATTACAACTGTATAAATTTCCCAACGGTCAAATCATACTGTTCTAAACACCATTTACATATCTTAACAATGATAAATTTTATAAACATGAATTTTCATTCTTTTGTTTTTTTCTCCAAATTCTTTGGAAAAATGGTAATTCATAGAAAAACATGGGTTATTTTATATTACGAGTGGAAACCCTGTATTGTTCCTTTGCTGACTATGACACAAGTTTATAATATTAATTATTTTATATTCGGCTCAAGAATGTTTATTATTTCTTGATCCCCTTCCCCATTTTATTTTCTGAGCTGATGATTTGCAGAGTTGACTGATGAGTGATTTTTTTTTTCGAGCAGGGCAGACATTGCTTTGATTGGTCTGGCCGTAATGGGCCAGAACCTTGTCCTGAACATGAATGACCACGGCTTTGTTGTGTGTGCTTACAACCGCACCACCGAGAAAGTGGATCAGTTCCTGGCCAATGAGGCAAAGGGCACAAAAGTAATTGGTGCCCACAGCCTAGAAGAGATGGTATCTAAGCTAAAGAAACCTCGCCGAGTCATGCTGCTTGTGAAAGGTGAGAACATAATATTATTACAACGTACCTTGTTATAACACAAATCAGTGACCGTTGTAGGTACTTATTTATTTTGCTTGAAGGAACTGCAACAGTTATTGGCTAGGAAACCAATTTCCAATAAGAGCAGTTTGCTAGATTGACTAAAGAATTATATTGACATCTTAACTAAAACATACCATGTATGAAAACCATCAAATTGCCATTAATTCAGAATTTTATGCATACTATTCAATCATTGGTTAAATTGTATCTTTAATTTACAAATAAACAGACATAAGATTTGTTGTTTTAAACTATAAAATACATTGGAATCATATTATAAGGTACGGTAATATAATATAGTAAGTTATAATACACATAAATGGATCCACAAATAATCATAATTATAGAACTGAATTAAGATAACATCAACAAGTTTGATATAAAATATATATTTATAGAGGTACTTTTTCCATAATATTTTTAGCTAGATTTTAAGTGTAAAAGTCTCTTAGTTCAACTTACAAGCAAAAATAAGTCGTACTTTATTTGACCATGATATATCTGTGAATGACTAAGTTATTTGCTTCAACTCTAATTATTCTAAATTTATGGTGCCAAGATTGTAAACAGTAGATCTTGAATTTAGATGTATTTTATTTAGACATTTTGTTTATTAGTAGCAGAATTTAAAAACATGTTTGAAAGGCTAGGTTCTAGGTAGCTTAAATACAATTTTATAACTTTTCTCTAGTATTTTTAAATCTTTTCAACTTACTTTTAAAAGGGCTAGTCCTAACATAATTTGATGACAGTGAATATCATGCTACGGATTGTTTAACCGCGATTGCACCAATTAAGATGATATGGTTTAATATTGGTATTTATAGCCCCGTGATCAAGCACTAATTGAAGCGATACGGATTGTAATCATGATAATGCCCTGTGATTGAACCCTATCCATAATGATATTAAGTAAACAAGACTTTTGATGTTGCACACGGTTTATTAAGATGATTACACCTTTGGTATGAAGATATTATATAAAATGATACAATTTTTGCTGAACAGATTATTTTTCTGTAAATTTACTCTCTAACATATTCTGTGTACTCTATGAATTTAAGTTAGTGGCACTCTGTGTGTTCATACGCACAAGCGGCTTATGTATGACCTACCTCTTGCCTCTTGGACCACTTGTCACCAGTGTCAAAACCAACTAATAGAAATACTCCTGGAAATACGATGTTGTGAAGGCTGGCTTCCTATTGGGTATAAGAAGCCAGCATCATAAGATCTATTCAATACTACGGAGTTGATAAAAAAAGTTTAAAACGTATTACATTGGCATTATTTCTGAAAACGCGTGATTTTCCATGGATGAAGTATTAAAAGAATAATTTACTTATAGCACTTTAAAGAACATTACACTTCATCCATGACTTTTTGAATATTTCAGAGGGTTCTTAAACAGTATCATTACATGGATAAAAAAGTAATAAAGTTGCTTTATACGAAATTGAGAAACATCTTTCAATTTGTGCAGGACTACTACTTTAGGGTTGAAAATGTTTTGTTATTATAAAATATTAAGATCCAGCATAACCTATAGGTCAAAATGTCTTTGATTACAATACTTACTCTATATGATAAAGTAAAAAACTTAAAACTTGTCTTTTTTATGAATAAATGTTTTCCTGATATTCATATAAGTTCAAATGCTCTTCTAGATTTGTAATATCTTTATTAAAGGACACCATTAGCTCTAAATTTTGGAATGTGGCTTTGTGCAGCTGGTCAGGCTGTGGATGACTTTGTGGCAAAATTGGTTCCCCTGCTTGAGAAGGGTGACATCATTATCGACGGTGGTAACTCTGAGTACCAGGACACTCAGCGGCGTACTAAGGAGCTGAAACAGAAGGGGCTGTTGTATGTGGGCTCCGGAGTTTCTGGTGGAGAAGACGGGGCGAGATATGGCCCCTCCCTGATGCCAGGTGGAAACCCAGATGCTTGGCCCAGTATCAAGAACATATTTCAAGTAAGATATCTTCAGTAGTACAACCTTAATGACATAGGTTTTGTCATGCAGCATATTTATTTATTTTCCACCGTGTTTTAGAACCTATTAGGGTAATATAAGGATGCATTAACATGTGTATACTGTTGGAATAGAATCTTATGCTCACATATTAGTCTGAAATGTTGACGCTTATCAGTTAGGGGGGTCTATCATAATAATTATAGATTACTCAAATACTCTTTTTCTCAAGCTTTAATATTGAATATCTTCACTTTATCTAAAAAGAAAGTTCCCAGTATAAATTTTAGAAACAATATAAGCATAGGTAATAAATTTTATTTCCCCCTATTTTCTCCTTAATTCTATTTTCTTAAATTTAACAAAATGAGGATACATTCTGTAATAATATGAATTGACATTTGGTTAAATAGTCAATTAATGGTCTTGGTATCTCAATGCTAGATTTGTCCTATGATTAAGTTTGGCTAGATTATTAATAAGTACCATAAAACCATAATAACTCTTAAACTAAATATATATTCTTGAATCTGAAAGTTTGTTTTTAAACTTAGCATTTCAAATGTCCTTAATAATTCAAAGAATACAGCCCTGATATATTGGTTTTTTATTAGTATACTTTATTGCAAGCTATTGCTTAGACGATTGGTTCGAGGGGATAGGATAATTCTCCTGTGGAGAGGACGGGAAACTACAGTGTTAATATACCCTCTGCGCATCACAACATCGATTAAAAACCCCGGCTTCTGGGCCATCCACACACCTAATATTCCAACCTAGATGTTTATTAATTTTACATGAAAGTTTGTATATCTGGGATAAATTGATGAAAAATTAACGTATTTTTTAGAAGACCAAAGCCTCAATACTTTTATAATTGTTAATTTTTCACGTGTTCTCAATGTATTCTACAATATTCTCTTTTCATAACTTAACATAAAGCCGTATTCTGGTTATCACCATGTTAACCGTGTTCTTTGAGACAGCGAACTGATAAAGTTTGAAGTGTATGGATGATTAAGATTGCTCAGTGCAAATAACTTGTTTAAACTGTTGAGTAGGAGAAATTGTTTCTTACCAATATAATTTCCCAGATGTTTTTGTTCTGTAAAGTTATTTGAAAGAATGAGGATATTTTCGTTATTGATCTAGGCTAGACCCAAATACCTATTCTTTCCTGTTCACTTCTTTGCCCATTACATTACATTAAACTGTTTCCACACTTTTTTCATATAGTGTCACTATAAAATTATTTGTTTTACTATTACTTAAATAAAATTTAATCTTTATAGTTTTGAGAGTATTTATAGTATTACACTAAAATATACCATTATATTATATTAGCAGCAAAGAATCATTAATGTTTTGTTCAACTTAATCATAGTTAGGAAATATTTAAATTAGTAATAATTATGAAGCCACTTACAATGGGCAGGCATGAAGACAAAGGTGTCAGACTTATCTTGCCAAGTTTGTCCTTTACAGGTAGCTAGGGGTTTGAATCATGACCGGGTGTGCTGAAGTGGTTTCTCACTCAGTTGCCATGCAAATATGGTTAAACATTACTAAATATCATCTTTATCATCCCTATATCATTAATGTAATTGTTTTGTTAACATGAATGGTTAGAAAGATGTGCATGGTAACAAATTAATTACATAGTTGTAGCAACACAATTTAGCCCAAGAAAAAATAAAATATTTTTTTAAATTCCTGTAGGAAAAGGTGTTTAGTTTAGTAGGCCTACAGATTTAGCTTCAAACAAAAACATAATAAATCCAGTACCTTATATATAAAAAACTGACTTTTTTAAGAGAGTAAGAGTTGTAATTAATGAAACATGTTAGTAAGAGCTTGATGAATGTAGTTGAATACAATACAAAAATATTATAAAAGTATTAACTAGATATTGGGTGAATCAAAATCTTAATTTTACTTACCCATTTCGGTTATAGAAAAATACACTAAGATGAGTGGTTAACTTTAATAATTTATCACCCTTCGTTATTTTGATTTAGTTTGCAAAAATTCTTAGGTTACTGTAGTAAATAAAAGTGATACTTAAGACTTTCAAGAGATTTTTATAATGTGAATGCAAATTCACTTAAGTGTTAATTTAATGGGCTTGTTGCTGATTTTTTCCTTTCATTAGCAAGTATAAGAATTAACCAATCAGTATAGAAAAATTTTGATAGTCTGGCACACTCGGACTTCCACAATGCTGTATTATCAAACTATTTCTGTGTAATGTGGTAAAAACGTCAAGTGTCACATGTTTCTGTTTCATTCTTTAATTGCAACACTTTTACTAACCTTAAAACCCTTTTTTAAAGAACTAAGTACAACTTTATGAAAAAACTATTTACAGAAGACACACAATCTTAAAAATGTAAACAAAGACTGACAGACAAATGGCGCCGGTGCGAAGCCAAAATACGAGTGGTTTGAGGGTGGAAGGACTACTCATGTTGGACTATCAGGTGTGCCTAGCCATTGTGTGCTGGATTATCAGAATTTTAATATAGCATATTAGTTTTAAAATAAATTTAAATTTGATAAAACAACAGAATATACATTTTTTAATCCTTGAATCCAAACTAACTTCCAGGATTTGAGGGCTTCTAAGGATTCTCTAGTATTATGTATTATTTGGTACAATTTTTCCTAAGTGTTATGTATTGATACTTTTGACACATGTTATTAATGAGCATTGTAATGGAATAAAAATGAGAGAAGTAATCAAGGAGACTCACATGCACTAGCATTTGCTTGGAGAGAATTTGAATGAAAGTTTACACATAAAATAGAAGAGATAGGCATCTTTTATAAGGTTCCTTAGCATGTTGAACCTGAATATTAATCAGAAACTAAGTAAAGTAATCAGCTACTCTTAAAGCCAGAAGAATGATAGATTTTTACAGATTCAGCCAGGAAAAAGAGTTTTTGACCGTCAATTAAATAATATATTTATGTAAGTAAAACCTTTGCTTTATTAGGTAATTGTATTATATTTGGAAGAAGTTACAGAAAAGGTGGATAGGAATATTTCCTCCTTTGGCAATCACTTTTAAAATATATCAATACCTATAAAATAATACAAACACTATTTTAAAATGTTATCATAATTTACCCCAAAAAATATGTTTGTATTTCCTAAACATTTCTTATTATGAGAACCCTACTAAAGTAACAGTTTGATGATACCAAGGTGGAGTTTGTTTACAAGAGTTGGTTTCATTGAGGTGATTGTGAAAATATTTTATAGTGAACAGATAGTTATAAAAAATAGAAACTATAAAATATTTTGAAAGTGAAAAGTAATTTAACACAAAATATAAATTGTACGAATGCAGGAAAAGTGTAATTTCTACCTTAAATTGGTCATTATTAAGAGCTAGGTGGATTTAAAAAAGTATTCCCTTGGATAGAGGATATAAAACCACACACTATTGATAAAAGTATCCTCATTGCAGCCGGTTATGATTAACTATAGCAGTTGGATGGGTTGACATTTTGCCCAAATTTGTTGTTACTAAAATATTGTTAGCTACATAAACTATCTCTGTACTAACTTTTCACCCATATATTGTATAGTAGTCCGATTTGAATAAGACAAGCACAATTTATTTTTGCGCCCACTTATAAATATAATTTATCCTGTTTCAGTCCATTTCAGCTAAGGTGGACTCTGAACCATGTTGCGATTGGGTGGGTGAGGATGGTGCAGGCCACTTCGTCAAGATGGTCCACAACGGCATCGAGTATGGGGACATGCAGCTCATTTGTGAGGCATACCACCTCATGAAGTCTGCTCTAGGAATCAACCCTGACGAGATGAGCAAGGTAGGTGCATGCTTTCATGGCAGGTGTTGCATGTTCTAACCAGGGCCAAGGAATTTAAATTTAGATTTATAATTTCTAAGTAAGTCCTCTTTTTGCTTTTTGAAGTAGGTTTTTGTTAAATATGGGAGAAGTTACAGGAAAAAGGGATACAAACATAGAAGGGAACAAACAAAATATGACTTTTGCAATGAAAAGAACACAGTCTATACTTTATATCACTACCACTGGACAAGGAGACAATAATTTTCTCTTAAATAAAACCTTTTTTCCCACCCAAGCCCTCCACTTTTTTCCCTACTATCAAAAATTGTCAGGAAAGTGTGAAATGTGACACACAACCGTAGGGGGGGAGGGGGGGGAGGAGTCAAATACATTTGAATTGGTAAGCAAAGTATTGGATTCAATATTCCAAATTGAAAATCTTGGATTAGCTTAGTCTTATTTAATGTGTTACTCCACCACAATTGGAAACTTACATTAATAATTCTTTTGGCTCATAGTTTCTTAGGTCTAATAAGGTACAGTCATGAATGAGGAAGAGTTCTTTGAAGTTAAGGTTTTGTTATCTGTTGACAATTTAAATTTTAATCATTGAATAAAATGTACAAGTTTTTCTTTTAGTCCTATTACTTCTAAGTCACTTTACAAAGTTTAAGTTAATAAATATTTTATTAATTTATATATTTACTCGAGATGGTTCAAATCCACTTTTTCTTAAATCTGAATATTTATTTTACTATATATTCCAAATTTAATTTTTGGAAAACATGATAAGAGTAAGAGGGTAACTTAACTAGATTGATAAAAAAAAATCCCAGTTTCGATTGACTTTACATTAATTCTTTAGTTACTAAGTCAAATAAAAATCACAACTAAGGAAAACATAGTTTGTTATTAAATTTCACTTCATCCCATTTAATTAAGTGGTAAATTAATAGTCTAGGGCAGCAGTTCAACGTGGGTTGCTTGCCAGAACGTTTGGATGTACGCGAAACTATTTGAACAAGGTGGAAAAAGCTACATATTTCAGCAGTGAAAGACAAAAGATCAGTCATAAGTTATGAAATTAACTCGACGATATGGTGAGGGCCAATGCTGGTTTTCTTTTTTATTTGAATTTGAAAAAATTATTTAAATTTCAAACATAAAATAGATTTTATAATTATTAGTAAAGTAATAAATAAATAAAATGTCAGTTTTTATTGTAACTTTGGTTTTTTGAATGTATAAATATATTCACTTTGTATTCAGCTTATTATCACATTGTTTTTTAATCCCATTAATAGCACATTTATTTTCATTTGCAAAAGATAAATCAAAAATAGCTAGTAATGTGATAATTAAACATTTGGCTAAAAGTTAAGAGCATAATATATGGAAATGGGCAGCCAAGGGGTACACAAGTGAAAAAAGTCTGGAACCGCTGGTTTAGGGCATAAGTGGCAACATATTTTTTAACAAAGTCACGGGTTTGGCAAATGAGAAGCAAAATTTATTACACCATGTGAACATTAAGAAATTAGATTACTCAATAATCAAACATTCAAAACAACACACAGTTTGAACAAAATCATTCAAAACATGTATACTTCACTACTCGGTTACAAATGAAAGTTGTTTGTATTTAAAATGTAAGACAATTTAATGGGAAATTTGACAATCTTTCTGTTTGGGAGACACAAATGAAACGTATTGTTGGGAAAGGGAGTGAATGGGAGTAACGGATGGATCAAGCTACAACCAGCACACAGCTAGTAAAAAGTTTATTTATCGTGGGAGCTGACAAACTCAAATTTTCCACACTTTAATTGTCAATTCGCCACTTTATGTGATTGGTGACAGGGCTGCTCACCTTTGATCCAGTGTCTGGTTTTAATAATGTTGGGCTAGAGCACATGTAAATGTAATTTTGTTCAAAATAGGTTCATAACTTGTCTCTTTTTAAAATTCGTAATCTAAAACGTTGTTTGTATCTAGTGTATAATGTTGTTAATGGCACAAATGAAAATAGCCAATCTAAGAATAGTTTTTGTTTTAAGGTGTTTGAAGAATGGAACAAAGGAGAGCTCGACTCTTTCCTCATAGAGATAACCAAGGACATTCTCAAGTTCAAGGACAAGGATGGTTAGTACCCACTCAAGATGAAAGTCATTAAAATGATGTCAAACTATGCCTATTTATTTAGTGAACAGCGGGTTAGTGTGTCTGAATCTGACCCATGTTTAAATCTTGCTGATACTTTCATTAGTGATCACATAGTTTAAGATTGAGGTTTATATCTTAGCTGATTGCATTGGTGATGATTTGGGAAATGTGATTTAGCACTAACTTTCACATTTCATATTCACATTTTTTTATGCTAACCTGATGCTCAAAGTACTAAGGGGAAAAAAACCTTTCCAACTATTTTGTGTTCTTTCTTAGTATTCATCCGTATCTATTTCCTATAGCTTATACAATTTTAAGTCTACTATCCATTATCGTTATTAGAAAAACTAAAAGTTTCATTAAATATATATTTTATTTTCTAATTAGGTTCTTTCTTGGTGGAGAAGATCCGCGACTCGGCTGGTCAGAAGGGAACTGGAAAATGGACAGCTATTGCTGCTTTGGACTATGGTGTGCCAGTAACGCTAATTGGCGAGTCTGTGTTCTCTCGGTGCCTGTCTTCGCTCAAGGACGAGAGGAAGCACGCCAGCACGGTTCTCAAAGGCCCTGCTGAGACTAAGTATAAGGGAGACAAGAAACAGTTCTTGGAGCATATCAGACAGGCAAGTATTAACTTTCCAACATTGAGTTCACATTCATTCTTAAGTTAATATGGTAACTAGTGATTTTTTTAGCACCATTCTTACTACCTATTCTGGTTATATGCGGTAAATATTAATTGAATGATATATAAATATATTTTGTTTATTGTGGCATTTATTTTTAAATTAATGAAAAATAAAGCCTTGACATGAAAATGAAATGCACGACATTAATCTTTACACTAAGATATCTTTGTTTATCTCATATCCAGTGAAATCTTACACTTTTTAATTATTCGGTTTATATGTGGTAGCTGGTGGAAGTATTTGTCCTGAACATGGAACACCAAGGGATAGCTCATTGGTGCACAATGTCAAAGGTCCCAGGTTCAATGCCTCTATCCAGTTTGTCATGTTACAGTAATTTAATTTGTTTATAGTATCTGAACCTATCCTGTTGACAACACCCATGTATCAGTTGTTGAAACATTTGGATTAATTTATACAATCATTTAGTTAGTAAATTGTCATTTATCTCCTCTAGGGTCAGGTTATTAAGCTTACCCCATAATTATTTATATGGACTTAACACCCAATAAGGATGTCAAATAAATTGTACTCTTTGTCTATCCTGGAAGATTGAAAGCCTACCTTGCTACCACTATGATATTGCTTATACTATAGGATCATGGTGTAATCTGTCAAGGTAACGCTTATTATTATTTAATAGCACATTGACACAAAATTAGCTAAAAGACTCATCTTTATTCTTAATGTGCCTTTTGAAAATGTTTATTTCAGGCCCTCTATGCCTCAAAAATTATCTCATATGCCCAAGGCTTCATGCTTCTCCGAGAGGCGGCCAAACTACATGGCTGGAACCTCAATTACGGCGGTATTGCCCTTATGTGGAGGGGAGGATGTATCATTCGAAGGTATGATAGATTTGCCTTTAGTTAAATATTACTTTACATGGATGTGTAAGGTCAACTTTTTCTATTAAAGTTGAAGCCAAATTATATAGAGGTGTGCAAAATGTCAAAAACTTTTATTTCACTTCACATATTTGCCAACTTTGACTTGGCTTCAAACTATGATATTTCCTCAATCAAATTATTAATCAAAGTTAAAATACACATTTATGTTCAATTTTGGTCATATGGTGCCTTTATTTACCTCACAAATTAATATTTATGTAACATTATTATTATTATTATTATTTGAAAGAAATATGTTAATCTATAACTTTTTATTTTATGATTTAACTTTTATTTTAAATATTCAAACTTTGATTTGGTTTCAAGAATATTTCATATTATTCAATTCAACTTTGCTATGGATTTAAAAAGTGGGCTTGGCAAATTCTTTAAATTGTGTGTGTGTTTGCATAATGTTTTATTGTGAACATTTTTTGAAATCTATTAAATCAAGCTACCATCACATCATGCTAATTTTACTTCAGATATTTGTCATGTGTACATCCATTTGTGATGTACGCTCTTAACTCTAAAAGATGGCAAACTTGCCTCAAGGGATTACACTATTGTGCAGCTGATAGGATAGGACCATACTATACTTGATCCAAGTAATACTGATACCTTTGAGGGTAAAAATATTGTGCGTAACAGGACAGTATAACATAAATTAAACGTTAATAAGTTTTTAGGCTGTCAACATTTTCATTGGTGAAACTTTGTTATTGTAAAAGGGGTTTTTTTTTTTAAGAAAAGTTTAAAAGATATAATATTATAAAGATTTAAGCTTTGATTTCACTCCTCTATGCTTTAAATTTGTATTTAATAAATATTATTTAAATTCCTTTTTGATACATATGGCAGAGCCCAGGAACAATGTTTCTCTGCTATAGAATAATTTGTATTGAAAAGATTTATAAAACAAAAGTATTACATCTCATATGTATTTATCTAGAATAATACCTTAATTGTAGTATCTCACATAATCTGGTTTTATGAATAAATCATTGTTGTTTTTGTTTTTTGTTAGTGTTTTCCTCGGAAACATCAAATCTGCATTTGACAAAAACCCCAAGCTGGCCAACCTTCTTCTGGATAATTTTTTCCGTGATGCAGTGCATCGTTGTCAAGCCTCCTGGAGAACAGTTGTGGCAACAGGGGCCCAGCTGGGTATCCCAACTCCTGCATTCAGTACAGCACTAGCATTTTATGATGGCTACCGCTCAGAACAATTGCCAGCCAATCTTATTCAGGTTAGAACTGCAGTGTTTAATAAATGTTTCTTAGGGCAAGTTCGGTGCCTATTATCAATCTGACAGGCATTTTGCTCACAAATCCTGAAAACCTATCTTTTTTAACTTGCCCTCGCATGCCGGGTACTCATTGTTATTGGTTAGGCTCTTTACATATAGTCTTTCCTTTGATCTGTTTGGAGGGGTTTGCTGCTAGTCATTAAGTAAAAAAATTACTTCTTTTATCAATAGCAAGGGGGTGGGAAAGGGGATTGAGGTTGTATTGCAAATAGAAAAGTCATTGATTGAGAGAAAAGCTGTGAGCAGGGAGGGATTATCTTTTCAAGGTCATTTACAAGAATAAGTAACAGAAATCTGAACCAACAGCAGAGGATTCAAGGAAAGCCAAATCTGGGTAAGAAATTTAACCAACAAATTTTTTTTATTCAAAAATTCAATATAATTGCCATGATATTATATCCACAGATTTCAAAATAAAACAATCGCAAACTGGACCAAGTAAAATGTAGTCACTTTTACTGAAACTATCTTTAAAATGAGTCAAGACCAATGATAAAGTAGATTTATGTTTAAATTGATTCTAGTTTTCATTTAAACGTGTTTAAGCAAATTTGCTATACTGACAAAATAATGTGAACAAGAACAGTTTATTTTTTAGTTTTATTAATACAGCTTATCTTGTTAATATTTAAAATCAAATAAACCAATTGATTGGCAAAAATTTCGATTGACCCAGCATTAAGGTCCAGACACAGACTCCGTATCCGTAGGACTGTGGTTCATACTCCATGCTCCTAGTCCATAAGAAATTCTACTTGCGATTACAGTCTCAATATCTGTAATCACATGATCGTTTCAACCAACGAGATAGTAAGAAACTTCAGCCAATCAAAAAATTTGAAAGAAAATAGTCTACAGCACCGAGCGTGCGTCAAGCAGTCCGCTGATCAAAGAAACTAAAATCAGCTTTGTTGAGAAAACTTCCAATATTTATATTAAAACATAGGTTAAGACAATCACAAGAAATATATTTATAACTTTATCTTAACTATCAAACTTAAAATAATAAGTGTTTGCAATAGCCTGAAAATGCTAAACAAATGTAGGCCTACTAATATTTTGGATGAAAAATCACTAGTATCCATAATTTATCAATTACAAAAAATTAAATGATGCTAGTAAATGGAGTAAAAACCAAATAATAGGGGTGTTGAACCTACAAAAGCAAAGCCAATATTTTTGAAATCTTGATATTTCTCAGACAACACTTTCCTAGATGCCGCTCTTCCCGGGGTGTTTAGATTTTTAGAAAAATGTTTCTGAAATAGGTTCGCGTGTAACCATCATCATTTTGTATATAATTCCATAGCGACAGATTCTATCACTGATATTCTTTCTTCATTTCAAGGCGCATGCGCATATTTACTCTGCTGTGATTGGTAGCCGTAGAAAGTTAAAGTTGGGCAACTTCTACGGAGTAAGGACTTACCGATAAGGACTCTGTGGCCAGAGAAATCTGATATTGTAGCATTGATTTTGTACGGACCTACAAATATGGATTTTGTGTCAGGGCCTTAAGTCTTTTTTTTTATTGGTTTGTTATAACAAAATTTAATAAGGTGAAATCTTTTATAAACAATCTCAAAAACTACAATGTTCACCCATAGGCTTCACAAATTACTTATTGTAACAATCACAAATTGCTCTTAGTCCAACGTCTGAAACAAATTATAAATCGGTCCTTTTAATCTTATCTTATTTCCCTAGAAAGAAGAAATTAAGGGCCTCTTTATTTGATTTGATTTTCAACTTCTATTTATATTCTTTTTTACTGGAATATAATGTATTAATGAAAAATTGATAACTATTACTTAACAATATATTATCATCATTATCATCATCATCATCAACAATTGTTGGCTGTTGGCCAGATCAATTTAGTAAAATACCTTCATCTTCCTTTCCACCCATTCATCATCCTTTATTTGCTTACATTCTTCTCCTCTCACTTGCACACTTTTTGTTATCTGTTCTTCTCGACTCTTTGTCTCCCTGGCAATATTTTTCCTACATACTTCATCGCCATCATTCTCTTTGGTTTTTTTTTTTTTTTCCATTTTTATTACATGATCATACCATCACAGTATTGCTCCCTCGGCTATCTCATGTATTACTTGTACCTCCACTCATGCTCGAACAACTTCTTTCGTAATCCTGTTTTTCTTCGTGACATTTAACATGATCCATACAAAACTAATTCCCATTGCCTCCACTTTCTTTGTCTTTCTTACTTTCATTGTGTCTACAGGTCATTAAAGTACCATATTGACCTGAAAATAGGCCACTTCTTTTTTCCTCTAAAACATTTATAAAACCTTAGTGGAGCCCTAAATCACACCCTTAGATAATAAGTAACAAATCTTGTACCTCTGAGGACTGTATATGGTTATATCAAAATAGTTTATAATTATTAGGGATGGACAGGAACGAGACACGAAATTATTCAAAATATAGAGTTCAGGAACAGGAAATTGTTTAAAAAAAACTTTGAGAAATAAGAAAAAATATATATTGATTTTAAAAAAAATGGAAAGATTTGTAAAAGTTTAGACATTATTAAATATAATATAAATAATGTAATAGCATCATAAAAACATGATACAATAGAGGTGTGCGAATAGCATTGTTTATCAAATTTAGGGGTAAGGTGTCAGACTTCTGTGCTGGCGGCCGGGATTCAATCCTCGGTCACGGCACAGATTTATCTGTTTTCTAAACCCTTCCTTCACCTCTGACAAGTCATCTTGTGAATGTGGGGAATGCCAGGCCTCCACCGTGGTTCGGATTCCACGTTAAACTGTAGGTCCTTCATTTAATCTCACAATCACCCTAGCATTACACATTAGCGTAAGTGCGTATAACCCGAACGGGTAGTAAGACGCGGTGCTAATAATAATAATAATAATATTTGTATCGGTGATACATATACACCACACATCAACCAACAATTATTGGAGGTGGATCATAAAATGCGAGCGCTGTCATCAACTTTGTGTTAATAGAGATTAGATTGTTTCTTTTGGCTGCCATTATGTTCCTGTAAACAGAAAATGATTGCTCCATATCAACATGATTTATGGGGATCCATAAGGCTTTCTTTCATAGGTGCTTCAACACATTTTGGGTAATCTACTTTTATAGGGTGGCGATTTCTTCTATTTGTTTCTTTACACAAAACCCTTTAATTAGTGAGAAAAAATGTTTGTGGATATGTTTCCGTAAACATTCCAATCTAACAAGACTTTACTGCAGGTTACCAAAAATAGTTATATTTGCGGATTTTTGGAAATTATTTCATATTTTTGTATAAAATTGTAAATATTTCACAATTTTACTCATTGTGAAAAACAGGTTTATGTTTGTTAACCTGTTTATGTTCTCTCTATATTAGTTTGGTTGTTAATGAAATGAGTAATTGGCATATATTATTTTAATTCCAAAACGCCATTGTGATTTCAATGATATCCTATTTTAAATAAGTTTAAAAATTAGAAATTTACTAACACTTGGAAACTTTCAGAGAAGCTCGCTCAATCTTGACTCAGAATGAATAAAACTCTAGCATATACTTAATACATTATATTATATTTTATAATCATAACTTTACATAGCATTCTTTGAGGAAAACCTTTTTAGAGGTATTTTGTTATTTTTATATATATAATTTTTTTTAGAAGAAGGTATAAAAATAGTAATGTATAGGTAGGCATTAGTATTGTTGACATTCTCAGTGATCTTACTTATTATGTGGGAATAAGAAATCTATATATTCAACAGTATTTTAATTGAGTAATAAACTATGTTAACAACATGAAAAGGTCATGAAAACTGATATTTTTGAATTTGTAAATGCCCTGTATGTGAAATATTATGGTTATTCACAATTGTTTTGAGGGTTCCACAAGCTGTGTGATCTCTGCAGTGAACTATTTATGCCAAATGGCTATGAATACGGTAACCATGGTATGATTGTTTTATCTCAGGCTCAGAGAGATTATTTTGGGGCACACACTTACGAGTTATTGAATAGTCCTGGCAAGTATATTCATACCAACTGGACCGGACATGGCGGGAATGTGTCTGCGAGTACCTACCAAGCATAGGATGGGTTGTTGCCCTTTAACCACAGAAATAATATGTAAGTATAAAGCCTTTAATCATTATGTTAAATTATTGAACCAGTCTTGAAGGCTATGCACAAGGAGTTTAGAGATGCAATTTAAAAGTTTCAAATCCAGACACCTTTATTTGTGGCAAATAAGATTATTGTATCTCACTTTATAAAAGGTTGTACATCAGTTTTAAAGCAGTAAATTATTTTTATGAGTTAATTTCATTTTGAAATATGTTTTATATGTTACTGTTGGAAGAGTAAAATAAAGTAAGAAAACCCTAAATTTTTACTATTCTTAAATGTCCTTTTGGTTTAAATCCCTTGCGTATAACCCGAACAAGTAGTAAGACGCGGTGCTAATAATAATTTAAATCCCTTAAAAGTTTTTTCTTTTCGTTTAACACCCTTATAATCTCCACTCGTTGTTTGATTCACTAACAGACAGGCTGATCGCTTTTAAATAGTTGACCTTGGCAAGCCCTTACCTACCCTACTCATTTCTACACCCCAAAATATTGCAAAGTAGAAAATAGATCTTTTCTTCTCTAAATCTTTCCAGGTTTCTCACTTGCTGAACTAAAATAACTATTGATAGGCATAGCACAGTGAGTAATGTGCTCCTCAACTTGTTTCTCACATTATAAGTGTTAAAATAAACACACACACCCTCCACCCTCCAAGCATGCAATAGACTTAACAAAGATGATGACTGTCTACAAAATATGTGAACAATGATGAGCCAAAGCATGTTGTTGTTTCTTGCCCTAAATGTTTCGGAAAAGCGCCATTTCCATCTAACTTTCGGCAATGGTTAAATTTCCAAAAAATTTCTGAGCGCCCACTTCTAAATTTACTTATTTTCCATTAATATTTTTGGGGGAATTAAATACATTAGGGGTCTGCAAAGTTTCAATAATATCGATAGTGATTTAAATTTTTATATTATTTGGTTCATTTTCTATAATCAAACCATACTAGGAAAAAAATCGAGGTTTAAACCTGTTGCAAATCCCACAATATGCCTAAAATATGTCACTATATTTTAATAACAATTCTTTTGTAGTAAAGTAAATGCTTATTAAGTATTACCAAATTGATCAGAAAATAAGCCACACTTTTTTTTATAGCCAAAACAGTCTTTATTAAACCTTTGAATAGTATTTACCCTGGGTAATATGTCAATAATGTGTTAACTTCGAGGACTAAGGATATATATTGAAATAGTTAATAATCACAGCAACAGATGGTGCTCTTGACCGCTTAACTTTGACAGGATAAACTAATCTATTGTGTGTTTTTAAATATAATGCATAACTTTACTATCTAACATCGTAATGTTGACATATTTAAATAGGATATGATTCAATTTGATAATTATTCAAAATTTGCAAGTAATATTTGCTTCTATCAGAGATTTGAAGTCGAAAAACCTGCTTCGCATATGTCTAAACTAATGCTAAAATAGCCCTAATTTACATCTAATTCATTCTTGCTTTACAGTGTTACCCAACTGGAAGACTTTTAATGCACAACTTGATAAACTGCAGTCAGCCAGAAGTTCACACTTAAAGGATCATCCCAGGGATCGGCAAAATGCTCCTATTTAGTTTAAAGTGTCATTTTTTTCTGTGATATTTTGGTAATTATTATTTTATGAGTTTTTTTTTTAAGGAAAACAATGTTTCAATTATTTTCTCTATGACAAAATAAAATATCAATTAGGTAATGGTTTTTTGTTTCAAATATGATTGCTCTATTAGAATGTTTATTAAACTTAAATTTATTACATTTTACTGCATATTTATTGTTTACTAATACTACACATGTATGTTTAGAAGAAACTATTAATGTTCCTAGTTTTGCTGTGTTGATTTCATCATTCCATTATTTGCTTTTTGTTACACTTTTTATTATTGCTATATTTTAGTGAGTTTCTATTCGTTTTAGTTGCTGTATTTTTTGCTATAATTTAAAGTGATTAAAATGAACATTATATTTAAAGAACACTCCATGCCTGTGATTCATTTTAAAAAGTAGAAATTTTATAATAATATTACAAAAATTAGAGGCAAAAATTTGTGTAATTCATTCTTAATAAATGGTTGTAGCTATTTATATTAAGATTTCTTGAAGTGAAATCTCCATTTACAGACACACCTGATTATAGAATTGTTTTTTATATTGTACAGTTTAAATTTCTTCAGCAAAACAATATGGGCTTTTACTGTAAAACAACTTCCCAATAACTCACAAGGCCACATGCTTATGCTTAACAATCTCTAAACAACACACAAATTGAAAACACCAATCCATGTATTTTAATCTAGTAATGTCAGGATTGTGACTGTATCAGGTGAAGTGTGAGTAATCCTGCCTTCTCTCTCTAGTGAAAGCTTCTAAACTGCACAGTTAATTACAGTAATTATATTGTTGTAGTTAATGTCCACATTATTTGAATTTATATATAAATTAAGTACAGAGTTGTCTTTTGTTGAGCTACATGCACAGTTTCTTGCCTACGCCATAAGGGAACGGTGTGATTAGGTATGTATAAATTATTTTTTCCAAATAATGAACAATTTTTTGATCATGGAATGTGCCTGTTATAAAGAGGTTTCACTGTATTTAAAACTAGTTAATATATTCAACAGATGCTCCATTTTGGTTAAATCATTAGATTATAAAGCTTTAGAAGCTCATACCATTTTATTTATTTTTTAACTTTGGTGATGTGATAGTTTTAATATTTTTAAACTGTTTTCAATGACTGATGTAAAATTTTGATGGTGACATATTTTGTACAAACTATTATATTAATTAGTATAGGGCTGATATTAAATCTGGTTACTTGTTATAACATCTTTTTCTTTACATTTTCAAACATTTATGCAGTTTCATCTGTGAACTTAAGCTCTTCTTACTTTTAACCACCCGCCTCTGTGGCGTAGTTGGCTAATGCGCTTGTCGTGTTAAGCCCGACTGCTGAGGACGGGGAGATCGAGGTTCGAATCTCGGTCGGGTGAACTGGGGGTGGTTTTTCCTAAATGGTTTTCCACTCTCCCTCCACGCAAATGCGGGTTCACTTCCTTTAATTCAATCTTCCCAATTCCTAATCCATTAGTGTAATTAGTACTTAAGCGTATAACCCGAACGGGTAGTAAGATGCGGTGCTAAATAATAATGATACTTTTAACAAGGGCCCAGGTTTTAATGACCAAGATATGTTCAATATTAAACTTGCTGCAAAATGACTTATACACACACAAAAAGACGAATAAACATTAATAGCTCAAATAATCCCTGCAAATTTATCATGAAATTGAAAACATTTAGTTAGCCATTCTTGCATTTTATTGAACATAAACATAGGTGTACAGATAGGTTCTTCTTGCGCCCCCAAAAATATTTCCAATTTAGTTGCAGCGCTTCACCCAGGAATATTTATTATCCTACCATAAAAGTTAAGAATGGACAAAGTCATCATAAATGCCTAATATTGACCTATAAAAATCCAAAATAATAGGGGTGTGCGAAGCTTCGAAAATCTCGAAGTCGAAGCGAATATTAATTAGCTTCGACTTCGACAAACAAAATTTACTTCGAAAAATTCGAAGCTTCGGCAAAAAAATAAATAGGTATTTTCAATTTTAATCATTCTGAGCTGTTATTCTATTAGATTATATTCATGTTTACCACACACAATTCACAATTTAAAACAAATAAAACGTTTAATTATAGAATGCTTAGCAAAATTTATGAGGCGCAAGCTTCCAATACAAACTATTTTCATTTGTTTACTTTACCAAAGATGGGCCCTATCAATTTATAGGTTAAATATCGATTAGTTCGATATTTTTTAATATCTATGTATTGACACAAAAGGCCATAGTTATAAAACGACTAGTTGATTGTGACCTACTTAATTATTATTCCCCGATATTTCTACTGAGATTAGTGACCACTTTTAATAAGTGGTGATCACACTATTTTTGTTAAAAAATAATGTTCCTGTAAGTATCTTTTTCTTATTCTCTCTCAATAAATAACTTGTAAATTTTAAATAGTTCGTTTTGATGAAATATTGAATAACTATCAATAGCTACACAATTTCAATAATCGATTATATTCAATACCACACGACCTGATCGATTCACAAATTAAATACGTTCAACTATCTTCACCGCCACATGACCTAAATTCACGTGTTAAAGATTTAAAATAATATTTTAAAAAAATAATCAATATACAATTTAAAATCATATTTTTGCTTTGAATTTTGCATAATTTTTTTCAAGTGAATCTTTTTCAATACTCTGAAATGAAATGAACTTGACGTGTATTTGCTCAACTCAACAGAAAATGTTACACGCATGCGCCAAGAGATAAATTAAAAATTTGATAGAAAGTCGAAAAAATTAATTTTGAGACAGAATATAAGTAAACATATTTACCCTTTACTGATTAAATTTTGTTTCAATTTTAAATTATACTTTTTTTTTTAACCAAACGATTAAATAATTTATTTTTATTAACCCAAAAACTTTATGGAGAGTTTGATGACCTCATGTTGGCAACATTAGACTGTTGTTTATTAATTTATCAATATTTTGGTTGAGCCTACAAAAATGTCCAAAACAAATAAAAATAAAAGTGAAAAATGGGTATTTTTCACGAGAGCTTCTGATAAGAAAACTGCCCAGTGTAATATATGCCTTAAAAAATACAAGACGCCAACAGGTGACTTATTGCTATTAGAAACCTTTTTTCTTTTTAAAACAATGCATGTTTTTCTGTAATACCAAAATATTTACCTTTTTTTAAAAATTTAAAACTGGGATAAAAATAACTTGGATTATTATTATTTAGAGCATGTGTTGCAGTTTATCTACATTTTATTTTAATGTGTTGGATTGAACAGTAATATTGGATTTTACAAATTACTTCTTTAATTTCTCAAGTTTAAATTTGCTTGAATGCTAGAACTATATAATCATTTTAATACATTCAAGCCTAATATTTTTATTATCTGATTAAAATATAACTTACATTTTTGATTTCAACTTTTAATTTTTTAAATCCTCTATCCCAGGTACAACAAAAACACTTTCAAACCATCTAGAGACGCATCCATCTCAATTCAATGAATTTAAAAAAGCAAGTGGCAATAAAACTGAAACTACCTCAGCTCTTAAAAAAGACACACTAGTTCAGTCAACAATTCAAGGTGCCTTTCAGAAGGGTTTGATCATGCAGCCTACCAACCCAAAATTACAAAGCAAATTGCAAAAATGTTGGCAATGAGTCTCTTGCCATACGAGTTTGTGGAGGAAGAAGGCTTCATCAACTTAATGAAACATGTAGTACCAAACTACAAAGTTCCTTGCCGCACCACATTTTCGCGAAACTATGTGCCAGCACTATATGGTGATATAAAAAAATATTTAAAATGTCAACTTATTAATGATTTACCCCAACTTTTTGCTTTGTCACTTACCTCAGATGGATGGACGTCACGTGCACATGACAGTTACATAAGTCTGACGTGTCACTATTTAAAACCAGACTTTGAGTACAAGTCATTTATAATGAACACTGTGCTACTTAATGAATCACACACAGCTGTGAACATCAGAGCTACACTGCAACAGGCTGTTTGTGAATGGGGCATTGCTTTAAATGAAGATACACTTCCAATATATTGTGTCAGCGATAATGCTCCAAATTTTCGTTCTGCAGTTAATTCCCTGTTTATTTCTATTCCATGTTTTGCCCATTCCCTACAATTAGCTATCCATGATGCCAAAGCAGAATGTCCTGGTGTTTGTACGCTTTTGACAAAGGCAAAAGCAATTGTGGGACATTACAGTCGTAGTCCATCCGCCGGAAAAAGATTACATACTGTAATGGAATAGATGGGACTGCCAGTACTCGAGTTAATTCAGTTTGTGGACACGCGGTGGTCCAGCGAGTATAACATGCTTTCTCGATTACATGCTGTTAGAAAAGCTGTTGGAGCTGAACTTGCCAATTCAGAAAATAACATCGAGGTCCTAACTGCAGTTGAATGGAAGCAAGCGGCAGGCATTGTAGAGGTTCTTGGACCACTAGCTGACGCCACCAAGGAAATCAGTGGAGACATCCAACCTCTTCAATGGTTATACCTATCCTTCATTGCCTCAAATCCCATCTAAATGTTTTTATCACTAGCAAGAAGGATGGTGTGATGTTCGCAAGAAGTTTAGATAAGGCTTTGAAATCTCGCTTCAGTTTCTACGATTCAGATCCAATTTTCTGCCCATCCATGCTATGCGACCCAAGATTTAAAGGTGTCTTGATTGATGATATGGTGGCAGTAAACACGCTAGCAATTGAAGTTAAGAAGTTGAGTGACAAGTCATCTTTAGAGCCTAACGTAAAAGAGAACAACCCTCATGCTCCTGTTCTAGTTCTGGACTATGGTCAAGTTTTGATTCCATACCAAATACCACCCAACCGGCAATAGACAACAATAGTGAAGTGAAGGATTACCTAAATGAACCACGAGTGCCCAGATCAACAAATCCCTATATCTGGTGGAAGGAAGAGGGTTCTCGAAAATACCCTAATGTCTCCAAGGTAGCCCTCAAATACCTGGGAATACCTGCTACAAGTGTGTGCAGTGAAAGGGTCTTTTCTAGTTCAGGAAACATTGTAACTGCCAGACGTGAATCGTTGACTCCTATTCATGTCGAGGAATTAACATTCCTTCAAAATAACTTGAAGAGAAAGTGACATTTCTAACTGCCTGTATAAATAATTTCTTACGATGTTTATTTTTATTTTAACTTATAAAACTGTTTGATGTTGATATAATTTTTCTTAATTTTTAATACACGTTTTTTAAAATAAGTTATAACATAACCTGACCTGAAGTGAATATTTTTTAAAGTTTAATTGCAAATCAAATGTAGGATAATATCATTGCACAATGTCACAGGCCTGTGTAAATATTTTATTAGCATATAACTTAACCTAATATAGTATATACCTATATTTTTTATAAAATATAATTGTCTATTTACATGCCCAAGTAAATGTCTTTTTAGTAGGCCTACATTTTTTTCTAAAAAGGTTAATGTCTTATTGTGTATTATTACATAATTAGGCTAAATTGTAAGGTTTTATTAAAGTTAGATAAACTGTAACAATTTAATAGCATTTGAACTAAATATAAATACAGTAAGGCTAAAAACATCCAGGTTTTTTTAGAAAAATAATTTGTTTTCAGAGCTATTATTAGTTGTTAAAATTTTATTCGAACTTCGATTCGACTTCGAGAATATTCTTGAATATTCGCTTCGACTTCGCTTCGAACTGAAAAAACTGGCTTCGCACACCCCTTCAAAATAATAAATAAATATATATTATATTTGGAAGAAGGTGTAGGAAAGGTGGATAGAAACATAGCGCAATATTGTGTTTGTCCCTTTTTACAATGAAAAGAACACGGTTCACACTTTACATTGCTGCCATTGGACAAAGAAGTAATGGTTACCTCTTAATCGTCACCGCCCATTCCCCTGACTTAGGTTTTATTCTATCGGAACTCATCATAGCGTGTGAAACACGCTAGGAACAAATAAAAGGTATAACATAAAGGACAAACACAGGAAAAGGACATTGGATGTGAATATATTATATATCTATGAGGAAAACCTCTTTTCCCTTTATGAGGTACTTGTAATACATTTGGAAAGGGTCACACAATATGGCTTTTAAAATGCAAAAAGAGGTTTTCCGTAGAGATATATTAAAAGAATATCTATAAAATATACATTTCTATAACCAGGAAAATAGTTATTGGGCACATTGACGCTGTGTCTGATATATTAAAACATGTCTTCAAAATCTGGGTACTGCTTATAAGCATTCCTAACACAATGCAAGAAAGTACGGGAAAGAAACAAATACAAGGATAAGAATATGATTTTCAACATGAAAAGAACACTCACTACATGTTGCACAGGTTCTATTGAATTAAAACAAATGATAAACATTAATGGAAAACACCGCACTCCTTTGAAAGAAAAATAATCACATGAACTCAAACAAGGTAAGACCCTTAAGTTGCATTTAAAATGTTTAACAATGAGGCTCAATAGCAACATTATTTTATAATAGTTGAAATTGATAGAAAATAAATTCAGTAAAATGCATCTCCTCTCACTTGCACATTTTTTGTAAAACTTTTTTTTTCATCCATTGTTGCGTCTTACTACCTGTTTGGGTTATACGCTTAAGTACTAATTATACTAATGGATTAGGAATTGGGAAGGTTGAATTAAAGGAAGTTAACCCGCATTTGCGTGGAGGGAGAGTGGAAAACCATTTAGGAAAAACCGCCCCCCAGTTCACCGGACCGAGATTCGAACCTCGATCTCCCCGTCCTCAGCAGTCGAGCTCAACACGACAAGCGCGTTAGCCAACTACGCCACAGAGGCGGGTAGTTTTTTATTCAAGCCCTATATTTTCCACTACCAGCTTGCTAGACCTGTCGTAGCTTCATGTGTCTTATAATATAGCTTAAGACAAGTACAGGCACAGCATCCAGTCCCTGACCGTTAACTTATAAATGTAAAAGGGTAAACCCATATTTTCATCAATGATGAATTTTCAGCCGCCGGGAATTGAACCCGTGACTCTTAGCTCTGTAGACATACACTGTGAGGTGTTTGACTTAAATTATGTAGTGCATATTTAATGATGAAAGCCCACCTAGCAAAAGAGGAAAAATTTAGTAAGAATCCATTGCATAAAGGTGACATCTTCATTTATTGTCTTATATATTAGTAGTCACACATTTAAACCACGGTACTGTTGTCTTTTATCAAATTAAAAATGGAAAGAGGAAAGATACAAATACTAAATAACTTTATTTTGACTTTAGTTAGAAAAAAAGTTATATTTTGAATTCAAAATGGAATAGTTGATTAACAATTGATTAAAAAAACATGAACCATGTCAAATAAGAAGCTTGATTAGTGACTTAGATTCTGCAATTTTAACCTACCTCGAGGTACAGCTTTGGTACCCTGCATCGCCAAACATGGGTGCTGCCAATCACATGTTCTCAGCATCACTCAAATTCATATTTAAAATTTACACTTGGACATTTAAATTAATCTCACCACTTTCGGTGCAGTAAGCCAAAGGTGCGAGTGTGAATAATGTCCAGGTGTAATTTTTCAACTTTAATTTAGGCCTGTTGGCATTGACAGTAAGGCATATTTGTTGAATTAACTAATCTACAACAGTAAGACACAATTATTATTTAGAGAAAACATGCAAATTGTAAATATCTTATCTGCAGAAACAAAATAAACTTTTTTTTACTTACTCTCGACCCATTGTAGAGAGAAATATTGTGATTGTCAAAAAATTAAACCGAGACAAAATGTCAACGTTTCATGACCCCCTGAAACAGAAAAATTTAATTTTTTGTTGCCATCTATCTGTATCTACGACTAGAGCCAAAAACATTACACGAATCTGGCTAAAATTTGGTATTTATGGTTTTCATATAGTTTCCCTGGGGAGTTTTTGGAATTAGATATCCAAACCTAAAATTAAGGGTAGTTTACTGAAGGGCAAACCGAGATAAAATCGATTTTCTCTAGATCCACTTTAACGATTTTTATTAAATTTGGTATCTAAGCGTTGTTTAACACTACAGACTAAATGGCAATTCTCATTTGCCGCCCATGAAAATGTCTTAAGAGCATTTAAAGCAAAATCTCCAATTTTGATCATGTTATATCCATTACTATTTGAGCTATGAAATAACTTATTGTAACTTTGTAATACTGTTTAAATTAAACATATTTCAATCTGGAATATATTTTTATAAACCCAATAGTTTCTGAGCTATAAGCAAACATATACATTTTTTATGGAATACTTAGAACTATGTGATTGATTGTTATGCTCTTTGGTGAAAATTGTTTCTGCAACAGTGTATATTATTTTGTTCCACAATTTTACAAGATTTTTTACTAAATGTTTTTATTTTAAGAGAGCCAAAAAGAGTGTAGTGCACCAGACCATTTAATTTTATCTGTATTTGTCCTATTTACAACTATACACTTTTGAATAATGGTTCATTTATTCACACCAGATAATTTGTTTAGTATATATGGATACAAGCATATCAATGACTTGTGTTGAGATTACGATCAATGTAATGTTTAGTAAAGGTACCACACAACCAATGAATTTGAAATGTTCCAAAAATGAACTTTGGACAGTATTTTTACAATCGAAGCATACATGTGTTACAAATTAGAAGAACCAAGAAAAGGCTGTAATGATTTATCATTTTAAACTCTTATCACAAAAATCTCCAAACAAACAATTAAGATTCTAAAAAATAATCGTGTTGTTCTTGCTTGAAACATGATTGGCTAGTAGGAGTATGTGGTACGCTTGTAATCTCAACATTTATTTATGGATTGTAAAAACTGTAAAAAAGACTTATGATACTGGTAAGGTGTAGTTACAGTGGCTCCCAACCAAATTCCAGGTATTTTAGTCGCAACACCTTTATAAAAGATGGGGTGGGTGGCAATGAGCAGAGGATATGATAGAAAAAGAGGAAAGAAAATTAAGAGGATCGACTCAAAAATATTGTCTCTAGAGACTGGGTGTTGAAAAATATTGTTGGTAGATAGTCATTAGATCCTTTTTTCCTGAGTCACCCCAATATTGATGGAATTTGGGCAACACCCAACACCAGTTTTTAGGATCTGGACAGTCAAGATCAGACGTCATGTGTGAGCCAGACACACAATGCATCAGCAATCAACCTTGTGTAAATTCCTAGTTCTAAACTTCTACAATTATTTGGCTATCAAAATATACTTATTTGTAAAAATAAAAAGATTTAATATAGTAGTGGATACCTAAGATGGAAAACCCCTTTGCTAAGATTCAAACTAATCATTTCCATCCCTCAGATTGTTAACCAATAACCACAAAACTAAAGATTATAGTTGTGTTGAATCCACTTTTTTTTATGGATCTGAATCTCCTATTCACCTTCAAATCTGAATCTTGGAAAAAATTATGAACATAAAGAGAAAATATAAATATAATGATAGAAAATACAAATAGTAACTCAATGTTAACATTTTTTAAAGATAATCCATTAATACATTCAATTAAGTGCTAAATCAGACACCCTAGTTCAGTCGGTAGCCTGTCTTTCTACTGAGTTAAGGACCTTGGGTTCGATTCCCGGCATGGCTGAAATTTTTTATCATTGGTGAAATGTGGGGTTACCCTTTCACAGTGATAAATTAACGACATGGGATTGTATGCTGTGCATGTTCTAGTCTTAAGTTTGATAATAAGGTATATGAAGCTATGACAGACCTAGCAAGCTGGTAGTGTAAAATATACTACTTGAATAAAAAACTGACTCAGGCCACAGTCTGGAAACAGTAATGGATGTAAATGAAGTGTTAAATTATTGGTTTGGGGTCTAGTTGTTAAGTTCATCCAATAATTGTAAATAGTTTTGAATCACCATTAAACAGTATTAAAGCTCTAAAACAAATGTAATTTAATTTTTTTTTTTAAGGATTTGAGTCTCGAATCCTTAAATCTCTAATATTCTTAGGGATATGAAGGGTTCGAGGATTTTAGGTCCAATCCCTACTATCGATGTAACTAATTTACCAACAATTAATTGAAAAGTATTTTACATTTATTAAGGTATGAGAGAGGAACCAACAGTAGGTTTAGTAATAATGATTATTTGTAGTATTGGCAGCTTATGGAGTACTAGTGGGGGATTTTGTGGTCTTGCATCTACTCAATCCCAAGGTGTGACGACTACAACATCACTATATTGTGAATCCTTTGTGTAATATAACTATCTAGCAGTGGAGAATCTTTCGGTGGCATTCAGTGAATGGCTCTTGGTATGAGTTAACAGGGAATTCATTGTTGGCAGGTGGTCATGGCAGATCCTACACATGTGTTGGAAAGTCCTATGTGAGCTGGAGAGGATACTTTGTGGCCCATCCTGTGACAAAGAGAGGAGTCATAATATTTCCATCCAGAATCTATTTTTTGGCTCTAGAATAACTGTAAAACTTGCACAAAATGTTACATTTTTTATATAGCTTATATTTTATGCTTGATAAATCTGTGAAATTAATGACAAAATCACACCAAAATGGGTTTAATATAGATGACAAAATTGTGATTAAATTCAACAATATTTTTACCATAAGACTGTAATTATTATTTATATTAATTTTTACCTTGACTTCTTTGTCAAATCCTCCAGCAGAGGAACATTTAAGTTTCCCCTATCAGTCACAGGTTAATAAAGTTCTTAGTTGGGAAAATGTGCTCTTAAATTCTAGCTATATTAAGACTGAAAACAGACAGATTAATTTACGTTGAGTTGATGATCGAGTTGATTCTATTTAATCATATTGAAGAAAGCCCATTATATTCAGCAAAAGATAATGGGGCGCAAAAGTTGGCTCGACACATGATTTCCTTGCGACAAAATGGCGGCACAGCTTACTGAGTCAACACATCATTCTGTACTCGCAAGTGTGGTGGTTCAGTTTAAACATATCAAAGAAATTGTTCAGATATAGAGGTTTCTTACAGCTAGTCAAGAAAACGTTATGTAAACAGTCATATTAGGTAGAGCAATGTTTCCCAACCTCAGTAGCACCTCCCCCAACACCCCCCATCCTCCAGAGGGCGATAAATTGTAAGGGGACTCTAGGGGAGCATTTAGGTTTTAATGAATATTACAGCAATAGTATCATATTAATAATGACAGGCAACAAGATATTTTACATAGAGGTCTTGAATTTATAATTATGTTTCATATTTTACATTTCATTGAATTACTTATGTTTATAAACATTTAACATATTTTTATTTTCGCTCGATAATTATATTTTCACTGGAAGGTCTAGAAGTAAATTGATCAAAATTTACTTTAATACATATTTTTAATAGTTATTTAGTTTGAAATTATTAAATATTAGTGTAATATGAAACATGAATTTAAGGTTATTCTTGCTTATTTCAGAATGCTTACATTTAACTTTGATGTGTGCTAGGCTACAAAAGGTTGGGAACCACTGGTAGAAAATAGAGTTGAGTATTGCATTCGCGTTTCTGATTTTGTTCTGCTTATTTGTTGTTTCAAAAGGCAAAAATATATTTATTTTTTCTATTATTATTTTTCTTATTCGATTCCATCTCCGGTAAAACAAACACCAAGAGCATAGAAAGCCCGGGGGTTTGGACACCCCCCCCCCTCTCCCCTAAAACGTGTTGGGAGCAGCTTAAATAAAAATACAACTGTCAGAAATGAGGTTGGCAGCTTATGTAGGCTGAATACCTGGATTTCCCCCATCCTCTCTTTCAACACACCTACTTTGCAAAGCACTATTTTGTAACTATGAACACTTTGAAGCCATTTACAAAATTTGAACATCACCACATTACTAGTTAGTAGTGTTGAGTGTAGTGGAAGGTTGTGTGTTGTGTCAGTATGTGGTTTTGGAGAAATAATTCAGTATTATAATACTAGTCGCTTGTTGGTTGTTGCTAATGTAATAAATATTAGTGTTAGTTAAATAATTGTATTAAAATGTCACGCCTTAAAAAAAGTAAATATACCCTTGACACCTGGCTTTTAACGAACCACCAGCAGAGGCACCAAAAGAGGTGAGATGTCTTTTTATTAATTTTACACCCCCAAATTTCACTACCAGTTCAGCTATTCTTACTTGTACTAATTACACTATTGTTGTATGAGTATGATGATTTTACCTGTGAGGGTTTGTGAATCGTGATATCAGTATAGGCTATAGCTGGCAAATCTATGACACCCAGTGTACACGAACACGATTTGGATGGCAACATTGAAAAAAATTAACCATTGTATAAAACTTTACCCAACATGGTATAATTTTTTGAAGTTAATGGTTATACTCATACTTAAGTGCATCTTTTGTGCTGTTGAAGACAACACTGTTTGAACCGAAAATATAATAAATTACTATCAAAATGTAATATGTCAAACTAATTTTAGACTGGTATGACACGCCTCGATGGCGTAGTTGGCTAACGTGCTTGTCTTGTTGAGCTCGACTGCTGAGGATGGGGAGATCGAGGTTCGAATCTCGGTCGGGTGAACTGGGGGTGGTTTTTTCTAAATGGTTTTCCACTCTCCCTCCACGCAAATGCGGGTTCACTTCCTCTAATTCACCCTTCCCAATTCTTAATCCATTAGCGTAATTAGTACTTAAAGCGTATAATATAATAACAAAGACTACAATAAGAATTGAAATGAATACTAAAAGTTGAATAGACGAAAATGATGTAAATGTGTAGTCAGTTTAATAACAGAGATTGAGCAATATACTAAAGTAAACAATGATATGGGATAGAAAGTGGACTAAAAATACTGTGTACAAACATAGTTGGCATATTTAAATGAAATGCAGGTCAAATTAAAAGTATAAAAAGTATAAATAAATATAGTTAATAGGAAATACATATATGTATTTCCTATTAACTATATTTATTTATACTTTTTATACTTTTAATTTGATATTTGAAAGATATTTTTGCCTGGGGGGCATTGTATAACATTATAGAAAACATTCTAAAAATAATCTTTCGTAAGGAGTTTAGAGTATGTTATAATAACAAAGACTACAATAAGAATTGAAATGAATACTAAAAGTTGAATAGACGAAAATGATGTAAATGTGTAGTCAGTTTAATAACAGAGATTGAGCAATATACTAAAGTAAACAATGATATGGGATAGAAAGTGGACTAAAAATACTGTGTACAAACATAGTTGGCATATTTAAATGAAATGCAGGTCAAATTAAAAGTATAAAAAGTATAAATAAATATAGTTAATAGGAAATACATATAAGTATAAATAAATATAGTTAATAGGAAATACATATATGTATAAATAAATATAGTTAATAGGAAATACATATATGTATTTCCTATTAACTATATTTATTTATACTTTTTATACTTTTAGTTAATAGGAAATACATATAAGTATAAATAAATATAGTTAATAGGAAATACATATATGTATTTCCTATTAACTATATTTATTTATACTTTTTATACTTTTAATTTGACCTGCATTTCATTTAAATATGCCAACTATGTTTGTACACAGTATTTTTAGTCCACTTTCTATCCCATATCATTGTTTACTTTAGTATATTGCTCAATCTCTGTTATTAAACTGACTACACATTTACATCATTTTCGTCTATTCAACTTTTAGTATTCATTTCAATTCTTATTGTAGTCTTTGTTATTATAACATACTCTAAACTCCTTACGAAAGATTATTTTTAGAATGTTTTCTATAATGTTATACAATGCCCCCCAGGCAAAAATATCTTTCAAATATTTCAACCTGAAATTAAAATTGAATAAGACAATTGCTAATATATGGTTTAACCACCAATGCATAAATAACCAGATTATTCCAAACTACGTCTCCTCTCAATTCAAAACTAACTGTTTTAGAACTAAGAAACTTCAAAGGGCCGTCCAAGTCAATAGAATTAAATGCGAGATCTCCTTCCTTCACAAGAAATTACCATTTTTAAACAAGCAGGCTTACCAAACCCACTTGGAAATGTCCAAAACACTTCATCCCTTAGTGTTTTATGATTCACTCGGAATTATCAACAGCAAAATTGAATCATCATATCGAAGAAATATCAAACCCTAAACAAAAACTCAATGCAATATCCCCAACCCCGCAAGTTAACACAACAAATCTTGATACCGAGTTTCAATTTTACCCCAGATTTCTCAACTTGTCTAAGTTAGAACTAAATAACCAAGACAAGGAAACCCTTCATAAAGGATACAAATTCAATCTTAAAAAGCCGTCTATTAAACAAAAAATCCAATCATTAGTAATCGACAGTGAAAATGCAATTAATTCCTTACCCTCAGATGATAAAAACCTCATCAAGAACATGGTCGCCAACCAGATACATAAGATCATTACTAACCACAAGCAAGACATGAAGAATTTAAATCACCCTATTTCAACCCTCAAACAAAAACTTAATTCAAATGAAATAATCTAATCAATATTAATGCCGATAAAGGCAACACCATAGTCCTCTTAAACAAGGAAGATTACATATCCAAAACCCTCGATTTTATTCATAGTAACTACATTATCGAAATTAAAGATGACCCTACCAACAAATATCAGAGGAATTTAAAAAATATCTTGAAGGTATCCCCTTTAATCATTCAGCCATCTGACTCTTTTAAACTTATTAATATGAATCTCAATGCCCCAATCTTCACTTCACTACCTAAAATTCACAAACCCAACATCCCGATCAGACCACTCGTTAATTACCAAAATGCACCTGCATACAAACTTGCTAAAAAACTATCTAAAATATTATCTACAAATTTTGAACTTCCCAATCTATTTAATATAAAAAGTTCTATCCATCTTACTGAAAAACTTAAATCCATTCCATTCAACCAAAACTCTAAATTCATGTCCCTGGACATATCCAATCTTTACACTAACGTACCTATTTCTGAAACAATCAATATAATTAAGGAAACCTTAATTTAAAAAAACTTCAATAAACAGTATATCGACCAAATTTCCAAGCTTTTACAAACAGTCACTGAACAAAACTACTTCCAATTTAACAATAAATATTACTTGCAAAAAGATGGACTAGCAATGGGTTCCCCAATTTCCTGTATAATGTCAGAAATATTTTTACAGAAATATGACCCTATAATCTTCAATAGTTTAAATAATTCACTCAGCATACAATTCTTTTGCAGATATGTTGATGACATCCTCATTGTTTTCGATAATGAATACGACATTCCCGCAATTACCAACATCATCAACAACATCCACCCCAAACTGTCCTTTACTATCGAAAAAGAGAATAATAGCAGTATTAATTATTTAGATCTCCATATCACAAAAAGCTGTTATAACAAACTTATATACAAAATCTTCAGAAAACCTACTCACACGGATGCAATAATACCTCACAATTTAATCCACCCCATCTCTCATAAACTTGCTGCATTCAAAAGTTTAATTCATTGCTTACTTCACATCCCTCTTAATAAAACTAATTACAAAATTGAACTCAACATCATCAAACAAATTGCTACCAACAATGGATATTCCCATTCCACTATCTACAAGATTTTACAGAACCAAAAAAAAGAAACTCCGTTCTGATAACTTCTTCACTACCCTCACCAATAATAATGTATACCCCACTGAAAAGAAGAAATGGCTCAAATTCAATTACATCGGTCCGGAAACACATCGCATCACCAATATCATCAAAAAAATACAATCCTAATATTGCTTTTACAACCAATAATAATATCAAGAAAAACCTCAACAATAGTAATCTTAACAGAAGTGACATCTATAAGAAGAATGGAATCTATCAACTCACTTGCGAATGCAACAGCATTTACATTGGCAAAAATGGTAGAAACTTCAAAACACGTTACAAAGAACACATTTCTGATTTCAAATACAATAGAAACAAATAAAAGTTTGCCGAACATCTTAAATATTCTAACCACCAACCAAGACCCATTGAACAATGTCTCAAACCCCTTTATTTCGCTCACAAAGGACCCATGTTAAACACCGCTGAGAATTTTTTCATTCATACAGCTACTCTTCAGAAAAAACCCATTCTTAATTAACAACTCCAATCATCCAACCAAATCTTAGTTAACACATTAAAACGGCTACCTAAGCATAGTAAAGTATCTAACCCTTCATCCTGCTCTGCCCTCCATCGTAGCTAAATGGCCCGTTCGAGCCGGAGCCGAGAAGATGTAGACCACTCTCTCTTCCTCAATCCCATACATTTTTCCGATTATTTTACTCTCTTACATCCCTTTTTTCAAACATTAGCCCACACTCCATCATTCAACTATTTTTCTAATCAGGTTGGCTGTACTGATTTTTTAACTTTCTTTTTTTATCGTCGCCACTCTCCACTGACTTCATTCCGCTTCCTCAGTTCGATCTCATCGTGTCCCACCACCCTACGGAGTAAGTTTTCTTTTTCTTTCTTTTTCAATTTTAGTCCAATTTACTTCATATAATTTTTCTCACGTCCCTACTTAACATTGCTTTTATGTATTTTATAGCAAGTCTTTCAATTTTAATTTCAGCTCCATGATTATGGTGCGTCTAATTGTTAGCACCGAAACATGTCGGTAAAATAGAACTTCTGTAGACATCATCATTACAGGAATATCAATAACAAAGGAGTAAGGGAAGTCAATCCCAACAACAAGACTGTGATAATTTTTACATATATTTATATTCATTTATTGTTATTAATGTTTTATGAACTTAGATTTAGATATTTTAAATTAAATGAGTTTAAAGTTTCTAATTCTATTAAACTAATTTTAAGTGTATTTTAATTAGTCAACACTTATATGTATTTCCTATTAACTATATTTATTTATACTTTTTATACTTTTAATTTGACCTGCATTTCATTTAAATATGCCAACTATGTTTGTACACAGTATTTTTAGTCCACTTTCTATCCCATATCATTGTTTACTTTAGTATATTGTTCAATCTCTGTTATTAAACTGATTACACATTTACATCATTTTTGTCTATTCAACTTTTAGTATTCATTTCAATTCTTATTGTAGTCTTTGTTATTATAACATACTCTAAACTCCTTACGAAAGATTATTTTTAGAATGTTTTCTAAAATGTTAAAGCGTATAACCTGAAGGGGTAGTAAGACGCGGTGCTAAATATTATTATTATTAGACTGGTATGCTGGTGACAAGGAGATCGGGGTTTTAATCCCAGATGGGTCTATTGAGGGTGGTTTTTTCTAAAGGGTTTTCCCACTCTCCTTTCAAGCAAATGCTGGTCCCCCTACAAACATTTTTAAAAATATTATATGCTTCAAGAAGCTATTTGGCGGTGTTTTATTATGACAATTTGTAATGATATAGAATTATACATCTCAATAATTTATTATTCACATCTATATTCAAAATTATGATATTTTAAATGAGAGCGGGTAGTAAGATTTATGTGTGTTAAGTTGTTGAGTTGCAAGGTATGACGACATCCTTCTACGTCTTGTTTAAAAAAACAATGCAGTTTTGTGAACAGAAACGCACCTGGACGACCACACCTTTCTTCTTTTAAGAAACTTCGAGAAGGAAATGTCACTTGATATACCACTTTCAGGGTACACATCTCTTCACTTTCCTTCCTGACGAGGAACCATGTAGGTGGAGTCTATGACATCTTAATCTGTGTTCTAAATTTCACGTGTCGGGAATTATCATACATATAAAGTAATAGTCGGGCTTCTATTAAAATCTACAAAATGTGAAATATCTAGGAAAAAACTGTTTCTCTACTTAAAATAAAAATAACTATAAAATACCAGAACTTTTAATTTATAAAATAAGACATCATCTCTTTTTAATTATACAGAACAGCAAACTTGGACCCAATTCAATCGTTAAATCAAATGTCACCCTAATGGTGGTGTACAAACATTGATATATCAAGCTAGCTCTTTTAAACGTTACAAATTTTGGGTTTGGCCGACCTTCTGTTCTGTGATTTACATAAGGCATTATATAACGCATCTCCAAGAGGATGCGGGGTAGAGAAATAACATATATTGCTACTCTTTATTTTAACAAGTGAGAAGAAATTCCTCCTATCTCTCCCACTCTGGTTCCGCCTCCCCTAAAGCTGACAACTTTTAAATTAAGTATACATAAAAACATTTTATGTTTATATTTAAATGTAAACCAACTATATTGTGTGCTAATTTAATTATGTTAAATACACACATAAATAATAAATTATAGGCCTATATTTTTTAAATTTTCACTAATATAGCAACCTGCAGTATATTGGTGTGTTTGATTATTTTTAGATATTAAATTAATTTTATATACGTACACCTATATCAATGATCTTTTACTCGTCATATTTTTTTCTAGTGTTTGTAAATAAAGTCCATCCTCTTCTCCTTTTTTACGAACTCTGCTATGACTCTTTCATGGAAGTCTACTCTTTGCTTCATTTTAAAAATCAAACTCTCTTCAAATGAAAGTAGTGCCAAACCAGAAAGTCTCTTTTATCCCATAGTATTCTGGAATATGTTTTTACTCTTTTCAATGTTGAAAATAATCTCTCAACTGATGATGCCGGTATCGTTGCCATTAGTTCACACAGTTTTTTAAACTCCTGTAAAACGACCTGCTGCAACAAACTCCCTTAATTTTATTCCCACCCGATTAAATTTCTACTTTTGTCACTTCTGTGTTTTAAAAGGGGAAGAGAGGTATGCGATGGTATCTTTCAGTTTCTTTGGTTATATTCGTCAACCTTCGAACATAGCTTCGGTTGTTGAAAAGTCGCTTGCATTCCAAACTGATTCCCACTGCTCTTCCCCTTCTCCCCCTCTTAAATCTGTGTCACAAATAAGAACTACACTAGGTAGAGTTATGGGATGAAAGACGGGAAAATATAGACTTTCAACCACCATATATGGACTAGTGCACATCTTGCATGCATGTTACAGTCACTGGTATATGAGGGAAAATTTATTTCAAACACATTGGTGCTTGAAGAATATTTTTCAAACATAAAATAAAATAATTACTTATCTTCAAGTAAAGGCAGGCACTGCTTGCCTTGCTTGCCCTGACACGACACCACTGATGTAAAGGGCGAGAGCAATCATTTAAAAAAAATTTAATGCAATACTTGATGGGGTGAAGTAAGAAGAGAATGGTTTTTATATATCTTCCAAACCACTTGAGCTGGAAAGATGAAACTTGGCAGCGAGGTTCTTTTTTAGGTTAAGGGCGATAGCTAATTTTTTATTTTTCAAAATTCAACCCTTAATGGAGTGAAGCAGGGAGGGGGTGATTTTTCTGTATATTCCAATCTGTTTAAGATGGAAAGATGAAACATATTATAAAACCATCCTGTGCTAAGAACGGGTTATTAAGCTAGTATTTAATAAAGCCATGTTTAACAATTTATTGTTTGTGTGAAAACTAAAGCTATAGTTATTATAGACTTTAATTCTAAGTTTACCAATACACTGTGGAAAAAATACATTAAATGTTAAAGTGGAATTGAATGTTTGTGACTATGTATATTATGTACAAATACAATACATAATATATAATCACAATCACACATACATAGTGTATAGCTTATCAATATTTATATGTACATAATTTCACTTACACATGTAATGTTATTTTTCTCTCCATAGTGAATATATATAATTTACCCTGTAACAATTAATTAATAATTAAATTATGTATTCTAGATAAAATTATAATATCTAAAAAGTTTCTAACAGAGTTCTAATATAATTTATGTTGGCCTGGTAATTTGTTCTAAGGGTGGTATTTTCTAAATAGTTTTCCACTCTACCTCCATGCACATGTGGGTACACTTCCTTTAAAATCAACCTTTTTCATCTCAAACACTCTAGCATAATTAGTAGATAAGCGTATAACACAGACAAGGAGAAGAAGCATTACTAAAAATAAGTATCCAAAATAATGTACACCAGCGGTTCCCAAACTTTCTCAACTCTCAAACATCCAAGTTGCATGAACTCCCTGGAAATTGCCATAGCCACTCAATTTTATACCTAATTTTTATGAAATTTAGTTATTAATTGTAATCAAAATGTTTAATACCTTTAAATTAACCTACTATAGATCGGTAGTTACTTTGGGATACCCTACCAAATATAATAAAATAGTATTGAAACTACTTGGGTAAAAGTTTAAATAACTATATATTTGTTTTAAAAATTAAAACTGAAATTAAATAAGCAAAGTAGGCCTACTGTAGTAACATTTTCTTATCTTTACCGTCACAATATTATCACATTTCACATGTTTTTAAAGTGGTACTGGAAATTTCTGCTTTAACATAACTGAAATACCCTCCTTTAATCACAGAATTCCATGTCAATTTAAGTTTCAAAATTTTTAGCAAGTTTGAAAAGCTACTCACCTCTTCACATGAATTAGTGAGAAGGATGAACTTGCTTTGGAAGGCACAGAGCTTTAAAGTCAGGAACCACAGACGATAAATAGTCTCAAGTCACTTTCAGCATTGAGCCTGTTTCTGTATTTATTTTTTAAATAGGCATGTAAAGAAAACGTTTCTCGCTCAAATACGTAGGAGAAAATGGTAACAAATTTGACAAAGATTTATAGCTTTTCTTTAATTAAAAATCAGTGGAAATTTCAAGGAGCTGCTTTTTTTCAATAACACTTAATTTGGAGGATTTTAAAACTGGTGTCTCTTCCAGGGAATTGCGAATCCAATTGTTATTGTTGGACATGTCTGGGAAATATTCTCTGAAGGTTTTTCCAGATGCCTTCAAATGTTCTATCTCCACGTTCTTTACATTTTCGTCCAAAGAAAGCTGATTTTCTACCATGAAGTCATGAAGGGTATCATAGCACTCCATTTGATTGCTAATTAAACACGTTTCCCAAAACTTTTTTTTATGAACGACTCCATACGGTCTTGCACAGTAAAAACGTTAATATTTGACCCCTGAAGAGAGAGGTTTATACTGTTCAATTTTGAGAGAATGTCTGCCAAATAGGTCAAAGCCTTGAGCCACATTTGATCTTGCATGCACTTTGCTGTGTAAGGGATGGTTGTTAAGAAAAATGAAAACTTCGTGTTTAAGTTCAAACGATCTTGTAAGAGATTTTAGTGTGAAACGATTAAAAGTTGTAAATAGGTTCCCTTTCCTCACAAAGTGCAGCAAAAATCCGCCATTACAGAAATATTTTGGCGAACCCCTTGAAAGTTTTGTTTTGGACCCGCTGATGTAAAGTATCACATTAACTTAAGTGGACCTCCCCCGCCCCGGAAAAGTTTCCTTTCCCCGCCATTGAACATAATGTATTCATCATCAAGATCCATTCCAAACTGTGTTCACTGAACAAGTGGAATGGCTCAACAATACTGCCGCGTATGTGGCTTGATGTCTTCAAGTTGGCCACTGCCTCAACACAGGTCATTCCGTGTGAACATTTTGCTAAATGACCGTCTCGACCATCAACCCAACAGCCGCTTTATCTGTTCTTAACCCTAGTAGTGATAATTATAAACATCTGCTAACTCATGCATGAAACTTTAAGAACCGTTTTATTTACAAGATAAAATGTAGTGTGACAAAAAATGTATGTATAAAGTGGATTTCATACCGTTCTCTTGTTATTAATGTTCAAAGCTGGAATTGGAGTTCCATTTGGTGTGTTTTCAACATCCATCTGTCCACAAGTAGTAAAGAAATTAATGATCTTTGTATGTTTTGGTGAGATATTAGGAGTCCCTCCATACAGATTTCTGACATCATTCTTCAATTGTTTTTCAACATGTTTGGAATTTCTTTTCTTCAAATGTGAAACTATTTCTTCAAGTGACTCCTTTGGTTTACTTTTTTGTGACACGTTCAATCTGTGTTTGGAGATGTCTTTTAAGGCATGTCTAATTCTATCAACATACTTGTAGTTTGCTGTTTTATTATTTTTATTGTGACTTGAATGGTAGTTTTCTTTAATCATTTTTGTGATACCTGAACAAGGAGTCTCCTTTCTTTTGCCAATGCCCGGGTTAAAATGCATCAGACCATTGGAAGAAAGGAATGAACTAGAACAGTTTATTTGCAAATCTTTAATTGGCTCATACATAGACCTAATTTGTTTGGCTTGAGAGATTTCCAAAACCATATTATTTAAAATGTTACAGCTTTGTATTTTACTTTTAAAGTATTTAATATCTTCATTTTTTTCAGAGGCAATAATGCTTGGAGATGTAGCAAAGTCAATTTCAGAAGTATTTATATTCATTAGTTGTTGAAAATCCACTACTGTATTGTTATTAATAAATACTTGGGAAACTTCATTTTTCATACGCATGACACTTGGTTGCTCCTCTGAAGCTTGCTGGTAATAAAGTTCTCTGAAAAAAAAAAAAAAAAAAGTTAGACCAAAAGGTTTTCATATTTAAAAAAAAATAATGTGATGCAACAGCTACTGGTTTTATGGATAGTTACTGTGGGTGATAATAATAAAATTGTTTAATTCTTGTAGGGTCTCATGCCCATACTTCTTAGTTTTGATATGTATTTATTCCACCTGTTTGATGTATATTACTGTTTCTGCTGAACTCCTAAGTATTATTTCAGTGTGACCAACTTTAAGCTTGCCAATAGAATACACAAAGTGTATATGTATTCGGGGAGTCCCCTTTCCCTAAATGGAGAAAATTGAAATTCTATATTTGAATTTCATGCTATTTAAATCAACTAAATTACATTAAAGCAAAGACCGACCCAAAATAAAACATCAGGGTTGACAATATTTTCTTATTCCCAATTTCCCTGTTTTTTCCAGACAACTTAGAATGAAGAAAAGAGTAGGCCTACTGTCATAAAATTTAATTTTTCATCAAACTGACTATTATTGTGAAGTCACATGACTTATGTTTAACATAGAGTGATTTGAGACTGAATCAGCGTGTTTAATTCTTCAATTAACTTTTTCATTAAATAGTACAAATTAACAAATATCCCAGTATTATTCTATATTTTTCAAAATTCCTCATTTTTTCCGGGTGTGTAGTAACCTAGAATATGTTTGCCATATCCCCACTAATATAAAAATTATGGCCATTTGTGAATGTTTAAGCAACAAAACTAATAGTACCTGGGAGGAGCCAACCAGTACTCGTTCTTATCTGGCTCTAGCCAATATTCATTGATTGTCCAATTTGAGTGGTCGATATTCACTCTGTACAACATGCTGACCGGAACTATCTCCTGTAATGTACAGACAAAATAAACTGAACCATACTTTTAACCAACTTATTTCTGGAACACACAAAACACCCACTGGTTAATTCATCACTGTGAGCAAAGGTTTCATATTGTTTACACTAATAGCCTGAATGACTCTAAATAGGCCCTACTCTTGGAGAAGGTTCAAGTGACGCCACAATGTGGTGTTTGATCCAGCTGCTCTTCATAATAAAGATATGTGACACTGAAGAGGGGGTATTATTTCAAATAAGTTTAATTGTGATTTATTGTATTAATAATATAACAAAAAATTGAGAGGAGAGATAGGAAGCAGTTGCAAAATGATTTAAATTACATTATTCATAAATATTGATAGAGCAATGTGGCTCAATTCTTTTTAACAAAATTAAGGTTGATGATACAAGGTATGAATTAATGAACTGCAATAATCAATTAAAGTATCAGATGGAGGAAGGCTATTAAGTTTATCAGGGAGAATACAACTAGAGGGCTAAATTTTACAATTAATTTTTAAAGTGAACCAGTATAATGGTGAAAGAAAAGTATTTCATTAGGTACTAGGATCTGTCCTGTGGTGGCTCATGAGTTGGTAAATTCTTCTGGAGTGAAAGCATAATGGGGGGGGGGGGGGGGAAATGTTTGGGGGAGATTGAGGAGGAAGTATGAGGCATCATTTGGATGGATACATAATATTTTCTTTAAACATTTTATGTCATGTTTACTATTATTATTATTATTATTATTAGCACCGCGTCTTACTACCCGTTCAGGTTATACGCACTTACGCTAATGTGTAATGGTAGGGTGATTGTGAAATTAAATGGAGGACCTACAGTTTAACGTGGAATCCGAACCACGGTGGAGGCCTGGCATTCCTCACATTCACAAGATGTCTTGTCAGAGGTGAAGGAAGGGTTTGGTAATCAGATAAATCTTTGCCGGGACCGAGGATTGAACCCCGGCCGCCAGCATAGAAGTCTGACACCTTACCCCTAGACCACCAGGTCACCCATGTTTACTAAACAAGTATGAATAACAGTACAGTATTGAATATTATAGGTACATTTGTACTGTATTGTAGTATTGTACGGTACAGTAACAGTAATATATGTACAATACAATATTTTACATGTTAATATAATGGTGTAATATCAGTGGCGTATTCTCTGGGTATGCTAGTCCTGCACCGCATACCCAAAATGATATGGACTAATTTTTTGTTTAATTCAATGCTGTCTGTGTGAACTGTGTAAACACTAATGTTTAAATTGTTAATAAATGTAAATGTAATGAACCATTAATTTTAAAACTAATATTGGTTCATATTCCAAGAATACTGGGTTTTAAGTAATTCTTCTTCCAAAAGGTTCTACTTAGCACAATAGGAAACCCAGGGCTTGCTACTTGAAAAACGCAAGGCAAGCTAGGGAGGCTCTAATGACCTTGCCCAATGTCTATGGGGTGGCAACACATTCCTTTACGTTCGCCCACAAGTAATTGGCCAATGAGCTCGAGTTTTCACAACCCAGGTCATGCTGTTCCTGTGAAGCAAGCTAAGCATTGTGCCAACTATTAAAAAAAGATTCAAGATCACAATGTTTATTTTTATTAATCTAATTTAGTATAGTTTAAGTAAAAATATATAAAATAAATATATAATTAATTGTAAAATAATAGTTAGTATATGTAACAAGCTTTAAATTGTACACTAATTAAATACATTGATTTATGTTTATGTATTCTAGTCACATGTATTATCATGTATGTGGCAAACACATTTAACCATTCTTTCAAATTTAGGCATTTCAGCATTGATAGAGTGGAGAAGGGGGGGGGGCAGGGGTAATGGGGTGACGAGGTTACTTTAACCATTGTTGACGGTAATTCTTGTTTTTCTTTAGTAGAAAGGATTGTGGAGTTTTAATAGTGATCTTTTAGTTTTTGTTTTACATTAACGACTTATTAGTCATTGTGATTTTATATAATTATACATCAAAGAATCCCAAAAGTCAGGAGTGTGAGTTCACCATTTCAAGATGATTCAGAAGGAAAAGGTAAAATAAAATATATTTTCTTAATAGTTACTTAATCACCCAGCCATTTACTTTGGGGGGAGGTATTTAATCAAGGCTGTAGCAAGAATGTTATTTTGATGGAGAAAGCGGGTTTGGGGTTGCACAGCCTCCTAAGCCCTGAAGGTCGAGAATATTTATGAATATTAGATACCTTTATAAATAATTTTGAGTAGTTTTATAGTAATTAAGTAATTTAAATAATACAAATAGTATCGAAGCTATTATTTGTATGTTTTTTTTTCAATTGTTAATTTTGTGTGTAACAGTAAACTTTTTGAATATTAGGCTTAAGTCTGAAGCCTGGTCTTAAAATGTAGCATATACATTTGACCTCTTCAATGTTAGTTATACTTAACATTATTTAAATTTCTATTAACATTATTTGTGGTGTTGGGGAAAGAGGAGGAAGGGGGTCAAATACCATGTTTGCCCCTCTCCCCCTTGGGTGCACCACTGCTTACAGCAAAGGATATGTGTAAATATCTTAGCAATAAATCAATGACGTAGCGATAGAGTATTAATAGTCCAAAATAATCTCCCCTAAGTTAGTCAGAGTTTACGCATCTAAATAGCTTCTGGGGCATAAATTCTCAGTTGGGAGTCTCGTTTGTTTCCAAGCAGCATTGTGTAAGATAAGTTAGGCTTTATAAAAAAGTTTTGATTGCAACGTGAGTTGGACAATCCATCCTATTCCCTCTCACCAATATCTGATGGACGCTTGATCGACGTATCACTTCATTTTACTCTTATTATGATTGTTTGCTTTGTATTGCTAACTGTGTGCTTGTAATCACACTAAGCTAATTGAATAGGATCTGTCTCACTTATGCATTCAGAAATGTGCCCATACCACTCTTAGCCCCAACAATAATATTTACTTAAATTTATAACCAAGTAGATATCACTACAATTTGAGGACTGCCTATGTGGTCAAGTGGCCATAGGTTCTGGCTACGGACCCAGAGGTCCCAAGTTTGATTCTCCGTGCGTCCAGATTATCTGGGAAGCAGTGGGTCTGAAACGGGTTAGATTCAGCCTAGAGTGGATAAATAAGGAGCTACTCGAATAAAGTAGTAGTGGCTCCGGTATAGAAAGCCGAGCTTAATGGCCGAAGTCATCATTATGCTGACCGCATGACACCCTCTATCCACAAGAGTTGGCACTAATTCGTCAAACCATTTGGTAGCCACTCGGTAGGTATAGACTGAATGTGGGCTGACAACATGGAGTTACTTTTATTACATTTTGAGTGGATGGTAATCATCGAATAAATAAAAGAAGAGAGAATATGGGAGTGGAAGAGGGAGGGGCTCAAAATTTCCTAAGATAGCATACAGTTAAAGGGAAATAATAAATGTTTGAGAACCACTGTTGTATATGAACACATCTTCAAATGTATACATTGAAATAATCCCTTGATGTTCTTGGACAACGGTGGTTGAGGGTCCTCGGCCCCCAAATCTCCGTTGCAACTCTTAGAGTACAGCATACCTACTAATTTTTCTCATAATACGCCACTGTGTAATATACAGAAATGCAGTACAGTACTGTACATATAATATTATATTGATTCGAATAGTACATTACTGAATTGGAAAACTAACAAACACGGCACTTGTAGAAACACCATAGCACAACTGTTACACTCAAGTTACACAAACAAACTGGGAGACCATACAGTTGAATGACCTTGGATTGTGATGATTGGCACCAACAACTCTTTGCACATGCGTGTGTTGTGTTACACAGAATGTTGAGTTATCGAGTGTCGAGTTTCCAAGACTAGGCCTAATGTAATTCAAAACAATATAAAATCAAAAAAGATCTTTTCAAGCAAGAAATGTGACCCAAGTTAAAAATCTCTTGTTTTGTTTATTTTCTATATAGCTTGTAACGATACTGAATTTTATTTGTATTTGTGTACTGTAGTAGGCCTACTCTAATATTTTTACGATAATAATCATGACATACTACTTAGGCTAGTTGTAAAAAATAAACCAAATAAAAATTGTTTTATCTTTGAAATTACATTAAAAAACAACAGATAACTTAGATCAAAATATCCCAAAAATATCAATATGCATTACATAAACATAAGTATACTATTAAAAAGCTAAAGTCGGTGATTCATTGCTTAGCTAAATATTAGATTAGGTATAATTTAAATGCAAACAATAAAAATATATTAATTTCAATTTAGAAGCCTATAATATTTTAAAATAGACATTTACTTTATGAATGGGAACTAAATACTTTGAGTTTATATTTGTGTAGGCTTAAATAGTTTAAACATATGAATTACCGATACCTAATACTAGTTACCCTTATATGAATTAGTATAAGTGTGTCCTTTGTTTTTAATTTCAACTTTTCTAACTAAACTAAGTTGAGAAATATTAAATTGTTAGTATGAACAGTTCTTGTTTCACTATCCATTCATATATGTATGTATTTAATATAAACAATTTTAACACACTAATACAAAATAAAATTAAAACAAAAAGAAGAATCACAAATTTTGGTTCGAAATTAGTAAAGAGGATCCACAGTGCTTGCTGTTTCAATGCTACCTTAGTGCACTAGCATTTCCCCTACTCCCCCTCTTCTGCTTCTACACTCCACCACTAGAGAAAGGGTTTAGAGTGAGTTGCAGCACTTGTCACCTACCTTCACAAAAACCTTACATTCTAAACAGCCCAAATATTATTGTCAGTAAAAATTACAAAATCTGAAATAAAATCTTCTGGGTTGTATTAAATATAGTTGAGTGTACTAAATTTTTGCGGGTTCTGTAACTCTTATAGTCGGGTCACCTTTGGGTGTCCCATTGTTGAGCATGGGTCCTGTACCTGAGGCTGTTTCAAAAGGATGTACAGAATATAAAGAAAGTACAAAGGTTGAGCTAAAGGAGACTTCTAAGGATAACAAACTGAAGTAGGCAGGTAGAGGATAGAGATGGGTGCTCTACAGAAATAATGAAGAGCAATAGGCCAGGAAAACTTATAAATATAAATGATACATAATTTCTTGTTTAATCTGTTATGGTTTGGAACCGAATTATCAAAAATAGTTTATTGGTAAATTAACATTAAATGTTTGTCTTTCCTTTTAAAAATATAATTATAGATTTATTTATTATGTAAAATCCTTTCTAAATATTCATTTTGAACAAAGTGTTAGCTTGAAGCCCTATTTGAAAAATGTATAATTTTCAAAAACCAGTCATCAGTAGGCTAAGCTACTCCCTTTTTAATTTTAGAGCAAGAATTAAAATCACGATTGTGGTTCTAGGCATAACTATATAATCTAGAAACCTATAGAAAAAGAAAGGTAGGCCCTACTACATTTTATATAACAAAATACTTGATACATCATATTTGTGAATTATTTTTCGCGATTAAAATCTCTGGTTCACAAAAGTTCATAAGATTTTCTTAAAATTAATATCGAACAGGTTTTTACAAGGCCTAAATAGTATTTAAAAAAAATAGTGTTCTGTTTGGTGCCAAATTTAAACTAATTTACTCAGAGATGAAAAACTTAAGATTATTGTTGAATAAATATAATTATTCTCTATGAGAAATCAATAATGTTTTACCTACATTTTTACAATATATTTTAACAGCACAGTGATATTTATTCAAATATTCAAAATATAACTTACCATCATTGTTGACTTATAACCAGCCGTTTCCATACAATTGTTAGGAGAAGCAAAATTTGAGTTCAAGAAATGTTTAGTGATAGAATTTACAAATTCCATTTTCTGAAGTATTTTTCAAGGTTTTTATATTATTGACAAAGTGAACACTTGTTTTGCAGGAAGAGAACCGATTTAATCATAGTACCTATATAATTATAATGGTAGCGATTTTGAAAAAGCGTTATTGAAGTTCAAAATGGCCAACCTAAGCAAAATATATTCACTTAAGGAAAACGTCATTATCCTAAAAACCTTATAAATAGAAAATATCCTAATGAAAGGCAAGCGGTCATTTGAAGGGACAGAGCTGAACCGTTATAGCTCAATTTAATTCAACCATAACATCTTTGCTATGTAAGCCTAGTACAAATAAAGCACTAGTAGTATTTGAGTAGGAATATTTTTTTACAATCTACCATAAACTATTTTTATTTCAAAATTGATATGTTTTTTATTGATTGATTGATTCTTTAGGCTTATAAAGAGATTCAAGTGGTTCGTACATATATAAACACACTAGTATTGGCGTGGATCGAAACCAATTAGTTTAAAACATTTAAGATTGTGAAAAAAGCTTACAGAAATTTATCAGTTTGAATTTACTGTATTATTATAACACTTCCCCCTAACTTCACTACCTGTCAACGATAGTATAATAAGTTTATTGAATGCATAATGATTATATCATAAATATACACGAAATAGCAAAAGCTGGTGGTTTATAGGTAGGCTAAATCACCTTAACTCGCTTTTTTTTAAAATATTAATTGACTTATACTTATTAACACAGAGATCTTACGAACTAGTAATGATATACACAAAGTCAACTTGAATATTATCACCAATCAAAATGCATTTATGATAAATAATGAGATAAATAATATTATTTATTTCCACAACTTAAGTGAAATCCAAGGTTTTGAGTCACACAGATATTTAGAGATACTTAACTTAAAAAAAGTTTCTATTAAAAATTCAATAAATAAAGAATAACCGAGAATACATAATAAATACATTTTACCTAAAGTTCGAAAGAAGAAACTTTGAAAAACTTATAGTTAAAATAAGATGAATTTAATAAAAGAGAATATCCACCAGCCTACGCATACCTATTTAACCTAACTCTAAATCAAGTAGTAGCAAGAGTCCTACTTTTATCCATGGGTGAATCTAGGATTTTCGTGAGGAGGGGAGTGCGGTGCTCTCACAGGATCGAGTCGGAAAAAATATAAATTTTGAGCGTAAATCTTAAAGTAATTTTTCTGTGTGACGTTAGACTTGAGAATAGTCCTCAGATGAAGGGTATAACTTGAAATTTGCCGTTAGTATTTAAATTTACTAAAAACAAACCAATAAGAACATCAAAAAATAGTCATTCTTAAGAGGGAAATAAGATTAAACATTATAGCAAGTATTATATAAATTGTTTTATAGCTATTCAATCAATGATGAGTATAAAATATTATAACTAGAAAATAAAACCGCGCACTGACCGCCAAACAACATTGGCAGCAAGATACCTTGCGTTTGGCGATGGAATGTCACGAAATTAATGGGGTTTTACCCCATAGTAAGGCTCTAGGTGGAGGTAGGGACTCAAGAGCACGCAACTTAAATGTGGGTTATTTAAGTAATGCCTATTTTCACCGTTATAATACTTGGTGGGCTTTTTGTCTTAAGTATTTATAATAATTACCGTATATTAATTATTTAATTATATTACCAATGACAATTTATTAAAAAAATTAGAATCGGTTTAGTGAGATAGTATTACGAGACAATACAACTATGAGTGATTTTAACATTGATTTAATTGGTTTAATTTCTTGAGAAGGTGCATGTCCTCCGCTCCCCCTCCTGGATCCACTCCTGCTTTTATCTCCATAAATATTTAATCATCTTTCATAACACTCCAATATATGCAAAAATAAAACACAGTGTATCTCCACTGCAATAAAATTAACCGCAGTGACTTGTAAAACGGGAACCAATAATGACGCAGAACGTGATCACAAGGAAGGGAGAATTGTTGGCTAGCTCGCGCTTCCTCAACCACCAATGTTGTTTTCCATACGACGTGGAAAACCTCCTCTGACCTCACTCATCTCAAAGCGGCCAAGATTGCAGGCATGACCTCCCCAGCTACCAGTGTAACGCGAGAAAGGTGGCCAACAGAGTTTCCAGCCCTTCCAAGGACTGGACACTTCAACACTGGCAAAACCAGTGGGACTTCTCCAGGTCCCAGAGGTAACCATGCCACTGGCGATTGTCAACCCAAATCATCTGCCCTTTTTAGGGAGGAAGCCAAAACGGCCTTTCTAGGTTCACCGAGGTTGCCGGAATGACCTCCCAAGCTACTGAGGTGCTGCGCACCAAAGGTGATAGACAAGAGGATCCATCCCTTCTAAGGACTGGACAAACTAGCTTGGAGGAAACAAGTGATACTCTCCAACTCTTGTAGTGGTGCGCGCCATTGACGGTTGTCAACAATAGTCACCTGCCATTCTCAGGGTGGGTTGCAATATGGCCCTTCACAGGTCCACTGGGTCATTGGGTATGGATTCCTTGGGCCTTGGCTCAGGTATTAGTGCCGGCCTCCAACAAAGCATTGGCAGTGATGTTGGTTTGAGCGAGTCCAATAGAGCCCCTCCAAACCTTGTAGATGTGCATGCCGCTGATTACTAAGAGGTATTGGAGGCCCTTCAAAGGGCTGCCAGCCTTTAAGTGCGGCGAAAAGACGACCACTCCCGCCGAAACGATCAGTGAATACTTTACGGTGATACACGAAGCCCTTACTAGGCCAGCAAGTGCCACTGACTGCAACAATGACGCACGCGTAATACCAGAGGTTCAAGGCCTTAGTCAACACTGGTGCCCATCACCGAGGAATTTTGTATGAAAAAGATGCCTGGATAACGTCTCATTAGATTAGGAAATCTGAGTCACATGCTACCTGCGTGTAAACACCTCGTGCGGTCCATAGACGTAAAGGGCGTAAGCATATATTCAAATCTCTCGTAGATGCGTGGCGGGTCGAACCAGGGGTCGGATAATGAATCGGATGGTCCAATACCGTAAGCCCCACTGAAGGAGGGAGGCTGGCAACGACAAGAAGCTAATAGGGGTCAATCCTAACCATTTAGGTAGAACCTCTGGCGGTCAAAGTTGTATGAAAGCTGTCCAAAACCCAGGCGTGGCTGCGTCTGGCCAAGGTGAGAAGCAGTGTAAATCTGAGGGTAATAACGGAAGTTGGGTTACATCCCAACCAGAACTTTCCGGTTCTGGGCTGGTTCAGAAAGCCAAAGGGAAGATCCCTCCCATCCTATTGTGTGATGTTGAAGAGTATTTCATGGTGGCGAGAGCCATTCATTCCAAACTTCGAGAGCCGGTGGAGGCTGTGAGGTAGGTGGGTGGTTGAGTACGACATCAGTGCAAGTCAAGAGAGGATTACCACACACTCCAGATGTTTTTGTTTAATCATGGTGAACAGTATTGATTTTACGAACTGCGTAAGGAGCATCTGGTCAGGGTCGTAATCGAGGGACTTCTGACTAACATAAAACTTAAAGAAGTTCGAAGAGAGTTTATGAAGATGGCATTACCTGAGAAAACCATAACCCAAATGCTATCCAGTTAAAATGAGACCACAAGACTGGAGAGAAGCAAAAAGTTCCAAACTTTGTCATCTCACTGATGCCCGGGGAACATACTTTAGGGCTGTACACTCTTACAGTCACGTGCATACTTCACATTTTGGTGAAGAATTAAAAGTCTTCCAGTTGACCTGTACAGTACAAGAACTGTTACCATTTTGGCCACGTAGAGAAGGATTGCCGAGCTAGTAGGTTCTGTAGGAGTGACCGTGAGGGGGGTGGGTGTCTGGAGTAGAAATGATATCTTCTAAAGTGTATGCACTTTTCAGGAACACATTCCTTGGCTTTGTGGGGCTACCCGATATACATACCTTGTGCAGGTATGACGCAGCACGAGCCTCCAAGCTTTGAGAAGGGAGGATGAATGGTCTAAGCAAAGCCCAGAAGCCCTTAGGACACGTTGTGGAGTGGAAGATGATCGTGAATCATGATCTAACATCAAATACACTGGTGAGCCCTTTCATCCTGGAGCATCCTGGAGCTTGCTTATGGCTGACTCCTTCCCCCCTTTTGTCGAGGATCTGCCTGAAGTCGCTCCTATTCCACCAATTCTCCCTCCCCACCCCCACTCCTATTCCCGGCTCTCACCCCTCAAACGCGTTCCTCCATCTCATTCTCCTCCCCTCCCCCATGAACCCTACACCAGAGGGTGAGGCTAATAAGCTTAAATATTGTATTGAGTTACTAAAGGAGATACTCGGACTGGAGCCATGGGACTTTTCATCAAGTCCCCTGAGGAAGGTGTAGATTTCTCCGAGGAACAACCGTGGCCATTTGTTCATGGAGCATATCATCCTTTGTCTGGTCCCTCGTGGAAGCACAATTGAAAAGAGGATCACCATTGTTGAAGGAGCCCACGGTAGCACTCTGGAACACTAGCGCAATCACAAGGAAGAAAGCTTAACTGTAAAGTCTCTTGTCGAAGTATCGTTTTGATATAATGCTTTTTGGGGAAAACCCACTTGCACCTCACAATGTGGATCTCATTGACAGAGTTTATCTGCCATCATAGATACCAAGCGAGGGATGTGAACTTCGCTGAGACAGCAGTATTGGTCCAAAGGAGCATCGACCATCATGTCATTGCACAACCACCCCTCCAACACGTAGAAGCATAGGTTAACCAACTGGTGATACTGGTGACCTCTATCAGCCCAGTGTGTATCATTTCCATTTATACCCCTGAACACCGTTGGTTTGGCTGGGCCACTGGAGTGGACATAGATACGTTTCTACGTGGTACCCCTCCTGTTTATATCAGTGATAACTACAACGCAAAGCACCCACTATGGGGCTATAGGATTATGGATAATCTAGGCGAATAATCGCTCCGTGACTTCATAGATCAAAATTGTTTAGTGGCCAACAGATCCCGCTCCCTCACTCATTTCTCTTACAACACTATCTCTCTCCGGACGTCCTCGACTTAATTGTTTCCAGAGGGATCAGATCACAATCCCGTTCCTGTGCGCTTCATAGACCTCCACCCCATGACCCCTATGCGAAAAACCCGTGACCTGAGAAGCACTGACTAGGACTAGTTCACAAATGTGTTGAGAGAGAGGTTGGGACCCACCTCTACTTTTCTAACGACACCATAGATCGGTAACAGTGTGGAGTTCATAACTTCTGCCCTCAAGAGAGAGCTGGGAGCTTTTACGCCAAGGCAGCGTCGTAAAAGGGCACCGCAGGCCTCTTTCCCGATTCTATCCTTTGGCACGTCCAGAAGAAAAATTGGCTGAAGCAGGCTTGGCAAACCTTGAGGGACCCGGTAGAGAAGGCCAACTGGAACGGAAAAGTCCATGGGGCTCGTGAGATGGTTCAAGAATACCAGAACAATTTCTGGGAGGACAAGATTGACACCCTGTGCAAAATAGCAGAACGGTTTCTGGGAGGACAAGATTGACAAGTTCTTGTGGCGGTTGACGAGAAAATTGATGTGGGTCTCCGTACCAAGACCACTCATTATGAAACGGAATGGGGTGTCCAACTCCAACCAGGATAATGCCAATGTGCTTACTGAGCAATTCTTACCAATTGACAGCCCGTCAGACCCGGTGCACATAATGCACTTGGAGGAGCTCATAGGTTCGGTCGCTTACTGACATTTAGATGAACCCGATTCCACAGATATGATAGAAATGCCATGGGCACTAACCACTATAAGGCTAAAAAAAAGCTCCCTAACCTGTTGGCATTAGAAACGTGGTCCTCAGAAATCTGCCCTTGGAGGCGATAAAACTTCCTCTTTGAGTTACTAAACGCCGTCCTGCTCCTAAATTATTTTACTGAGCTCTGGAAGAACGCCAATGACATTTGCTTTCACAAACCCTGTAAGGACTTGGCCCAGTTTACCAATTGATCAGCTAGCTCAACTGTTTGGGCAAGGTGTTCGGTGGCATACTGGTGGATTTGCAGTTCAACTATCGGGACAGATCCTTTTTGAGCAGATCACAAGTAGATTCAACAACAATAGGCTGACTGGTTCTTTCTTTCTTGACATGGAAAAAGACTTTGACCTTGTCTGGCACAAAATTCAAATTCCTTTCCCTAAAGCTTCCCTTCTACCTAGTTAAGTTTGTACAATATTATCCATCTCATTGTAACTTTTCCACAACCTTTGGAAACGCCACATCTCAACTAAAAAGCATATTGGCTGGAGGGCATGTTCTTATCATTCTGTATGCGAACAACATTCCAAAATACCCAGACAATAGGCTGGCACCGGACGTGGACGACACAGCTTTAGTAGAGGAGTCTTAAATTATTATTATTATTATTATTAGCACCGCGTCTTACTACCCGTTCAGGTTATACGCACTTACGCTAATGTGTAATGGTAGGGTGATTGTGAGATGAAATGAAGGACCTACAGTTTAACGTGGAATCCGAACCACGGTGGAGGCCTGGCATTTTCCACATTCACAAGATGTCTTGTCAGAGGTGAAGGAAGGGTTTGGTAATCAGATAAATCTTTGCCGGGACCGAGGATTGAACTCCGGCCGCCAGCATAGAAGTCTGACACCTTACCCCTAGACCACCAGGTCACCGACAGGAGTCTTAAAGGGTTCGCTGGTGGGGAGGAGGCACCAGACTCACCTTATATAGTTGAAGGGCCCATAGAGGAAGGGTATCAACGTGTAGAATAGCAAAGCAGTGTTCTTTACATGGAAAAGAAATTATTGCAGATGGGCCCCTCTCCGGCTGTTTTGAGACCAGATTAGATGGGTGGATAGTGCTAAGTAACTGTATGTTACGTTGGACACCAATCTGACCTGGAGATTACGCGTGCCAAACTGACTTAACAAGTTGAAGCATAAGCTAGCGTGTATAGGCTTATTGCTGGACAGGCGCAGCGCCCTGTTTACGATGAACGGACTGATACTATACAAGAAGTTGCTCAAGCCAATGATGAATTATACGTGTCCTACTTGGGGCCACCTAGCAGACACGTATATTAGGAGGATACAAGAATTTCAGAACGAGTGCTTTAGAATCATAATGAACGCCCCTTGGTGCGTTTGCAGCGTAACTCTGCACCTAGACATGCAGGTGCCCAATATCAAGGCCTGTTTCCAGAATTTTGTACAATCCTTCTACGACAAGCTGCCTGGTACCCCCAATCCTCTTCTCCGAGTATTTAGGAGCTACATCATTAAACCTGGTTGGTGCCACATACGTCCTAAAGCCCTGATCAGATAAGTGAGATTGTAAACAGTGGTCATTGGGAGGCTCTCACCCAGCCCTATATAGAATATTGTCTCCACACGTACCTCAGAAATCCTAGTTAATTTTGTTACTTTTAATTTTCCTTCTCTATAATAATCAGTTTTACTTGTTTCAGGAACATTCACGAAATGTGATAACACACCGCTACAAGTCTAGTAAATATCATGGTGTGACTAATTGGTAGTTACATAGTGGAATTTGTTCTGTTACTCTCAGGAGTATTCGAGCTTGTCTTATGCGTCTAATTCTCTCTATGTATATAGAAATATTTAGGGATGTATGCCCGTTAACTGGAATACCCCACCGTTTTCTGGAACGTGACAAAGGAAGAGGGGAGCATGTGTTATCAGATTGTGACTCTTTGCACATTGTTTATTGTTATATCAGTACCTAGTCTCTACTTCATGATTCAGTCCTTTATGCTATCTCTTTGGATAGTGCTCCTTGATCTAGGTTCTCTATGCCTCGAAATTAGCCAGTTATTGGTTTGTTTGTGATTTGATTGTTTTTTGTTAAGGTGTAGGCTGTTTTTTGGTCTTTTCTTATATTTTCTTGATTCCTTCCACCTTCATTTACCTTTCCTCACTATTGGAGGCAACAAGAACATAGCTGGACACCTTTAGGTCTATTGTTTTCCCGCCAAGTGTCGCTGGCGTGGTTGTTCGTTCTTCTGATTTAGTGAGTCGTGCGCTGAGACTTGATAGACCCATAAGTGAACTTTCACCTGGAAGCGGTCCAACCTCAGTTATTCGTGTGCGTGTGTTAATGAAATCGACTGCTCCAAGACAATACTAATCAGACAACATAAAGTGAAGGTTAGTTGCCTCTACCCATTCCCATTCCACCATACAGTCCATTTGTCCGTGTTCGTAACACTGTTCCTCCAGAGGTTTTCAGTTCTTGTGACTTACGCTTCAGTGACGTTACTCTCATACATCCTTAGCCATGCTCTTCAGACCTTTTATTAACACATTTATTTCAATTAACTAATCATACATTGATGTATCTCATATATTCATACTAATTAGCGAGCTATTTCAAAATGCCACATTATCTTGTATGTGTGTAAGAGAGAAAGAGAGGCCCGAAAGTTTCCTTCTCTCCTACACAATGAAATGTAGACAATAGCTCAAAAATTTTATCCACAGATGTCCATCCAGTAACCACTAACCACTCCAGTAACCTTCGGCTCATATAAGTCATGTGAATTTGATGTTAATAGTCTGTGTTTGAACTTTGGCATTAAATTCGAATTTTAAATTGACATTAAAGAGTTTTTTTAATTTATTTAGCGTATATTTGATAAAAACAAATAATTCTAATTTCTTATTAATTTTATTCATACAGAGACTAGAATGTTAAGTTATTACAATATTTAAATTTATGTATAGTTAAACATGTTAACAAGACAAAAAACAAAGTTAATGTATGAACAGTAGTTTGTACCTTCTTGAATGACTCCTTTGTTGAACTCAATTTATATGAACACCTTGTCCCCACTGGGACAGCAAGTAATTGATGCTCTTTATACTGAGTATCAAGCAATGTATGGTTCTCATTGCGCTTCAGGTATAGTTAACAATAGTATTTATAGATCACTATACAATTAAAGGTCAATATTAATTACCACACTCTAAAATAATAATGCCTTATTACTGTGACAGTGTTTGGTGAAACACATTCAATGTGTTTAAGACTGTCGGTTTGACATACTGTGCTTAAGGTTAATTGAGTGTATTTAGCTGAATTCTCAGGTGTCATTTTAATTTAATCCTTTTCAATGATTTATTTTTCATGAAAATAAATTAATATTAAAGGAATGTATTCACATGTATCATTGATCATGATTAGATGATCATCTACCGTTTTATCTTACATCCTTTTAATTGTTAATGAAAGTGTAAAATGATGATTCAATCTAAAGAAATAAGTGTTCTAACATTATTTTTGTATTCATTTTAAATGAATCATTGAAAATTACATGTGAGAACTCGGCTTATGTTACCTATTTCCTAGTAAGTAGCCTACACAATGCTGTTATTAAAATATACTACATGATAGAAATATGTTTGTGAGTGTATTTACAAATTTAACCCCAAATCAATTCTTGTTTGCCTTTAACCATAGCTTCATCTTGCCTTGTTGCATGATCTTGTATCATTATGTGATATGATAAAAAAAAAATCTTTAAACTAACATAGCCAGGCTAAGGAGTTGTGCATAAACCATGTAACACTTTTTTTCTTAACTTTTTACCCCACCCCTCCTTCTTCCATGTAACACCATGTAGAAATCTAGCCTAGCCTCCCCCACCCCCTCGCTGTGTTACGTAACTTTTCTCACCAAGAATGAATGTCATTATTGCATAGGGAAGTTTTGTGATACTAAAGGAGGGATTCAGAATTAATACTTCTTAAAATCCATTTTAAATCCTGAACATGAATGATTTCAAAGAGTATTATTATTATTATTATTTTTTCATGGATAGCTACACATACAAACAGGTAAGACAGACAAGTACATACATAAAGATGTTGAGTTCACATTCCTCAGGTTCATGAGAATAAACCTCTGCTATATTTATGCTATGGATGTCAGGTTTGTGATCTGAATAAGAGCAAGACACCGTGGCACTACAAAGTGCCCACATCAGATGCTTGACGCTAGGTGAAGACATCTCTCTTAATATTGTGCACTTTTTTTTTTATAGTCAGATTATCATCATATAGAGGGGAATGCCAGGCCGCCACCGTGGTTCGGATTCCACGTTAAACTGTAGGTCCTTCATTTCATCTCACAATCACCCTACCATTACACATTAGCGTAAGTGCATATAACCCGGATGGGTAGTAAGACGCGGTGCTAATAATAATAATAATCATATAGAGAGAGAGCCATTTAAAGAATTCTAGCTACACAACTTTTCTAAATTATTATTGGAATAATCTATAACTTTACTTTACTTAACTTATCAATACCTAGACTCATGTTTTGTTCCAACATCGATCCTGGATCCTGGCTTCACTCTCGAAAAAGACTAAATGGCCAATGAAGCAGAGATCGTGGTTTGAATACCTGTTAGGTATACTCAGAGTGGCTTTTCCTAAATGGTTTTATAATCTCTCTCCATGTTAATGAGGGTCGATTAGCTCTAGAATTCTACCTTCCTCATCTCTTCTTCATTATATAAATATAATAAAAAATAATTAGAATAACTATAATTTGACTATTCCACCCTAAAAAATGTATACTAAAAAGGTGGAATTTTAAAGAAAATTTACCAGCATTTGCATAGAGGCTGAGTGGGAAGCCATTTAGGAAAAGCAACCCTCAGTAGACTTGACTGGTATTCGAAGCCTGTCTCCCCAACATCAGCCGTCTAGTCTACTTGTAGAATGACAATTTAGACAATGCAGCCACTATAGCGTATGTATAATAGTTGCATTTATATACATACACATATTTATCAGAAGGGAAAAGGTATAGGCTTAAATACATCTACCTTTAGTGAATAATTAATGATTTTTGAACCTTTTCTTTTCATAACATGCCGCTGGTATGAAGAAATAACACTATTGATGGACTCCTCAAACTTGTCTTGAGATAAATTCTGTACTTTTGCTTCTTTCTATTTCACTACTACAACATCTTTTTGAGACTCTTCCACTATTTTTTCTGGATATCGCTTTTTATATGCAAGAAATGAACAAGTCTCCTCCTTTTAAAGAAATTATTTGTGTTTTTGTACAAACACAAGGATTCACTGCCTATGTAAAAGAATGTGCAGTATGCATTTAAATTATACTCAAACTCAACTATACTTATAAATTAAGGCCACTTCGACTGACAGCTGTTATCCAACTAAAAGCGTGTGAGGGGGTTAGTAGATGGACAAATCTAAATAAATGCTGCGAGTATAAACATGTCACTGTCATCCGCATGAAAATGTGTGTTTTTGAATGTGCTTGGCGTTCGTAGTCTCGGGCAGACAATGCCACCTAAGCGCATCCAAAATATTGATAAACAAAAAGTGCTAAACTTGCATTTTCAATGCCACAGATATTCGGAAGTTATCCATAATTATGTTTATCAAAGGTGAAAACATGGACAATAATATTGTTTTTCAACATTAGAATTTGAGTATAAGATCTGTGTTACATAACACTTTGATTACTCCACCGTCCCCCCATGTATCAGCATGTAGACATTAGAGCTCCTCCCCCACACCCCTCAAAGTATTACGTGGGCTATGGGCGACCCCTAACCTTACAACTTGAGGTGGTCTGATTAAAAAAAAGACACCTAAAAACTGCGAAAACTATAAATTTTACCTTTATAAACCAGTGATTGTTTTCATTTTTAATACAGTTTATTTTTCTAGCACCTAATTTTGCATTTAGTTCCCATAAATTTTGTGAAACTTTATTTTAGGAACACCCAATGATGTTTACAGCAATTTTGAGGACATCTTCGAACCAAAACAAAATTTTCAAAGTTTTAGAGCATCAATACAACATAATCAACCTCGGTAAGAATACCTAATATTGTTATATAGATAGATCTATATATCTACTATAATAATAAAAATTTCATTACATCATTTGAATATTTTTTGACACTATTTTCATCAATATAATTTGCTTGGTTACAATAGAATATGAAATTATATATACAGATTAATAGGCTAATATGTTTATCAAAATTGTATTGGCCTGGGCTACCATTAATTTTCCTACTTTTAACTTGCAGGAATTCATCTTGGACCAGTCATAATGGTGACAGGCCAAAAATAAATCACAATAATAGCTCAAATTATCCTACAGAAAATTTCCGTAAACAAAATGAGTCAAATAAAACCACTGTGTCTCCATTTCGCAGTGAGAATCAAAACACAAAATTGCTACAAATTAAAGATTCTTTGCTTGTTACAAAGAACTCAAAACCGGCCAAAATTATTTCACAGCCACGAGCTGTTTTAAGCTCTATAGATCAAAATAAATTTTATTTGACCAAATATTCCTCTTTTCCACCGAATGAAAAATTTAAAATTGTACAAGAAAACATTATTACTGGACAACTTGTCCCGTCTATAAAGCCCCAAGAGATCTATGAATCATTTGATATAGAAAATAATTATCAAAGTAAAGTTGATAGTAAATATTCAACAGAATATTTTTATGATCTAGAGGAATTTCAATGTAAACCTAGAAACAGGTTGAACACTAGTGGAGAATCTGTTTATTCAAAAGATAATAGGTTATTTCACAATGATAGATTATTGGAAGATGAACATATTGATCTGTTTACATATTGTTCCCCAGAACAATCTCAAAAGTCTGAGAGTTTCCAAGACCAACAAACTTCTGGTACTGACAGATTAATGGAATCACAACCACTTTACAACCAGCTCAAAGGAGTTACTGATAAACAAGAATCTCATGATTCTAATTTGTCTGATGTAATTGATTTTCAATTCCTGTCCCCATCTGGCGAATATCAAATTGAAATGATTTCTCATCGAAATACTGCTTTGCAAATACCAGTACCATCTAACTCTAAACATAAATATAAAATGGCTTTACAACCTCATATTGATTCAAAGGATGGAAAAACAAATTCACAGCATAATTATAAACAAAAAACTGTGAGATCTAGTGATCACGGCAAATGTTTGTCAGTTTATAATGATACATATTTGTGCAATGATGTTTTGCCAATTGAAAATATGCCACAAAGCATAAAAAAATATCTAAAATTGTTGGATATAGATCCTGCCAATAAAATACAACCTTCCATAATCAAAAATATTCAAACAAACACAAGTAATGTTTGCTATAATGAGTCCTTAAAGCAAGAAAAACCAGGGTTCTCCAATAATTACGAGTCATTAAATCAACAATCCGATGAAGAAAGTAACAAAATTTGGGATGACATTGCCTGGTTTGATGTGTTAAATACAAAATTAAAAAACTTCCAAAAACAATATTCTATATCTGATTCATTAAATTCTTCTGATGCATCTTTTATCACAAACAAGGCAGATAATGAATCTTGTGTAAAACATAAACATGACTCATGTGACGAACACATAATAGATTATAATAATGATTTAAGCAATGATTCAATTTCTTTTAGTGATATTTGTGACCAACATTTATGTTTTGATGGCGGTAAAGTGAACTTTTCTTGTGATGAACAGAAATTTAATTCACCAAGATCAATGTTACAGGTATGTCCTGAGAGCATTAATGATGTTCAAATGTTAAATTCACAGACTAGTCAATTTATAAACACTGCTAAAATTTCAAACTCAAATGCACATTTTGATAAGGTTAGTGAAGATGATTTTAGTTGGCTTGATGAAATATCGTTCACTGGCACACCCGACAAACACATCTACACGGACAGTCACAAACATAAAAATGAAAAGTCATCACCAAAATCCAAGAAGTTAAGAAATAAAATACTGATAACAAAAATCTCGCCATCAATTGAAGAATCTTCAGACATTCTCATTTCACAAGAAACTAAACAAATAGTATGTGGTAAAAATAAACAAGTAATAAAAGACAACCCAAAAGTAAAACAAAAAATTTTTCGGACCAAAACTGCAATTGATAACACTCATGTAAAAGTTTCTTTTATGAACCCATTCCTCCCAAAGTTGACCAGGAAGCATCGCAACAAGAAAATGAACACAATTAATAAGCCTTGTAATGCATTAAGGAAAGAACATTTTGTTTATGATGATAATAAAGATAACAAGAGCGAAGTTACTATTGGTCCGGCCAATATTACAATAAATGCAGAAAAGATCACAAAGTTGGATATGAGTAAACCAAGAAGGTCACTCACTTGTAGAAAAACAAGAAAACTTCTAAAGAAAGCATCAACATTTAAGAGCCCTTTCATACAGACAACACTTCATTTTAACAAGGTAAGTGAAACATTTGGTTGATCTTGCTTCAACTAGAAAATATACTTGTTTTACTAGTGCAATAAAGCCCAACTCATACAAACTCCAGCCAAAAATCAAAACATGGCCCTTTTTTTAAACTTTCAAATGCATATAAAATCCTATTAACATAATAATAACCTTACTATGTTTTTACATCCATTACCTAATATAATATAATGAGTTTAAAAAGTTTGTAAGTTTGTAAAATTGCTAGAATACAGCGAGACGTTAAACACACAAATTCTGTAAACAGATTCAAATAGGTAACCACAATAAAATGGAGCCCTAGGTCATTCTTGTACTCAAATGCTGAGTATGTCAATCCTAAAGATCAGATTAAATACCAAACATAATTAATATGTGTAGTATGGTCTGCGAGCTCAATTTTTTTTTTCTTAGTCGATCTCTAACAAGCTTTTCACATAGCTCCTGATTATTGAGTCATGCTTAGGTTGAATATGCTAACTATATAATTTTAAAACTTAATTATGTCAATAGAAAATACATATATGTTAATTCATATTATTTTAATTTTTTGGAATGAAATAAAAAGGTATTGAAATAAAATATGTTTAAATTATAGAATTATTAACTTTTAAATATAGGTGCTGTAATAATAATAATAGAAAAATTATTTATGATTGGTCTATAATTCAACTGTCAGTCCAATGTACAGTTAAAAAACAAGCATTTATGACAATAGGTTTGAATGTGCATATTTAGCATGTAAATGTGTAAACAGCCCGCCTCCTCCATTCAATTCCCTGCTCGCCTAGAACACACCTATTCACCTTTACCATAGAGAGAAGTTAGAGCATTAATGATATAAAGTTGTACACAGAACACTTTTGCATTAAACTGTATATACTTGATGCTGTCTTGCACTAAGCTTATTTGTGTTCTAACAGCCTTAAGCCGGGTATTCACTTGTGTATCGTGTCACCATTGCGTACCAGTGGAGACGGAAAATCATTGCAAAGTGGCGTGTCAAGTGTGATACAAAGATACACAACGGGCCTGATCAGTCATTTGTCGATTTTTCGCCGTCACATCAAAGGAATGATACGGCACTAGGATGCAACATATGTGTACAGGCAACCATTTTACTGCATTACATGCTCATTCCTGTCGAGGACGCCCAGCGGAAACCTTGTGTATAGGAATTGGTTTTTGATAGTACGGTTGTTTTCTTTTATTGTTGTTATAGATTTATTTTTGACCCAATGGAATGGAGTAAGGAGGAGACCATATGATTTATAGAAATACACCGTAAAAGTTACTTAATTTGGGACCCAAAACATCCTGATCATTTCAATAAAGTGTGAAAACAAGATGCATGGGAGTACAGATGTGCTCATTGCTGCGGAATAACTAGAACTGAATACTCAAGTTCGGCCCCCAACAAGTATAAAGAAAAGTAAATAATGAGTCATTCATCACATGGCACACATTGCAAGGCAAAGAAATTACAGTTTTGTAGGAGCTCAAAATTGCTAGCCTATGAATCTGTCAATCTAGATCCATAGTTTAAGTATCTCTTTTAAGCTCGGATCAAAAGTCTGAATATTTACAGATTTCTAAATTATATAATTAAAAACCTCTGAAAAGCAGGACCCTACTGTACAATCATTTTCATCTTATTTATATAGCTTATTATGAATACACCCAAAGCAAAATAATGGTGTTTGTAAGTTAACCTGAGAAACATTATTTTAATATGGTGCCTTTTCTCTCTCATAATGCTTTGTATACTTTGTTTACTATTTCTTTTTATTAACTTTACAGAAACACTCTGAAAATATGCTGGATAAAGGTAATGAGGAAGCCATATGTTTCAGTTTTTTAACAGAAGAAATGTTCGCTGATATTGAGAATAAAATGGTTGAACATAAAATTCAGGAAGTTGCACTAACCATAATTTACAAGTAAGTTTTCTCTTACTTTTTTTTTGTTTTTTCCCCCCCTAGATTAAGAACATGCAGATATTCACCCTTGCTACCCCTCTACCGCCATTCTCAAATAGTGTATTGGATCAAAAATACTAATAACACTAAGCGTAGATCCTTTATATAAATAATATAATATTTTCACTTGCACTAATGGTTAGATGATTTAAGACATTAATCTCACAATATACTACATTAAAGGTTGAGGTTTTAATTCCACACTAATGCTGGTGCACATCCTCTTTACTGCACCTTATATTAAGCTAAAAATTTAACTTTGTTAAATGTAGTATTTAACATACATATAGTTATAGTTGTATTCTCCTTAATATAGGATGCGCCTTTTCCAGTTTAAAAGTTTTGTCATATAGTTCCGGTTTTGGCCACCATATGTCCAATCCTATAAAATTATCCTTTAGGTATATAGCCAGATGGTTGTAGATACCGATGACAGGGAGATCAGGGTTTGAATACCAATCGGGTGCACTGAAGGTAGCTTTTCCACAATAGTTTCCCACTCTTCCTCCATACAAATGTGTTTACACTTCATCTAAATTAAACCTTCCTCATCCCTAACACATTAGCGTTATTAGTACATATGCGTACAAACTGAATGGATAGTAAGATGCTGTCTTAAAAAAAACTGGTTAAGCTAGCCTTAGTAATTAGTTCTCTGCATGTTGGCTAATGGCCAAACCATCTGAATCTTCTTCTTGTTGACATAGGCTTTGTCAAACAGTTTCTTAAGCCACCTTGACTGCCTTTTAGATTATTGATTAGACTTAAAGCCACCTTGATTCTCTTTTAGATTATTGATTAGACTTAGCCTTCCTTTGAAACTTGGGATCTCTCTTGGAGATTTGGCACTCTTGACAATTGAACCCTTCTAGATTCTCTGATAGAACTACTTGGCACACTATAAGTCTGTTTTGCAGCTCCTTCAAGGCTTGCTTTGATTCACATGCTCTAAACAGCCTTTGCTAACTTCTCTAATTCGTTTTGTTAATTATTTTCTAACATGTCCTAAATGAAAAAAAAAATCCTTTTTGTCATCTCACATTTATTTTTACAACATAAAAATGACCCATTCCTACTCACACTACATTCCTTTTATTTATTTTTTCTCAAATTCTACCATATTTCACACCCGTCACACAATTTATTTTATGTTGCTTGTCCAAATATACTTTTTGTGATGCACAACATTAATTATCAATGTCTTCTTCCATCATTCGTTTTAGTTTGGAATTATAAAATCCATTAAAAAATATATCAATTAAATTTCAACATAGAATATTTGATCAATTGTTTCTTTTTCTTTGTTTCTTCCCTAGGGAAGGTTTCTGTCAACTTAACAAACCTGAGAAATCTTCAAAATCTGCTCGATGCACCCAGTCTGGAATTATGTTTGGTATTTCGTCTATTAATAGCGTTACCAAGTATTATTTCCTTCGTATCAACCCTAGGGACTCAACGAACACTGGAGCTAAGAGGTACTATCTGTATTGTTTCTTCATCTATTAATAGTGATACCAAGTATTATTTCCTTCGTATCAACCCTAGGGACTCAACCAACACTGGAGCTAAGAGGTACTATCTGTATTGTTTCTTCATCTATTAATAGTGATACCAAGTATTATTTCCTTCGAATCAACCTTGGGGACTCAACGAACACTGGAGCTAAGAGGTACTATCTGTATTGTTTCTTCATCTATTAATAGTGATACCAAGTATTATTTCCTTCGTATCAACCTTGGGGACTCAACGAACACTGGAGCTAAGAGGTACTATCTGTATTGTTTCTTCATCTATTAATAGTGATACCAAGTATTATTTCCTTCGTATCAACCTTGGGGTCTCAACCAACATTGGAGCTAAGAGGTACTATCTGTATTGTTTCTTCATCTATTAATAGCGTTACCAAGTATTATTTCATTCGTATCAACCCTAGGGACTCAACCAACACTGGAGCTAAGAGGTACTATCTGTATTGTTTCTTCATCTATTAATAGTGATACCAAGTATTATTTCCTTCGTATCAACCTTAGGGACTCAACGAACACTGGAGCTAAGAGGTACTATCTGTATTGTTTCTTCATCTATTAATAGTGATACCAAGTATTTTTTTCTTCGTATCAACCTTGGGGACTCAACGAACACTGGAGCTAAGAGGTACTATCTCTATTGTTTCTTCATATATTAATAGTGATACCAAGTATTATTTCCTTCGTATCAACCTTGGGGACTCTACCAACACTGAAGCTAAGAGGTACTATCATTATTGTTTCTTCATCTATTAATAGTGATACCAAGTATTATTTCCTTCGTATCAACCCTAGGGACTCAACCAACACTGGAGCTAAGAGGTACTATCTGTATTGTTTCTTCATCGATTAATGTGATACCAAGTATTATTTCCTTCGTATCAACCTTGGGGACTCAACCAACACTGAAGCTAAGAGGTACTATCTGTATTGTTTCTTCATCTATTAATAGTGATACCAAGTATTATTTCCTTCGTATCAACCCTAGGGACTCAACCAACACTGGAGCTAAGAGGTACTATCTGTATTGTTTCTTCATCTATTAATAGTGATACCAAGTATTATTTCCTTCGTATCAACCTTAGGGACTCAACCAACACTGGAGCTTAGAGGTACTATCTGTATTGTTTCTTCATCTATTAATAGTGATACCAAGTATTATTTCCTTCGTATCAACCCTAGGGACTCAACGAACACTGGAGCTAAGAGGTACTATCTGTATTGTTTCTTCATCTATTAATAGTGATACCAAGTATTATTTCCTTCGTATCAACCTTGGGGACTAAACCAACATTGAAGCTAAGAGGTACTATATCTATTGTTTCTTCATCTTTCAATAGTGATACCAAGTATTATTTCCTTCGTATCAGCCCTAGGGACTCAACGAACACTGGAGCTAAGAGGTACTATCTGTATTGTTTCTTCATCTATTATAGTGATACCAAGTATTATTTCCTTGTATCAGCTTGTGGACTCAACAACGAGCTAAGAGGTACTATGTATGTTCTTCATCTTTAATAGTGATACAGTATTATTTCTTCGTATCAACCCTAGGGACTCAACCAACACTGGAGCTAAGAGGTACTATCTGTATATTTCTTCATTAATTAATAGTGATATCAAGTATTATTTCCTTCGTATCAACCCTAGGGACTCAACCAACACTGGAGCTAAGAGGTACTATCTGTATTGTTTCTTCATCTATTAATAGTGATACCAAGTATTATTTCCTTCGTATCAACCTTGGGGACTCAACGAACACTGGAGCTAAGAGGTACTATCTGTATGGTTTCTTCATCTATTAATAGTGATACCAAGTATTATTTCCTTCGTATAAACCCTAGGGACTCAACCAACATTGAAGCTAAGAGGTACTATCTGTATTGTTTCTTCATCTATTAATAGTGATACCAAGTATTATTTCCTTCGTATCAACCCTAGGGACTCAACCAACATTGAAGCAAGAGGTACTATCTCTATTGTTTCTTCATCTTTCAATAGTGATACCAAGTATTATTTCCTTCGTATAAAGCCCTAGGGACTCAACGAACACTGGAGCTAAGAGGTACTATCTGTATGTTTTTCTTCATCTATTAATAGTGATACCAAGTATTATTTCCTTCGTATCAGCCCTAGGGACTCAACGAACACTGGAGCTAAGAGGTACTATCTGTATTGTTTCTTCATCTATTAATAGTGATACCAAGTATTATTTCCTTCGTATCAACCTTGGGGACTAAACCAACATTGAAGCTAAGAGGTACTATCTGTATTGTTTCTTCATCTTTCAATAGTAATACCAGTATTATTTCCTTCGTATCAACCTTGGGGACTCAACGAACACTGGAGCTAAGAGGTACTATCTGTATTGTTTCTTCATCTATTAATAGTGATACCAAGTATTATTTCCTTCGTATCAACCCTAGGGACTCAACCAACACTGGAGCTAAGAGGTACTATCTGTATTGTTTCTTCATCTATTAATAGCGTTACCAAGTATTATTTCCTTCGTATCAACCTGGGGACTCAACGAAACTGGAGCTAAGAGGTACTATCTGTATTGTTTCTTCATCTATTTAATAGTGATACCAAGTATTATTTCCTTCGTATCACCTTGGGGACTCAACGAACACTGGAGGTAAGAGGTACTATCTGTATTGTTTCTTCATTTATTAATAGTATACCAAGTATTATTTCCTTCGTATCACCTTGGGGACTCAACAACCATAAGCTAAGAGGTACTATCTGTATTGTTTCTTCATCTATTAATAGTGATACCAAGTATTATTTCCTTCGTATCAACCTTGGGTACTCAACGAACACTGGAGCTAAGAGGTACTATCTGTATTGTTTCTTTATCTATTAATAGTGATACCAAGTATTATTTCCTTCGTATCAACCTTGGGACTCAACCAACATTGAAGCTAAGAGGTACTATCTGTATTGTTTCTTCATCTTTAATAGCGTTACCAAGTATTATTTCCTTGTATCAACCCTAGGGACTCAACCAACATTGAAGCTAAGAGGTACTATCTGTATTGTTTCTTCATCTATTAATATTGATACCAAGTATTATTTCCTTCATATCAACCTTGGGGACTAAACCAACATTGAAGCTAAGAGGTACTATCTCTATTGTTTCTTCATCTTTCAATAGTGTTACCAAGTATTATTTCCTTCGTATCAGCCCTAGGGACTCAACGAACACTGGAGCTAAGAGGTACTATCTGTATTGTTTCTTCATCTATTAATAGTGATACCAAGTATTATTTCCTTCGTATCAGCCTTGTGGACTCAACCAACACTAGAGCTAAGAGGTACTATCTGTATTGTTTCTTCATCTATTAATAGTGATACCAAGTATTATTTCCTTCATATCAACCCTAGGGACTCAACCAACACAGCAGCTAAGAGGTACTATCTGTAATGTTTCTTCATCTATTAATAGTGATACCAAGTATTATTTCCTTCGTATCAACCCTAGGGACTCAACCAACACTGGAGCTAAGAGGTACTATCTGTATTGTTTCTTCATCTATTAATAGTGATACCAAGTATTATTTCCTTCGTATCAACCTTGGGACTCAACAACACTGAAGCTAAGAGTACTATCTGTATTGTTTCTTCATCTATTAATAGTGATACCAAGTATTATTTCCTTCGTATCAGCCCTAGGGACTCAACGAACACTGGAGCTAAGAGGTACTATCTGTATTGTTTCTTCATCTATTAATAGTGATACCAAGTATTATTCCTTCGTATCAACCCTAGGGACTCAACGAACACTGAGCTAAGAGGTACTATCTGTATTGTTTCTTCATCTATTAATAGTGATACCAAGTATTATTTCCTTTGTATCAACCTTGGGGACTCAACCAACATTGAAGCTAAGAGGTACTATCTCTATTGTTTTCTTCATCTTTCAATAGTGATACCAAGTATTATTTCCTTCGTATCAGCCCTAGGATCACGAACACTGGAGCTAAGAGGTACTATCTGTATTGTTTCTTCATCTTTCAATAGTAATACCAAGTATTATTTCCTTCGTATCAGCCCTAGGGACTCAACGAACACTGGAGCTAAGAGGTACTATCTGTATTGTTCTTCATCTATTAATAGTGATACCAAGTATTATTTCCTTCGTATCAACCCTAGGGACTCAACCAACATTGAAGCTAAGAGGTACTATCTGTATTGTTTCTTCATCTATTAATAGTGATACCAAGTATTATTTCCTTCGTATCAGCCTTGTGGACTCAACCAACATTCAAGCTAAGAGGTACTATCTCTATTGTTTCTTCATCTTTCAATAGTGATACCAAGTATTATTTCCTTCGTATCAGCCTAGGGACTCAACCAACATTGAAGCTAAGAGGTACTATCTGTATTGTTTCTTCATCTATTAATAGTGATACCAAATATTATTTCCTTCGTATCAACCTAGGGACTCAACCAACATTGAAGCTAAGAGGTACTATCTCTATTGTTTCTTCATCTATTAATAGCGTTACCAAGTATTATTCCTTCGTATCAGCCCTAGGGACTCAACCAACACTGGAGCTAAGAGGTACTATCTGTATTGTTTCTTCATCTATTAATAGTGATACCAAGTATTATTTCCTTCGTATCAACCCTAGGGACTCAACGAACACTGGAGCTAAGAGGTACTATCTGTATTGTTTCTTCATCTATTAATAGCGTTACCAAGTATTATTTCCTTCGTATCAGCCCTAGGGACTCAACCAACACTGAGCTAAGAGGTACTATCTGTATTGTTTCTTCATCTATTAATAGTGATACCAAGTATTATTTCCTTCGTATCAGCCCTAGGGACTCAACCAACACTGAAGCTAAGAGGTACTATCTGTATTGTTTCTTCATCTATTAATAGTGATACCAAGTATTATTTCCTTCGTATCAGCTTGTGGACTCAACCAACATTCAAGCTAAGAGGTACTATCTCTATTGTTTCTTCATCTTTCAATAGTGATACCAAGTATTATTTCCTTCGTATCAGCCCTAGGGACTCAACCAACATTGAAGCTAAGAGGTACTATCTGTATTGTTTCTTCATCTATTAATAGTGATACCAAATATTATTTCCTTGTATCAACCCTAGGGACTCAACCAACATTGAAGCTAAGAGGTACTATCTCTATTGTTTCTTCATCTATTAATAGCGTTACCAAGTATTATTTCCTTCGTATCAGCCCTAGGGACTCAACCAACACTGGAGCTAAGAGGTACTATCTGTATTGTTTCTTCATCTATTAATAGTGATACCAAGTATTATTTCCTTTGTATCAACCCTAGGGACTCAACCAACACTGGAGCTAAGAGGTACTATCTGTATTGTTTCTTCATCTATTAATAGTGATACCAAGTATTATTTCCTTCGTATCAGCCCTAGGGACTCAACCAACACTGAAGCTAAGAGGTACTATCTGTATTGTTTATTCATCTATTAATAGTGATACCAAGTATTATTTCCTTCGTATCAGCCCTAGGGACTCAACCAACACTGGAGCTAAGAGGTACTATCTGTATTGTTTCTTCATCTATTAATAGTGATACCAAGTATTATTTCCTTCGTATCAACCCTAGGGACTCAACGAACACTGGAGCTAAGAGGTACTATCTGTATTGTTTCTTCATCTATTAATAGCGTTACAAGTATTATTTCCTTCGTATCAGCCCTAGGGACTCAACCAACACTGGAGCTAAGAGGTACTATCTGTATTGTTTCTTCATCTATTAATAGTGATACCAAGTATTATTTCCTTCGTATCAGCCCTAGGGACTCAACCAACACTGGAGCTAAGAGGTACTATCTGTATTGTTTCTTCATCTATTAATAGTGATACCAAGTATTATTTCCTTTGTATCAACCCTAGGACTCAACCAACACTGGAGCTAAGAGGTACTATCTGTATTGTTTCTTCATCTATTAATAGTGATACCAAGTATTATTTCCTTCGTATCAGCCCTAGGGACTCAACCAACACTGAAGCTAAGAGGTACTATCTGTATTGTTTATTCATCTATTAATAGTGATACCAAGTATTATTTCCTTCGTATCAGCCTTGGGGACTCAACAACACTGAGCTAAGAGGTACTATCTGTATTGTTTCTTCATCTATTAATAGTGATACCAAGTATTATTTTCTTCGTATCAACCTTGGGGACTCAACGAACACTGGAGCTAAGAGGTACTATCTGTATTGTTTCTCATCTATTAATAGTGATACCAAGTATTATTTCCTTCGTATCAACCTTGGAGACTCAACCAACATTGAAGCTAAGAGGTACTATCTGTATTGTTTCTTCTTCTATTAATAGTGATACAAGTATTATTTCTTCGTATCAACCTTGGGACTCAACGAACACTGGAGCTAAGAGGTACTATCTGTATTGTTTCTTCATCTATTAATAGTGATACCAAGTATTATTTCCTTCGTATCAACCTTGGGGACTCAACCTACATTGAAGCTAAGAGGTACTATCTCTATTTTTTCTTCATCTTTCAATAGTGATACCAAGTATTATTTCCTTCGTATCAGCCCTAGGTACTCAACGAACACTGGAGCTAAGAGGTACTATCTGTATTGTTTCTTCATCTATTAATAGTGATACCAAGTATTATTTCCTTCGTATCATCCCTAGGGACTCAACGAACACTGGAGTTAAGAGGTACTATCTGTATTGTTTCTTCATCTATTAATAGTGATACCAAGTATTATTTCCTTCGTATCAGCCCTAGGGACTCAACGAACACTGGAGCTAAGAGGTACTATCTGTATTGTTTCTTCATCTTTCAATAGTGATACCAAGTATTATTTCCTTCGTATCAGCCCTAGGGACTCAACGAACACTGGAGCTAAGAGGTACTATCTGTATTGTTTCTTCATCTATTAATAGTGATACCAAGTATTATTTCCTTCGTATCAACCCTAGGGACTCAACCAACATTGAAGCTAAGAGGTACTATCTGTATTGTTTCTTCATCTATAAATAGTGATACCAAATATTATTTCCTTCGTATCAACCCTAGGGACTCAACCAACATTGAAGCTAAGAGGTACTATCTCTATTGTTTCTTCATCTTTCAATAGTGATACCAAGTATTATTTCCTTCGTATCAGCCCTAGGGACTCAACGAACACTGGAGCTAAGAGGTACTATCTGTATTGTTTCTTCATTTATTAATAGTGATACCAAGTATTATTTCCTTCGTATCAGCCCTAGGGACTCAACGAACACTGGAGCTAAGAGGTACTATCTGTATTGTTTCTTCATCTATTAATAGTGATACCAAGTATTATTTCCTTCGTATCAACCTTGGGGACTCAACCAACATTGAAGCTAAGAGGTACTATCTGTATTGTTTCTTCATCTTTCAATAGTAATACCAAGTATTATTTCCTTCGTATCAACCTTGGGGACTCAACGAACACTGGAGCTAAGAGGTACTATCTGTATTGTTTCTTCATCTATTAATAGTGATACCAAGTATTATTTCCTTCGTATCAACCCTAGGGACTCAACCAACACTGGAGCTAAGAGGTACTCTCTGTATTGTTTCTTCATCTATTAATAGCGTTACCAAGTATTATTTCCTTCGTATCAACCCTGGGGACTCAACGAACACTGGAGCTAAGAGGTACTATCTGTATTGTTTCTTCATCTATTAATAGTGATACCAAGTATTATTTCCTTCGTATCAACCTTGGGGACTCAACGAACACTGGAGCTAAGAGGTACTATCTGTATTGTTTCTTCATCTATTAATAGTGATACCAAGTATTATTTCCTTCGTATCAACCTTGGGGACTCAACCAACCATAAGCTAAGAGGTACTATCTGTATTGTTTCTTCATCTATTAATAGTGATACCAAGTATTATTTCCTTCGTATCAACCTTGGGTACTCAACGAACACTGGAGCTAAGAGGTACTATCTGTATTGTTTCTTCATATATTAATAGTGATACCAAGTATTATTTCCTTCGTATTAACCTCGGGGACTCAACCAACATTGAAGCTAAGAGGTACTATCTGTATTGTTTCTTCATCTATTAATAGCGTTACCAAGTATTATTTCCTTCGTATCAACCCTAGGGACTCAACCAACATTGAAGCTAAGAGGTACTATCTGTATTGTTTCTTCATCTATTAATAGCGTTACCAAGTATTATTTCCTTCGTATCAGCCCTAGGGACTCAACCAACACTGGAGCTAAGAGGTACTATCTGTATTGTTTCTTCATCTATTAATAGTGATACCAAGTATTATTTACTTCGTATCAACCTTGGGTACTCAACCAACACTGGAGCTAAGAGGTACTATCTGTATTGTTTTTTTATCTATTAATAGTGATACCAAGTATTATTTCCTTCGTATCAGCCCTAGGGACTCAACCAACATTGACGCTACCATTGACCTTTTAGGTTAAATTTTGCTTTCAAACACCTCTTAGTTTTGGCTGAAAGCAATCATACCAATTTAGTGTTTAAACTACAAACAATTTCCATATGGAAATAACTAATTGCTTTGCTATGACCTAGCAATATAAAATAGATTTTATTTGGGATTTGGTTGATGGATAGTATCAATTTTGTGGTTGTGTTAGATTTATTTTATTAGCTACTATGCTATCATACATAGCCAAACATAAACTCAATAATAATAATATTATATCCGTACAGGGGAGCATAGGGGACTCAGTTATTGAGTTCATCTGGTTTAGTTTGCAAGAAACGAGGAGACCTTGGTTTGAATTCGGCCAGGTTTACTGAGGGTAGTTTTTTCTTAACGGTTTCCTCTATATTCTACCTTCTACAGCCATACTTCATTATGGTAATTAAATGTGGATAAATTAGCCATATTGTAAGACAAGGAGAAGTTTTTTTTTTACATAACATGTTTAAAAAATTATAAATATATTATTACTTACTAACATTCCTGTACCTTTTTCCATATGTAAACAAATATACCTCAAAAACAAAATGCGAATTGTCTTAAAGAGATTTATTAGTATATAATTAGCTTTAATTAGACCATTGAAGCTAAGTTGCCAGTTAACACTTAGGTAATTGAAGTACTATTTCTTTTTGATAATGTTTCAGGAACTTTCTGCAATATTTACTTAGCGGCCCTTTCCGTAAAATTTGTTACGCGGCACAAGAAATGTACACTTATCTGATTGATATGTTTCATTTTCCTGCCAGGCAAGGTAAGTGTAAATAAAGTTTGTTTAGTGAACAATATATGGTAGTAAATGCTAGACTCAACCATTTATATTAAAATATCTGTTAGAGCCATTGATTTTATTTTAAATATTACTATCATAATTTATTAATAAATGTTACTATCAAGAATGTGTTCATGGGGAAGGAATGTGGTGCACAAGACATATATAAATGTGTGTTTATGTTATTTATTGAACCGTGATACTCGATAAACATACCCGTGCATGGCATCTGAACCATGTCTATATTGTTCACTGGATCATAGGAGAAAGAGCTTCTCTTCCAAAACTATATCATCCGCCCCCTTAAAGAGTGTCAGGCTCCCCTTGATTGCTATGTCCTCTTGAGAAATTAGTGATAAACAGATCCTTCAAGTGTACCGCCCTCCTTATCCTCTAATAGATAAGGGCTGGCGCACATTACACAAAAGCAAAATAAACATATAAACAATAACAAATGATAAATTGCAGAGGAGCTGATAGGACTGCATAAAAGTGAATAGGCCTTTCTCTCTGGCTTATACAACAATTTTGCTTCCATGAACTCTCCTTAACTATCATCCGTCATATTGGTACTATGAGCAAAGGGGAGGAGGTCGAGAATCTTATGTTTAAAGTTATAACTTATTTACCTAGAATTAGTAAATTAAAAGGTTGCATGGAGTTAAAGAATGTTTATTTAGAAAAGATAACAATAGATATAGGTTAATATAAGTAACAACAATGAATAAATAGATATTTATATATATAGAGAGAAGATTGGGTTATGCCCATGATAATACTGTTGTCATAACAACATTGATCCATTACGACCTAAAGATTATTACCAAGTTAAATCCATGGCCCCTTAGGGTCTCTGCGGCAATCCGAAATACAATGAATACAACATCTAGCCACCACAGGCCAACTGTCCGCATAACAATAGCGAAGTTGTATTAAAACTAACTTGAAAATATTATTGGCAATCAAAGTTTACAACAGTACAAAGGGAGATCCTCCAAGATTAAATAAATATACAATAAATACAAAAAATTACATAGCCGCACGGGCTATACCAATTCCCACATAGGTAGGCAACATGCCTTACGTAGATTTAGGATGACATACAAAAGGTAATGTTCACCATAAATGACAATTATTTGTAGAGCCAGAAGGGCAAAAAGGGATTCCAAAAATATTATCCACATTAATATTTAAAATATTTTATGCCATGCCGGGCATACCTTTCCTCGTGATGTAACATATTTACAAAGACAATACATAATTGTAATTCAAAATAAATAATACAAGTCCCAAAGTTAATTTTGAATTGTACCGCCCAAAAAGAATTTGTACCCAGCATAGTTTTAATTTAAATAAATAACGCAAGTCCGAAAGATAATTTTGAAGAGTACAGGCCAAAAAAGAATTTATACCTTAGGATCATCCTATCCTAGCGTGTGTGTCGTGTGACACGGTTGAATCAAGAAGTACCTTACCAAGCAAACAGCACCAGTATATAAACAATATTTTTCTGAGAGGAGGGGGAACAAAAGGGGAAACCTAGAACAAAGTAGAACAAACACACAGAACAGAGGGAAGGGATAGTAATTCATAAAGAACATTCCATATCATTGGAGAGTTGACTAGAACACACGTGTTCACCACGAGGTCACATGCGCGTCACTCGCTTCCCATGATTCAATGGGCGGCTCTACGCCCATTACGACACGCCAATTTCTCGTTCAGTTTTACAACAACACTTTGACGTGGAAGTAGTGCTCTTGGGGGAAATGAAAGTTCGGTCGATGTGACGTGAGACACTATACGGTGAACGAGGCATTTGGTGAGTAGCTTCCTTGTTTACATTTTGGTGTTGCGGAAAAGTGTTTATTAGCCCATTTACTCTTCTTCGCTTGTAACGTTGATGTCAATAAACGTTACACAAGTAGGAATAATTGGCAACTCTCCACTCTAAAGAAGGCTTGGCCAGCATTGAACTACATTCAATATGGTGTATGAACTCAGTCAGAAGGCTCTGCAGATGATAATTGGAAGGGGTTATGTTTAGCAGTTTAGTGTCACTGTGTGACAGGGACAGTAAAAAGTTAGATTATCCACCCTTGCTTGGTATACTTTCATAATATTTTAGTATATTAGCAATATATTTAGTTAACTAGTTTTGTTTCCAGTGTGCTTGACATGGTTGTTGCTGGACCCTTTGGTAGGCTGTTGGCTATTGGATCCTGACCAGCCCATCCACACCTTTAGTGAAGCCATCGATAGACTCGGGGCAAAACCAGCGGTATCTTACAATTTAGTTTTACTATTCAGTATAATTTTACATTTTATTAATATGTTTTTATACTAGACTATTATACTTCAGGACAAGTGTGTTGACTCTTAGTTAGCTGTATAACATAACTTATGAGAACAGTAGAAGGAGAATAATTGTTAAGGAATGGAGGAAGGAGGATAAATCTAGTGTAACTACCATCATTGTTAGTGTAGAGCTTCACATTAGACTGATCCGGAAACAACTCAAGTAGAGTAACATTTTCATACAATATTTTAAGGTTTGTTCTAAAAAATAATTGTTCTTAGGAGCTACAACAGTTGGTATATGTTAAACCTCATGAATCTACCTAGTTATTAGTATTACTATTTATATTAGGGCTAAACCCTTTGAATCCTTTAAACTCAAAATCCAAAGATTAAAAAAGTATCAAGTTCAAGATTAGAAAAAGGAAAAAAAAAATCATTTTTTTAAATTTTTATTATAACTATTATGATTCTTACTAATGGTTTCACCCAACACAGCTAAATGACAAACTAAACAACCAGACCCCATACCATTAATTTACCACTTAATTTGATATGAATTTTCATCATAACAAAAATCTTAAAATCAAATGCAATTTTTATTTTCCTTAAAAACTTAAAAAAAAAAAAAAAAATCCCTCGCTTTGGTGGCTACATGGTCTAAGGCGTTACTCTTGCTTTAGACTAGACTGCCAATAAAGGGGAGATTGGCGTTCGATCCCGGTCGGGTGTACTGAGTGTGATTTTCCCTAAATGGTTCCCTACTCTCCATGCAAATGTGGATACACTTCCTCTAAATTCAACCTTACTCAACCCTGACCCATTGACATAATTCGTTTATAAGCCAAATGGGTAGTAAAATCCTGTACTAAAAAAAATTTAAAAATCGATAGGATCAGAATTGAAGGAGAAGAAAATCGTACCCATGTGAGAAAGTTAACCTCTTATGCTTATTATTTTTTCTAATTCATAATTTTTAGGTAAAGTCAGATTCAGAGTTTAGAAAAAGTTGATTTGACTATCTCTAATATATACTATTAATAATAGTTATTTTGAAGGAAAATTGCTACATTAAAAATATTTTTTGGTTGTCATCTCCAGGTGATTAAGAAAAAGGACAACTTTAGTCAGTCTTGCCAACTGCTAGGGGTCTTATCCCTCGTGGTAGAGAAACTTTACCACAATCTGTCATCACAGAAATTGTGGAAACTGTTTGTCGACATGGAGATGAAGCTTGTTCCTTTACTTGCGGGTAACTATTAAAGATAGTAAAATAACATTCCAATTCAAAATTCAATTAAACAGAGGTGGATTTAGCTTAGTTCTAGTTGAGGCCAAAGAGATTTCATTTGAGAATCCAGAAGGTGAATTTTTCCAACTCTTCTTTTTAAAATACTAAAATGTGACAAAAATTGGTTTGTATACACAATTTAAGTACTTATATAAGTTGATTTATATATATTTGTACAGTTAATGCAGTGAAACTTGATTGCAATTAAAATTAGAACACTATCCTCTTCACTTAGCTTGTTTCTGCTTCCTAGCACTAATTCACACTTGTGTACATTGTTGTCTTCCCAATGAATACTCGCTGGAATTCATTACATTCTGCCTTCACTTTTAGTCGTTACTATCTGCGTAATTCTGAGAGTTTTTTTTTGTTCCAATCAAAGACGAATGCATCTAAATGGAATTTTGGAAAATTAGGAATAGCAAGTTATATCCAGCTTATACACTACACTTAACTTTATTTAATATGTGAATTGATTAGCTGAAGGAATGAATGTTTTTAATTTAGGTAATATATATGACTAAGTTCTATTCAGAAACTACATTAAAGTGCAGTTGTCTGACTTTTTTTTACTCTGTAAAAGTTAAATTAATATGTATGGAAGAGTTTTCAATTTTCTTATTAAAAGTATGTTGTATATTTGTGATTCAAAAAATATATATATTAGTTTTTCTGTGTTTTTACGATGTTGGGTTTTGTCTCTTATGTGTTTGCACTATTCTTAACAGTAAGTATCTTAATTCACCTAACAATAGGTTAATTTGGCACATATATATAAAGGATATCGGTTTGAATATTGCTTGGTTCAACTAAAATTGGTTGTATGCTGGGAATGCCCATGTTGTTAATAAACAGGCATTTTAAATTACTGAAACAACTCGGATATATAAAACGTAGTTCTTTCTTTCAGATATACATATATTATTTATATATTTTTATTATTAATTTTCAGTGATGGAACTTCGTGGTATTTCTGTTGACAAAGCTAAACTAGAAAAGATGAATGTGCTTCTGAAGGTAAACTTATCTTCACTGCATCTTACTACCCATCTGGGCTATTCTCATTTAAATACACTAATGGGGAATGAGGAAGGTATAATTTAGAGGAATTTATTTGCTGTGTCTGTGTAGAGGGAGAGTGAGAAACTTTAGGAATAACTCCCATCAGTACATCCAGCTGGGATTCAATCCCAGCTATTAGCAAACCAGACTAGATGAAACTGACATTTAGTCCTCATGCTCACCGATGTGGGTATGAACAGAAACTAATTTATATTTATAAAATATGTTAGTTTATACAAACTTCTTTACATCATTATTATTATTATTAGCACCACGTCTTACTACCCGTTTGGGTTATACGCAATATTTATTAAGGAACCAATTATGTATAGTAATTAAACTGTGATTGACCATTGTTTGAATATCATTCTTATAAGGTTATGCCAATTATAGCTAATGATTATTATTATATATATATTTTGTAATCATTTTTTCTTCTTCTCTAATTTATAGTTAATTTTAAGGCATTTAATTGTGTTTATAATTTGACTAATTTTTCAAAGGTCTAAAAATAACTTTATTTTAATAACTCTTTATGTGAAACCTATTTTTACTTTTAGGAGTGAATAATGCTGTACCCGAACGGGTAGTAAGACGCGGTGCTAATAATAATAATAATAATAATAATAATAATAATAATAATAATAATAATGTTGTATACAAGCTAGGGGCGCCTTTCTTCTATGTTTAGTAATATTTGCATCAGAAAATAAAAATAGGTTTTACCTAAAGATTTATTTATAATATTACTTAATCACATTATTTCCATTATGTGTCTTTTATTTGTTTTTTTATGTTCTTTGCCACTTTTTTTTGTGTGTTTTCCTACAGATGTGTCCCCTGAATCTTTGACATATTATTTTTTCTCCCTTTTGCTTCATGTTTTATTTTTTTGAAAGTTTCATTGCACTTTCAACACTTCCCCTTGAACACTATCCATATTGAATAAAATATAATTTAAGGGATTGAGTTGTAACAATAAATTTTCTTTAAGAACCTACCTCTACCCAGGAGATTAACTGTAAACTGGGTTTCTATTTTCATTTTAAAAGTCATATTTGAATACAATTTTTTAATAAATAATTTGTTTAAAAATGAGGTGGCCCATTGGTTAAATAATTGTTTAATAATGGAAATTGGTAAACCTAAAGAAAAGGGGAAAATAAACTAATAAGAGTAAATTTGATGAAATTTTTTTTCTTTCTCTTCATCAAATTTAGTCTTGTTAGTTTATTTTCCCTTTTTATTTAAGTTTGTCAATTTCCATTATTATAGAATTAAATAATAATTTATTATTTGCAGCTTAGCTACAAAAACCTTTAGATTTTTACTAAACAGAGCCGTGTCGAAGAACCGTTCAAAATATTATTAAAAAATAGGTTTTTAAAAATGAGGAAAGAAGGCACAGGAAAGAAGGATACCACTGGTTATGAAAGTAATGGCTGTTTCTTGGAGAAAATTGGTTGTCATTGGCCTAGGTTTTATTCTATCAAAACTATTCAGGAGGGAGTTTTTGGTTTCCTCTTTTAAAAAGTTCAACACCTTCTAGAAAGTAATTTTGTGTTTATTCCATATGTTTGTCATCAGTCCTCTTTCAGAACTTTCCTCTATATAGGATAGTGAGAACCTCAAAGTGTTAATAGAGATTTTTCTTAATCTAATTGGAAAAAACACTTAACAATAAGTTGACAAATTATTATTATTATTAGCACCGCGTCTTACTACCCGTTCGGGTTATACGCACTTACGCTAATGTGTAATGGTAGGGTTATTGTGAGATTAAATGAAGGACCTACAGTTTAACGTGGAATCCGAACCACGGTGGCGGCCTGGCATTCCACACATTCACAAGATGTCTTGTCAGAGGTGTAGGAAGGGTTTGGAAATCAGATAAAGACAAATTATTGAAGAAATACTATTTATGTTATTAATCATAATCTTTAGAAACTTTTTTTGTCATTACGTCTTTCTACTGCCTTTGGGTGTTAGAGATGAGGAAGCGTACCTACATGTATGTGGAAGGAGGGTTGAAAACCATTTAGGAAATTCACCTTGAGTACACCCGACCAGAATTTGAACCAAGATCTCATCATCAGAAATCTAGTATACTTCTAAGAATGACACCCTCTTGCAATTATTAACAGGTCAAAACAAAGCCTGGGGAGTCTCAAACACACTGAGGTAGACATGCTAAAATACTTTCTGCCAATATAGTATGTTTTAATGTAAGTAATGTTTGTGCACAGTCGGTATTTGATTTGTGACCCACTTCATAGGGCCAAATAGATTTGTTGGAAGCAGCTGCGCACAAAGCGGCCGGTAAGCCATTCCATCTCAACTCTACTGTTCAACTGAGGACCATCTTGTACGAGGAGCTGAAGCTAGACCAGAAACACAGCATCCACATCAAGGAGACAATCTCTCTCAAGGCCAAGTCCACTTCTGAGCCTGTGGTACGACAAACTCCTTGGCAATTTTGGAAAATGTATTGGTTAGGGGTCTGCAAGTACTTTAATTTTGAGTCCAAGCCTTTAATAGAAACTCAGGTCCAGACTCAACAGGTTTATAGACTTGGCAAATTCAATCTTGTTTTTTAAAATCTATTTCTGTACTGTATTAGAGGAAACCCAGGCAAATCACATATGCTAAGCAAAAAAAAAAAAAAAAAAAAAATTGCTAAAAATTAGGTTTGAACCTTATTACATAAATTACTACGACACATTTTTAAGACGTGTGTTTTCTAACTTGAATAAAAGTTTGAGTTGATTTAGACTAATATATTAAATAACATGTTATTAATTACCAAATTTTACAAACTATTCGCATTGACTGTATACCCGGGCAAAGTGAATTTTATGATAATACAATCAACTTCACTAATATAAAACATTATATTGACCTTATATGGATTGTAAATTTGGTATATTACTAAAAATATTTTTCAGCTGACATAACGCAAATAACATAGCTACATAATTAGCATAAAAAATTAACCAAAATAATCTTACATGCTTATATAGGTCTACGCAAACAAATGAATCATCTAACAGTGTTATTTAAAGTTAATCATTCATAATTATTTATTTAGAGATTACTATAAACTAAGACTTTCAATTCAGTTTTGATAATCATCACAGAAGTATGACATGAACCCAGAGCATGATGCGCAGTTTTCATGAGCCCATTCCTTGCACTGACTACACTGAATCCAGTCATCTGAAGGTGGCTCTAGATATGGATAACCACAAACTAAAAAGATTTATTTAATATTTTCTTGATGTGAGTCTTCTGGTTGTATGAACAAAATTTTTGCTGCTCGTGATATTTTTTATCTTAGCCTCATTGGCCTCTTTTAACTTTTCTTGCTGCAGTTTCTTAACAGGAGTAGACACCTCAACTTTCTGGCATTTTCGTTTTCTAAGTGCGAATTTTTCTTTGCCAATTTTAGGAATAGGTCTTATGTCGAAAGGACTGAGAGTTTTCTTTTGTTTGTTTCCGGTCTTAGGTGCTGGTGTCCTTAAGAATGTTGCTATTGATGTAGATTTAGCTGGGCTACTTGCTTGAGAGAGAAAGCACCCAAAGTAGTGGGTATAGTTTTGTCCACACACCATCACCAGTGTTTGGGTGGACCACTGAATAATTTGAGCGATCTGTTACAGTGGCTGGAGCAAAATCTTCACTAAAAATATGTGGGTTGTAAGGTTAACAGCATTTTGTATTGAGTATCCTTTTAAATAAGCTGGCGCGCAAATGTCATACTGATTAATGATTCGACCAGCTTGACTTTTCGGAAAGACATTCATATCTTTCTCAAAACGTTTCTTTACAAGCCCATGCACAGACACTTAGAGGGGCTGCATTTTGTTCATTGTATGGGGTGAAAATGAAACAAAAGCCTCGTTGTTTCGTGTGGCATATTCCAATGCTGGATATTATCTATGAGCCTTGTGATTGTCAAGGAGAAGGATAATTTTCTTCTCCTTCGCGTGCCTCACAGTTTCCAAAAAGAACTGAAGACAAACAAGAAACGTTGGTACATTCACCCAACCATTATCGGTGCAACATCCTTAGAGTTCCAGGGGATACACCATCTAAAAGTCTTTCTTGTATCCTTTTCTAGCAAAAATAAAAAAGGGGAAATAAACGAATCTGCTGGATTGCAACAACAAACTACAGTTGTTAACTGTCCGCGTTCAGAACAGGCTATTACCCCATTTTGTCTTTTTCCTCGGGTGCTCACAATCTTTGATGGCCTATTGGTGGTTGTTTGGATATCTGTTTCATCCATATTGTAAATATAACCAGGTCCAAGGTTGTTCTTCTCTACTTGTACACAATCTTCGGGTGACTATTCTTACATTTTGACAACCAGTACTCTCCAGTCCTTCCATTTTTGAACAGGTGTTTTATTTGGTTAGCTTTTGCATACTCAAAAATTAATTAAAAAAATTCTACTCTAGTTAATCCATAAAAAATTGTGTCCATAAATTTAAGATTATCTTTAAACTCATTCTCCTGTTGAAGTGTGAAGACAATTTGAAATTTATGTAGAAGTTGTTTCATTTGACCCCTTCTTCAAGTGACAAAGATTGAAAATGGAATTTCATACTTTTTTGCTACATTTGATATGCTTTGTGTTTTTATGTCCTGTAATGCATTTCTTATTCTATCCTCGGACCAACTAGCCTGTTCTGTTTTTCTTTTGTAGTTTTACTGTTTTTCTTTTGTAGTTGTAGTAAACCATCTAAAATAAATAAATAAAGATGATATAAATAGTATATAAGTACACTACAATATATATTTAAATGTGAATATGGGGTGCCTATTTAGTTTACTAAAACGTATATTACTAGATAGCCTAATATCCTATTCAAATTAATGTATTATTATTATTATTATTAGCACCGCGTCTTACTATCCGTTCGGGTTATACGCACTTACGCTAATGTGTAATGGTAGGGTGATTGTGAGATGAAATGAAGGACCTACAATTTAACGTGGAATCCGAACCACGTTGGCGGCCTGGCATTCCACACATCAAATTAATGTAAACTTAAAAAATAACGGAACTTAGAATAAACTCAGAATACTCGGGCATAGTGGATAGGCTATTTGCTTTGTCCTATCCTCTTTGCCCGGCATACTCTTTTTTTAAATTCACTACCAATATGCAGGAAAAAGGTTTAATTACAAACTAAGTCTACTATTGTATTATATCAGATGAGCAAAGATAAAAAATACATATTCTTAAAACAAAATGGTATAAATACGCCTAACATACCTTCAGAAATATTTAAGGAAACACAAAATATTTCACAGCATGTCTGTGTGAATACTTATATTTCAACGGCTCAAACATAACTATTTCTAGGTTATTAGCAACCCCATGAAAACCCCAAAACTTTACCTTTCTCCAGTGCCAAGAAATAACCAAGAAATAATCTTTTTCCCGTGCCTCCCCTATGTATCTGGTGATGCATACCAGTAACTCTATGTTTACTCTTCTCTGTATGCTTGGGTGTTGTTTGTGAAATGTGCAGATGACACATGTGTTTTACATTGTAACCATATAAATGATTTTATAATTTCAAAGATTTCTATTTTATTTGAAATATATGAGTCTTAGTTTGATTTTAAAACATTTTTAATATTTCCATACTAATGTAATTTTTATTTACGTATTTAAGTTTTAAAATGTGATGGGTCAAATCCAATTTTTCGCGACTCTGAATCTTAGAAAACCCAAATTTCACCAATGGTTAATTTTTTGATCTTTCCTGGAATTGGAGCCATTGCCCTTTGGCTCAGTAGACTGACACGATTCTATCAAGCTAAGGTGTTGGTTGGACAACTGATCCTTAAGATGCTGTAACTATAGTGCAATATTGAACTTTTATTCAGCTTCGTCAGCTCGAGGCGGTCCATCCCTTACCTGGCATAATCCTGGAGTACCGCCACCTTCATAAGCTCAGGTCCACCTACACAGAGGGGATGATGCAACATATCCAAAGAAACTACATCTTCACCACATGGTTTGTTAACATCATATTACACTCGCAATTTGTTGAAATGTTTCATATCACCAGAGTTGGATACACGGTCATTCCTTAAGGACTTGAGTTCTGTCCTGTATGGGTATAGTGAGGATGAAATGGAGGCATTTTACTAAACTGACTCGGCCACAATCTGGCAAGAGCATTGTGTACTTTTGCACTAAAGTATACTTAACACATTCTTTTACTAAGTTATGTGTTAAACCATCCCTACAAAGATATGCCTTTCTATTAAGTTGGGTCAGATCAACTATTTCACAAATCCTAATCTCCTATTTACCTTTGAATCCTGAATCTCATCTCAAAATCTGAATATTGGAAAAAATTATGAATATAAGAGGAAGAATAAATATAATTTAAAATACAAATAGTAACCAAATGTTAACATTCTTTCTTATAATCCTTCATTATAACAATCATACATTCAGTTAAGTATTAAATTACTCATCTGGGGCCTGGTTAAATTCATCCTATAATTATAGTTGGTCTCGAACCACCAATAAACAAATTTAACATGAAAAATTGAAAATAAAATAAATATTGTAAAGGATTTGAGTCTCAAATCCTCAAATATCTTTAAGGATTAGAGGGCCCCTATATACTGTTTATACCTTCTTTTTTTTTATGTCTTCTGTATCCTACCCACATCCATTCAACAGTGGGTTCTTTTTTTAGTTGTTGACCTTAAAAACATTCCAACTGTCAGATGTCTGCACAGCACCCTCTTTGTTTTTTTTTTCTTCCTGGTCTTCCTCAACACAACTGCATATTTTACAAAGAGCATCCAGAAAAGTATAGAGAACAGTAAACAATGAATTTTTCAGCCCCAGACACAATACAAGGCAAAGAAATTGAATCATTAAAGAAGCCAAGGTCTATTATTCTTTCCTCTTTCTATAGGTGGGCTTTCTCACTCAATTTTCACTCATTAGTATTTTATGCATATAACCTGAACAGGTTGTAAGATGGGGTTTTAAAAATTAAAGCCAAGGTACTTTTGTTTATATATATATATTTTTTTCAAGTTATGTCATCTGCAGAATTTACTGTTGAAAGATATTATCAATATTAATATGTTTATATTTTGTAAAGGGCTCTTCCTGTTCTAACTAAAGCCCATCTAGCATAGGAGTGGTGGTAGCTGAAAGTTTTAACAGAAGATTTTTATTCCAGATATTGATTGAAAAACACTAATGTGGAAATAGCTATTTTATTCTTAGTTATTAGTTTGAAAATGAAGTGGCCCAATGGCTAAATAATTTTATTGTTGCCGAAATATTATTCTATTTGTGTTAAAATGTGTGTGTGACTACTTATACTATAGAAGACAGAAGAAAGGAAGAAGATGTCACCTTTGTGTATTGGATTCTTCCCACATTTTTACGTTTTCTTTAGTTTTATCAATTTCCTTTACTATAAAAAAAATTCTCAGTAATAGGATATTATCAATCAAAGGAGTATAAAAATTCTTTTAAATCGATTATAATATAAACAAGGTTGATTTGTATTGATATAAGTCTTATTTATAATTTTCCCCTTTACTCCTTTGGGATTCCAGAATGGAATGGATGGAATGTCTGATAGTTAACATCTATCAGTCATATAAACACTTAGTTATTTTCACAAGGAATGCCCATGAGTATGGTACGATATGTGACTTACCGAAACATGTTGGAACAATTTTATCCAGACATTCCATCCATTGCTGGAATCCCTAAGGAGTAAAGGGACGTCAAATTACAGATAAGTCTTAGATCAATATAACTCAACCTTGTAACTATTTTTATATTAATAGCAACATTCATCTTAACTTAATTTTGACATTGCAGATGTTAATATGATTTTATATTATCATTGAATTTAAAGAATTTTTATACTTAAAGTTTTTACACTAACTCACATTCATGTTTGTATTGAATATTTTTAATATCTTAGCCAATGTTTTGACTTTTTATTAACTCTTATATATTGATGTATCAATTGATTAAGTATTTTATGTTTTTATTTATTTATTATCTTAATTATACATCAATGTTTTCTTAAATTGTCAAATTTTTCAACATCATATTATACCTTTGATTAATCTACTTCAAAAACATAACTTTGAAAAAAAAAATCCTAATTTTTAAAAATAAATAATCTATTAAGTCTTAACTCTTATTCAACTACTCCTTACTTAATATTTGATAGTTTAAAATGTCTTCTAAAATATTTTCACAAACAACTTAGCTATTGGGCTTAGGATTAAACCTAACCGAGGATTGAACCCCGGACCCCCAGCACAGAAGTCTTGACACCTTACACTTAGACTGTCAGGTCACCCAGTAGAAAATACAAATAGTAACCAAATGTTAACACTCTTTCTTTTAATGCATCCATTATAATATGAATACATTCAGTTAAGTGTTAAATGACTGGTCTGGTGCTTGGTTAAGTTCATCCTATAATCATAACAAGTTCTGAACCACCAATAAGCAGTATTAGAGCTAGAAAACAAATTTCACTTGAAATATTGAAGTTTTTTTTTCATTTTTTAAATTTCATTTTAAATATTTGGGTCTTGAATCCTTGAATCTCGACTATTCTTAAAGATTCAAGAGCCCATTCCTACTTGTTTTTTGTCATTCAATCTCTTAATTTTCTCATTTTATTTTGCACAAAACATAAAACATGATTGTAAAATAAGAACACACACAATTTTTTATTTAAAAAAAATCATAAACTTTTTTTTTTGTTATATGTTCACGTGTTTTTTTTAAAATCATTTTTAGTATAGCTGTATTCATTTACTTGTGCTCTCGTGTTTCAGGGAACAAACTACTGCAGCTACTGGACGGCTCACATCAAGCAATCCAAATCTACAAGCTGTACCAAAACATGAAGTCTCCTTAAAAAGTCATGTAACAGCAGGTTAAAATATGGTTTGATTTTATTAGTTTTATCAAGAAATATATTGCTGTTTTTTGTTTGTACTGTATATATGTTAAACGTCACTAGCATTTATATAGGAGTATAGGATTGTGTGTTTTTACATTAGGTTTTTTTTCACCGTGTATTAGTATCCCTTAGGGCTACACACGGTTCTCCAGGGCTCAGTTTAGACTAGCTATGATTTAGTTTGTAAGTTGTGTGCCACTACAACCTGTGTTTATTTAGTGATTTTTATGATTTAGGTAAACTTGCTAAGACTTATACCTTAAAATCTGGTTTCTCTTTGTAGAGATAGCCAGCACACTTACCTGAGTGATATTGGAGTAGAAATTGTTTAAACAAAATACTAAAAAAAACCTAAATACATTTGTAACGGCAAGCTTTTATTGCCTTGTACATGTTCTTCAGATTCTGGGAGTTGACTGATGCTTTTGGTTGGACTGCAAGGTTGACCGTCAACATCTGATTGTTTTTCAGCTATGATTGCATTACATAGACAGCACTTGAATTTAATAGATATAAAAAAACAACTAAGCAGCTGTTTTATATTATATTGTGACTTCCAAATGGTTCAAAATTGTGTGGTAGGAAGGAAAGGAATTCACCTAAGATTGAGGCTAGGAGGCCTGTATCAATTTGGTGATATATTGATGGGCTGGTTCCCATATCCTTAGTTGTGAAGTGTTGTAGAGTTATTTGTTGAGTAATTTAAGCATCTTGGTGGTGTAACACCTTAATGTGTCACCCAAACACGTCAGTAACAGGTGCTGGTTTTTGTTCCTTGTATCAATACTTAATAAGATAATCTCAAAACCACTTTTTAATTTAAAATTAAATTGTGTGCTAACCACTAAAACATTTTAGTCTATTAAATCAGGATAAAAGAGTAAATTTTAAGAAGGTATACCAGAATCTGTGGGAAATAACTTCCATTACATTGTATAGTGCTGGCTGTATAGGATGTACTTTGTACCCATAGTTATATATGCAGCAGAAACATGAACATTGAATGTAAGCAAAACTAGGAAAGAGGAGGCCATGGGAATTAATTTTGTGAGGAGCATGTTAGCTGTCACGAGGAGAAACGGGATTAAGAATGAAGTTGTCTGGGCAAGAGTTGGGGTACAGGGAATACATGAGATAGTGTGGGGAGCAAGGCTGAGATGGTATGGGCATGTAATGAGGATGGAAAATGACAAAACGCAAAAAAAAAAAAATTGTAGATGAAGTATGTAAGAAAAATATAGAAATGGAGACCAATAAAGAGTTAGGAAGAGCAGGTAACAAAAAGTGTGTAAGTGAGAGGAAAAAATGGAAGTGATTAAAGGAGGAAGAGTGGTAGAAAGAAAAGGAAGATGGAGGCATTTTACTAAACTGACTTGGTCATAGGCTGGAACCATGAAAATGATGAACTTCGAAAATAATGATTTTTCTTAGCACTGCGGTTTATTACCCATTAGGGCAATATGCCTATGTACTAACTACACTAATGTGCTAGGAATTAGGAAGGTTGAATTTAGAGATACTGTACCCACATTTGCATGGAGGGAGAGTGGAAAATCACAGCTAGTACATCTGACAGGGATCAAACCCCGATCGCTTCGTCTGCAGCAGTTTAATATATTGCGAGAGAAGCGCCTTAGACCACGTGGACACCAAAGTGGGTGATGATGAGGATGATATTTTATGGGGGATTAAATCCTGGCTCTTTATGCCTGTGTCAGATGTGCTAACCCATACTTAACCTTCCCTGTAAAATGTGAACAAGATTGTTACAACTTGTGAAAAATATTCTGGAACAATTTCTAAATTCTTAATCGATTAAAATGAATGAATTAATATAAGCAGAAAATGTTGAGGCATTGTGTACCATGGGTCCATGGATGTTAAGCCACTGACTATAAGTAAATTCTTCCTCTCTCAGCTCATAGCTTATGTTGTAGGTCCTACCACCTTACACCCTGACCTTCTCCTGCGCTCCCCTTACGTGCCCCGACCAGGATACACCTTCCTTGCCGCAGACTTCCAGCACATAGAGTTCCGACTGTTTGCTCACCTAGCCCAAGATCCCACCTTGCTGCAAGTGTTCCAACAACCTGAAGACATCTTCATAACCTTGGCTCAACTGTGGTATACAAATACTGTACATTAATTACTCACCAAACAGTAGTTACACAAGGACTACCTTGTTACTCACGTGCTGAAATATAAGAAAAGATCACTACAGGAAGCTTAACATATCTTTTGATATGTTTAAAGAAATAAACAGACTATATTTGTTATGTCTATATATTTACTACTTTTATTTTTTGTCATTTGTTTTAAGGCATATACCCTATCTACGGTAGGAGAGGTAATAAGGGATTGCTAGGAAAAGCCACCACTTACCATATGATCTGCGAAGCCATATGTTAAGTTGTTGTTACTTTTTGCAGTCAAAAACTTCACAATACACAATTTGATTTCAATTATTTTGTTTCTTTTAACGGTTTTTACATTATTAAAACAATAACTTAACAAAATAACCATTTGGATGTTTCTTTTTGGAGGAAGCAGCTTCTGTGGATCACTTAAAATGCTTTTCAAATGAGAGCTTCTAAAATACCGTGTTCTCTTCATAAATTAAGATGGTGAACCAGCTCAAACAAAGGTGATTGATGATGTCATACAAACCGTCTTCAGTTGTGTTCATGCACTGTTTACAAAATAAAAATGTTTTATTATAAAACTTATATTTTGTATGTTTCTGTCCCTAAGTTATAAAAACACATTTGTTTATTTAGGTGTCCATCTATAATAAGATACAAATGTTAATAAAATGCCTTTTAATTTATCATTTCATATACTATAATATCTTTGGTTTTATCGATGTGTTATGAAAACTTATGGAAGTATTATTAGAACCGTTTGATAATACTTTTTATTGATAATTTAGTCTTACCAAGCAAATAATAATTATTTACGAAAAGGTTGACATTACTTACTTTCAGCGAATGTTTGCAATAAAAAAACCTTCTGCTGCCACCACCTCTCCAAATGGAACAGTTTCTCACCAATAATAATAAATCTATAATTTGAGATGGGTCACTTTTACTATTTTACAAATCTGAATCTTCATTTTATTTATGAATCTTAAATTTCAAATTTGATTCTAAATCTTGAGAATAGTTATGAACATGATAGGAAATAGAAATATAATGTAGTAATAAAAAAGATAAATAGTAGATAATGTTAAAAAAAAGTACATATTATCCAATATCTCCACCCGGGTACTCAAATCCCTGGGTAGACCACTTGGCAGTGAGATCAGGGTTGAGTAGGAGAGGCTAAGCGGAACCCACTAGGTAGGCCCCTTGTATCGCGCGTCACTACTCCATTGAACCCCAGCAGAAACCAGATCAGGTGCAGACAAGAGACAGGAGACTGGACAGGGCCTAAACTAACAAGCTTTGAACAGGGTCTGGCCAGTTGGCTCCCAGCTGGGTGGGTTAGGAATGTGAGGCTTTGTGATATTTAGCTAAGTTATCATCAGCACCCACAGCCTCAATTAGGGAAGGTTACCACCAAGAGACTTGGGGACCTATAAGCGGCAGCCCCGCTACTCAGGTGTAAGCCAAGAAAGGCTTAGTAAGCCAGTGGTCAAAACAAACCAAGGTACTCAAGAAAATAAAGTAAAATGCATACATTTGTATCACCTCCACCATTTTTCCTCTATCACATATTACCATCTTTATTATTTTGTCATTCGTCACTACCACCTCTAACTGTAGCCCTTTTCCCATTACAAAACCTACTCCATTTCTCCTCCCTTCATCGATGCCCGTACATTGTAAAATGTAGTCTTTCCTTAATTCCCACATGCTGCTCTCTCTACACTTTGTCATGCCCAGGACATCCACTCTCCTCTTATCCGTCATGTCCACAATCTCCTCCACTTTTCCAGTCAGTGTGTCAATGTCCAGAGTCCTTATTTGTAACTTAAGTATGGTGGCTACAGACAGGGAAAACCTGGAAAAGTCTGGGAATTTTCGGTTGACAGGGAAAACAGGGAAATGTCAGGGAATTTAACTAAAAATAAGGAAAAGTCAAGGAATTAAAAAATGTCTAAAATATACCATTAATTTTGCAACTACACAAAAACAAAAGTTAATATCTAAATAAAATAACATTTTAATTTCTTAAATAACTGATAAAACTGTTTGCTTGGTAGATACAAACTTTTTTTAATATGTGATCAATAATAAATAAAACAAGTCAGCATCCACCATTAAAACTGGGAAAAAGTAGACAAGGAAAATTTAAAAATGTTGCCTGGAAAAGTCAGGGAATTTTGTAAAATATTTTTTGTAGCCACCCTGCTTAAGGTGAATATTAAATCTATGTTATGGGGTTTAGTTTTTAAGTTTGCCTCATAATTATGTTGGGCTTTAACACCAGTAACCAGTGTAAGAGTTATAAAACAAATTCCAATCCAAAATTTAAAGGTTTTTTTTCTTTCAAATGTTGAATACCCTTAAGGATTTGATTATTCGAAGGTCTCATCTCTAATACAACAATAGTAATAAATCTCTAGGGAAGTTAATGTATAGAACACTTTATTTCTCCTAGTTACAATTTTATATTAACTGATCAAATATACCAAGAAGTATGTGTGGTTCCTTATATTTGTCCCTGGTGTGCCCCAGGTTGGGTGAGACGGTTGAGCCCGAGGACAGGGAGAAGACCAAGCGCATCGTCTACTCGGTTATGTACGGGGCTGGTGCAGGTAAACTTGCCGAGTTTCTTCAGGTGGACAATGCGGTAGCTTCTCGCATCATCAATAGCTTCATGGGTATGTCCAAATCTTCCATCATCTACTGGACTTACTAAATGTTATCAGATGCTATATGGCTGGTACTCACTACCAACCACAAAATCTCAAGCTAGGGTTTATATTTCTGGTAACTTTTATATCCGCCTAGAAAGGGCAAAGAAGCTGTGACCAGACTAAGCTTGCATCACAATCACTAGACTGGCTTAACCCCTCTAGTGCCACAAGCCGATGTAATTGGCTCCACCTTCTATCATTAAAAGTGTCATGAGCCGATCTGATCAGCTTTCCAGACTGACTTGCGCTAGTTTTGGCGGTACCTGATAGATAAGGCAGGGCTGTATTATTTCACTAGGACGAGAACATTCTACTTTATTAAAGAACACTATACACAGATAAAAATTACAGAACAATCTGAAAAATCACTTTATAAATAACAATTTGGTGGTTGTCCTCGTACAACGTTGCAAAAATGATTAAATAGCCAAGGCACTCTTGGCACACAAATACATTACAGGCGTGGCACTAAAAGGGTTAGCATTTTTATTTTCTACATAAGCTCAATTTGTACTGAGACTTACATTAACGATATTAAACATAACGTTGTAGTTTGCTTATTTTTTCTGATGTGTAAACATTCTATTTCATCATTTGAGGGGAAGATAAGATGTGCCACTCTTTAAAATATACAATACTAGCAAGTAATAACAATAGGAGTGGGCAAAGCTTCAAAAATGTATACTTTTCTTTGAGTATTTTTCAGCTTCAACTTTACTTTGGAAAAAAAAAAAAATTGGCTTCATCAATTACAAAGTTTTGCCGTTAAAAATAATGAAATTATTTTCAATTTGCAATAATAGTTTGTATTAGATATTGTAATATTTATCCTCATTGTGTGATAACTTATACGTTTTTATATATAATATATATCATGTATATTATATGTATCCCATTTATAGTATTACACCTACGAGAAATTTTGTTCCAATCTATGAACATCCAACTTACACACACGGACACATACCATTCCTAATTTAGAGATTGCCTCTATATGTATTTAATGAACGTTAGTAAATATTGATGGATGTGTTCATATTCCAACTAAAGTACCAATATTTTGCACTTGTGTCCCACAGCAAAGTTTCCCACTATCCGCAGTTTCTTCAACCAGGTGGTGGCCAAGTGCCGCAGAGACGGAAAGTTGCATACTATATGCGGGAGGCAAAGATTGTTCCCCAACATCAGGAGCTCAGATGGTGGTTTGAGAGCTCAGGCAGAAAGACAAGCCATCAACTTTGTTATTCAAGGTCAATAAAACACAACTAAACTCTCAACTAGAGTTGGGTCAAATCTACTTTTCTACACATCTGAATCATGAATTCAAATCTTCATTTCACCTACAAATCTTGATTATTAAATTCTAATCCAAATCACTGAAACATATATGAATATATTATAATAGAACATAATAAAATATAAATAGTAAATAAATGTAAATATTTTTTGTTTTAATGCATTCATTATAGTTTTTCTGTTACATCCACTACTGTTTCCAGCCTGTGGCTTGGTTCAGTTTTTTATACAAGCCATATTTTTTCCACTACTGGCTTGCTAGGCCTGTCGTAACATCATATGCCTTATATTCTAACTTAAAACTGGGACAGGCACAACATCCAGTCCCCGGCTGTTAATTCATCACTATGAAAACTTAAAACCACATTTCACCAATGATAAATTTTTTCGATCATGCCAGGAATTGAACCTGGGATTCTTAGCTCAGTAGACAAAGCTAAGATATTGGATTTTTATTTTCTATTTATAGACTTAATTAAGTTGTAAATTAATGGTATGGAGTGTAGTGATTAAGCTTGTATATTTATGTTAGGGCTAAATCACCAATAAACAGTATTAGAGCTTTAAAATAAATTCAATTTAAAAATGTTATGGATATAGGGTCCCATCCCTACTTTCAGTCCCAGCCCCAGGAATTATAGTGTCTAGCAGGCACGTAGCCAGGATTTCATTTTGGGGGGGTTACCCAATGCTCTGCTACCCCCAACCCTGTCTTTTAGTAAACATCATTATTTCTGACTTCGAAGTTTTTAGAAATTTTAAATTAAACATTTTTACGGTGTAAATATATTCATATCGTTTTTGGGTTTGTTGGAAAATCAGAAAGCAACAAATTTTCTAAATTAATTTATTATATTAAATTAACATAATTAAAGGTCACTAACCAAGTCCAAATAATGAAATTACTATGTGTATGGAAAAGTGTTCATGCACCACTGTCCATCACTTTTACAATAGTAGTCTTCTTTTAGCTTTTTTGGCCATGACATCCAAAACGTCAACAGTTGTGAAAGGTACTGGGTAGTGAATTGATATCAATTTCAGGCCAGTCAATCATTCATTGCACATTGAGTTTCTTAAGTAAATATTAATCCTTTTCAATGAGGAAAATGACCTCTTGACCTCAGCTGTTGACACAGGTAAAGTACTAGGACACACAGCCAACTCGCCACTCAGTCAGCTGTGCGCTGTAGCTTGCCAATGCCATATTGGGTGATTGTTGTTGTTAAGCCATTAGATTGATTAGTTAGGACACTGACTGTGTAAAAGTTAAAAGCAAGAGATCATACTACATCTTTCTTTAAATTTTGGGGGATGTCCGGACCCAATAGACACCCCGCTGGCTACGAGCCTGTGTCTAGGCACAAAGAATAACCAATACACAAATATATACATTGTTTTAGTTATCACCTGATATTGAACCAAAGCTCTCAACAATATTGTGTGATCAATTATATCTAACAATCTAGACCAGTGATTTTAGCACTTTGATAGCGCTGGTAGTACACAGGCACTTTCTTGGTGATAGATTAAAGAAAATTTAAGTGGGACTTGTGCCTACTTATATTCCATTGTCACTAAAATAAAACAAACACCTGAAGTTAATGTTGTTGTGTAAATAAATGTCAGTAACGGGGGGGCACGGACGGATGATGTATAGAAAATGGTAGGAGGAAAATGTATTTTGGTCAATTTATTTAGGTGGCACCTTAGATTAAAAGTTGGTGAACTACTGGTCTAGGTAAATAAACTAGTCACTGCTCCATTCTAAAATAAGAAAACCAAACATGCTCTAAATTGTACCATTTTTAAAAATGGGAAATGTCATCAGTTTATTTTTATTATGATTTATAACCATGGATTATTAGTTTGTTGACCTCATAATCGCATTATCTAATTTAAAGAGTTGTTTAGAGATCAGAAAATGCATTATAAATATATTGGAGTAGAATTAATAACCCTATTGAATTTTGATATTCCATCTAAAGATCATACTTAATATTCTACAACAGTAATTTTTATATTCAATGGGGCCTAATCACTTTTATAATATCCATTGCTAAGTCATAGCATGGCACTCCTCTTGGATTGTTTTAAAACATTTTTGGATAAATATGGAAATAGACTAATGAATAGAAATAAAGAGAAATAGGGAAAATACAAGGTAGATATCAATGCACAATGGCTAGGTCTTGTTTTTTTCTATCAATCACATTCAAAATTAATCAATATATCACACATTTGACCTTTAATAAGACACAACAATAGAAGTACAAAATGCAGAGAGAAGCCACAGCTACACCGTCTTAAGTCACTTAAAACACATGTATATTTGTAAAACCCTTACAAACTCACTTCCACCCCTTTAATCAATAAAATAAATAAAAAAAGTTGTGTATTTGTGCAGGCTCTGCAGCGGACCTTTGCAAGTCAGCCATGTTAAGAGTGGAGCAGCGTCTGAGCTCTTACCCTGATCTTGAAGCTCATCTCCTGCTGCAGATCCATGACGAACTCGTCTATGAGGTGCGAGATTCGCAGCTACAGCAAATCAAAGGTTATTTCCTCCTTCCTTTTTTAAAAATATTGTGCTTAATGCCTTGGCTCTGGTCGAGATTGTTAAAACTTTTGTTTTAGATGTTTTATATATCTTAAATATTTTGATTTGAATCCTGATGAGGTCGAGAATTTAGTCCACATTCTATGTGAAAGCAGGCTTGATTGACTTTCAGTTCAATTTAAGTGTGGCTATTTTCGGAAACAGTTTCATTGCTAAGTGCCAAATTTAGCAGTAATTAAAAGAATGCTGCTGTGATTCATTTAGCCCACCAAATCCAAGTTCTTTGATACAATTTTTGTATCCAGGTGTCATTTTTAAACTTATATTTGAATGCTGTTTGTGAACTCCACAAGATAAAAAGGTATAAATAGGATATACAGTATAATACAATCTATTTAGCAAAGATGCAAGATATTAATGTGGGAGAGTTGGAAAAAAAAATATATATATATACACCCCTATATGCTTTTGCTAAAAAAATTTATGGATACTTGTAAGTTTTCCTTTGTGTTATCAAATGTTTAATCTCTTTTAGCTCTTGTCAAGGAAGTTATGGAGGATACCACTGCTCTTCTGGGAGAATCTCAGGAGTTTTCGATCCCTCTACCAGTCATAATCACCACTGGCAAGAACTGGGCCGATGTGTCATAGAATAGAAGTTTGATTCCATTGGTGTACCATGGTGCTGCAAAACTATTACTGTATATTCGTGCTGTTAAATGAGGGCAGTGTTGATTTAGTGGAATTTAGTGAAGGCAGCACCAAAGAACAAAACCTACCTTTGTCATTTTTCATGAGGTGTAACTTGCATAGTAAACTTGTTGTAGAGATGTTTTGAATACATTTTATCTCAAATAAAAAATATTTTATCTAGGTTATTTGGAATAGAGCACTATGCTAAATCATGGTTTAAACTAGGAGGGACAGCCAGCAAACTTACCTTGGTGATACTGGAGTAGAAATTGATCAGATAGGACACTAAAAAAAACACAAACACATTTTTAAGGACAAGCATCAGTCTACTCTCTTGACCTGATGAAGCCATCTGTGACAGTGAAAGCTTGTCCTTAAAAATGTGTTTGTGTGTTTTTTAGTGTCCTATCTAAACAATTTCTACTCCAGTATCAGCAAGGTAAGTTTGCTGGCTGTCCCTCCTAATTTAAACCATAAATATTTTACCTAAAAATCTCTAATCTTAGAAAACATGTTAAGCATAACTTTACCATATTGGTATGATTTTCGTTCTTTAGTTCTTTCTTCATCAAATTTATTCTTAGTAGTTTATTTTTCCTTTTTCTTTAGTTTTATCAATTTCCTTTATTATAAAATTATCTAGCCATTGGGCCACCTCATTTTTGAATCGTTCTTTAGTTCTGATTTTGTTCACATTAAATGGTGAATTATAGGTATTGGGTCTTTTTTTTTTTAGGTCAGAACTAAATAGTATTGTTCTTAACCACTAACAAATATTATATTAATGCTAAAAAATATATTCAGCTTCAAATTTAGAAGGGGGAAAAAATATGTTTTTATAAAATCTTGAATCAATTTTTTTTTCAAATCCTCAAATACCTTAAGGGTTAGAAAATTTAAAGGGCCCATCCCTACTTGTATTTTGCATATTTATGTGTGTTTTTTTGTTGGTTTTTTCATATTAGGTTAATGGAAAGGCAGTAATTTTAAACATAAAAAATAGGTTATTGCATTTGATAGCTTAGTTTCGTGTTAGCAAGCGTGTATTCCCAGATTTCCATTTATTACAAAATATTAACAATAGTTTTATCATTTAAAAAGTGGAGCATTATCACCAGGGAATGGATTTTTATGACCTGGAAAGAATCAAAAATGACCTAAAATATACTTACAAAAATTTGTAATAAATGCAAACAACTAAATCAAACACATTCTTAACAAATGGAAACTAAAAATTATCTATGCAATATAAAGCCTTTAACAACTAAATGCTGGTATTCTGTTAAATATAGCAGACATACAAATATCTGCTTCAGATAAAAAAAAAAGCTAACCCACTCCCAGCACAACCCTCTCCACCCTAGTTGCAGTGTCTCACCAGTGATGTGTGTTTTACAATCATACAAGCAAAGAAAGTACAAAGTTAACTGCTTACATCTTTTAATTTAGCAACTCCTTTACTTACATATATTATTCTCCTTTACTCGCAACTTATTGCTACCTACTCATCCCATTTTTTTTTTGTCTCGCGTTATTTTACATTCTCATGGGTCCTTGCTCCTGTGCTCCTTTACTGTTTCAGGTAGCTCCTGTTCCCCAGTTCTTGCCTGCACAGCTTTATTCCTAATCCTCTTTTAAAGACTGTTTACTGTCTCTCTCTTTTCACCGTGTGTTTCTTTTATATTTGTTCCTATTTTTCTTTCAAGAAAAATAAATATTGTAGTTACCTCTAGAGTATGTTTCCTTTAAGTATTTTTTTTTTTTTATCAAAGGTTCAATAGTTTTCAGTCTTAAACACTGAGCACTTCTTCTGAGAGTCTCGATCAGTAATGTGTTTGAACTTTGAATACCTTAAAGGAACTTCAAGGGGAGATTTATCAAGCATATTATGAACTATTTCTAAGTTGACCCTAACCAAAAGGTCCCAGGTTCTAATAATTTGAGAGACATTTAAAGTGCCCATAAACAAAATTGTTGGTTTGGTTGCTTGCTAATTGCCAGAATACTGTATTTCTTCCATCTACCTTCTTGCATCCCATTTGTGGTGTGTTAACTCATTGCCCTTTAGGGTGCTACAGTTTAATCAAATGTGGTCTGTATTTTATTGTGTGGTGCAGTTATTGAGAGTTTTAGTCACACATATGTATATTTACCAACCTTTATTTTCTTAACTCTATAAAATAAAACAATCTATTGAAGTCATATCGTTCTTTTTCCTTGAGTGTACTTTGAACTGGTGTGCCAAAATCATGTTATCTACCATAGACACAACTCAAGTCTGTGGTAACAAAATGTCTGCTGCCATATTAGCCGTTCATATCCATACTAGAAAGAGATATTATGTTTACAAGGGAAGGCTATGAATTATTATAATCTTTACACAGCAGATGGGACACAGGGTATTTCATAAATAATTTTTTTCTCTTTTCCAATGTTCAAAGAAAAGTAGTAAAGTTTACATAAATGTTTTGATTGTAAAGTATTATATTTGATTGTATGCATTAAAAAAATAGTTGACAACATCATTACCAAATTATTTTTATTTTTATTTTTACTGCCTGTAATCTTTAATTTAATTTAATATTTAGCACCGCGTCTTACTACCCGTTAGGGTTATATTGCTTTAAGTACTAATTATGCTAATGGATTAGGAATTGGGAAGGTTGAATTAGAGGAAGTGAACCCGCATTTGCGTGGAGGGAGAGTGGAAAACCATTTAGGAAAAACCACCCCCAGTTCACCCGACCGAGATTCGAACCTCGATCTCCCCGTCCTCAGCAGTCGAGCTCAACACGACAAGCGCGTTAGCCAACTACGCCACCAAGGTGGGTACCCAATCCATTCTGCTTTTACATAGAAAGAGAAAATTCAGGAAATTTGGTGTGACGGGGTGAAGTCAAGAGATATTTTTTTTAAATTCACCAAAATTTGTTTTAGCAATAAATTTCTAAATACATGTAGAAAAGTCTTAAGCTACAGTAAACTTTTCATTATTTCTTTAATTCATGTGATTATGTCTTTGTCTTATGACATATTGTCTTTAATTATTTTAGTGTCCAGAATTTAATTTTTAAAAAACATGAATAATAAATATATTTATCTTTTTTTATTGATTGTATATAAACAATTGGGAAAACGCATATTTTTTGGGCTTGCAAACCTGGAAAAGTTAAGGCATTTTAAACTTTAAGAAGTGTATCAACCCTGTATAGTAAATGCATTTCTTTGTTTTTCATCAAAATATAAGTATATTATTTATTTATTGTTTTTAAATAGTGGAAAATATCCAACAAATTTATTTATATGGTTGAAAAAGTAAATCTTCTTCACTGACTAAACCTGGTTACCCGCTTTTAGATATCCTGTTTTCCTCTGTTCAGGATGGCTTTTCATTCATTATATTGTATTTGAATACATTTTTTTTTAAACCACAAGAATCAAACTTATGTAATTTTTCAAATACAGTATAATACGGCAAAACCCAGTAGTCTGAAATTCTAGAAAAACCAAACACAATTTTCAGAGAACAGGGGAAAATCAAACTAAGTCAAATAAAATAACTTTTAATGGTTAACAATCTCAAATTCAAAAGAAAATTGTAAGAAATAATGTTTATAAATATTTGATATTTTAATGTTTTAGTCAATAGACTGTTTTTTCCTATAACTAAAAATAATTACAGTACTGCAAAAATATATACTGAAATTTAAAACTATTACAGTATATGTTATACATCCACCAAACTAATTTAAATTTATAAAACTCATTCAACTGTAATTTAAAATTTGTGAAACATGTCTACCTGCAGACCCTTACGTATTCTCTTGCGTGATCAGAATTCTTGCTAATCCAAACAATCTTAGTTCCAAATTAGCTCTAATTTACAAGGTTCTACTACATACTTAAAGGAATACATATGGCTAGCAACAAATCCATACCAAATTATTATTTTATTTCAATATAGTGCATTATATTGTAGATTTTAAAACCATATATTTCCAATGAGTGATTTAATTTAAAATTATTCTTCAAGATACTTTACATCCATTACTGTTTCCAGCCTGTGGCCTTGATCAATGTTTTATTCAAGTCGTATATTTTCCATTACTGGCTTGCTAGGTCTGTTGTAGCCTCATATGCCTTATAATCTAACTTAAGACTAGTACAGGGACAAGATCCAGTCCCCGGCTGTTAATTCATCAGTGTGAAAGGGTAAACCCACATTTCATCAATTATACATTTTCTACTATTCCTCTTTTAGGAAGTTGCGTTTCACACTCCTCCCTGATGAGTTCCGATGAAATGGAACTTAGGTCGGGGGATTGGGCGGTGACGATCGATTTTCTTTAAGAGGTAACCATTACCTCTTTGCCCAATGGCAGTAATGTAAATTGTGAACTGTGTTCTTCTTTTCATTGTAAATGCCATATTGTGTTCGTCCCTTTGATATGTTTCTATCCACCTTTCCGATACCTTCCTCCTTTAATACTATACTTGTTTGTTATTATATCAATGTTGATACAAGCATACCTAAAAATGAAGAGAGTTTTTCCATAAACAGCTTTGTTACTATAATATGTTGTAGACCTATGTATTTTCATACAATAAACTCCTGAGTATCGAGACAGTTCAAGCTTGTCTTGAATAAATATTTAATTTTAATTTTAAAACATTTTGTAAATAAAAACCAAATACGGGTAATTTTTTTTATATGAAATAAGACTAGTGTATTAAAAAGTTTAAAAAATCTAAAATTGCTTTTGTTTAGTTACAAGACTATAATATTATTTTTTAAACAGATCTTAATGGTAACCTAAAAATTAATGATTCAATTTAACGCTCTCAAGGAAATAAAAGAAGCATTCATGAAAATATGTTTTGGATATTAAGATTTAGTAATATATATGTATATTTTTCCCCCTCCTCAAACTTCATGGCACAAAACACCCTGCCCAACAAAATTAGAGAGAAGATTAAACAGTTATAGATTCATAACCAGACATACAATTCGAGGCAAAGAACCTTTTTAAAGGAGCTCAAAATTGAGATTCCATAAATCCTTGTCTGAGCTTAGCTCTATTTAGCTTAAAGCTTGAATCACAATTTCACAGAGCCCTAGGTATATCAGATAGCCTATTTGTTCAAGAACTTGAACCCATTTTAGTTACTATAATAGCTATAAAAGTTTGGAAACAATATTAGTAAACACACTCATAAATATAAATTAAGTCTTGACATAAATTAGTTTTTATTTTTCAATATAAAAGTCATTTGTATAAGACCACTAGTCTAGATCATGGCTTAAAGGACGACGGATAACCAACACATTTACCGAAGTGATGGTGTAGCAGAAATTGTTTATATTAAACAAATAACGAATTTAAAAAATAGTTAAACTGTTTATGCTCCATTATCACTCAAATAAGTGTGTTAGCTATATCGCCTTATTTAAATATTAATTTTCAATATGTAAACTATTTCCTCTCTTTATGTCTTGTGACCGGGTTACTGCTCATATTATACAGAAAAGGAAACAATAACCTGCATCGGTGGTTGCATGGTCTAATGCATCACTCTCATGTTAACTAGATTGGCAGTAATGGGGAGATTGGGGTTTGAATCCCGGTCGGATGTACGGAGGTCCAACCCTCCCCCCACAAATGGTTTCTCGCTCTCCCTCTACACAAATAAGGGTTCATTTCCTCTAAAATTCTATCTTCCACATACCTTTTCAACTAGCATAATTAATGTATGTAGAACTTGACCTTGTACTAAGATAAGGCGAAAAAAACCCAACGCGGAGCCTGGTTATATTTTAATTTGTAATTAAGGGAAATTTAAAACCACGGTTCTAAATAATAAAACCACCAGCGGTAAAATTTTGGAACCGAGTGATTACTTACTACAAGCAATATTGGATGCTGATCACTACAAACTATTGGATTCTAGTCCATATCATAAAAAAGGGAATCAAAATGAAAGTTTTGTTTGGATGAAACCATTATGATTTTATTTAGATTTTCCTTGTTATTATTTGGGCTCTCTCTGATTTATTTCACTTGTCTACATTGGGTCTAAATAAATTCTCAATAATTTTATTTGTTTATTTTAACATGAATCATGTGTCAAGTCTAGTTGGAACTGTAAAAAGGATAATAATATAAAAATAATGTATTATATAAATGGCCTGTGATCACAATTTCCATTAGAACAAATAAACATCGCTATGGCATGTGGCTATTTAGTGTTGTTTTGTTTTTCTGACCTCTTTTATCAAACATGAGTAATTGATTACACACTGTAGTTCGTTGATGAAAACCTCTTTTTAATTTTTGAGGTACATTTAAATTATGTGGAAAAAAAGAAAGTTGTCTAATAAGTATTCTATGAGGAGGGAATATTCATCTCCTGCTCTTATTAGCTCTTATATACTATGTGTATGCTGTGACTATCATTGTTAAATATACAGGATGGGACAGGATAGTCCTTTTCATATTATTCACAAACATTTTACACTCTCTCCCTCTTCCAAACTCCCCCCCCCCCCCTCACCAATTCTTCTTTTAGGGGGCTGTGTTGCATGTTTCACACTCCTTCCTCAATAGTTCTGATAAAACGAAACATAGGTTGAGGAATTGACCGATTCTAAGATCTATTTCCATCAAGTCTGGTTTGCCAGCAATGAGGAGTTCAGGGTTTGAATCCCGGCCTGGTAACCTGATGGTTGCTTTTCCTAAATGGTTCTCCACTTTCCCTCCACATAGTTGTGGGTACATTTTCTCTAGAATGCTATCATAATTCCTACTCCATTAGTGTTATAATTAAATGTCTGGTACTTACAAGTAGTGAGGGAAAACAAGCTTGGTGGTACCTACTAAGCAACGAGAGAAAAATAAGTTGTTCAAAATGTGATTGTTCCTCTTTTAATTGTAAAATTTAAATTATGTTTTTTTTATTTATGCCTTCTTCTTTTTATCTTCTTTCATTCATAAAATATAGTCCATTTTGTGACATTATCAAACAGTTATAAAAACTACAAACTTAATTAACTGTACTAAAAAAAAATACTCTGTGGCAAGATATTTGAAACACTTTGAAGAGAAAACACATTTAATTTATTTCATCTTGAGGTTATATTTAAACAGTAGAACCTCGCTAATCTAAACTATTTGGGACCAAAGCTTGTTCAGATTAACCAAAATTTAGATGAAATGGTCTGCAAGTAGAAAGTGTATTTTCTTTCACAAACTTTAAATTGCAGTTGAATGAGTTCTATAAAATTTGCATTCATTTAACCAGTGTATAACACATAATATGTAGTATAGTTGTACATTTACAATACTTTTTTTTATACAGTTTTTAAATATTTTTGTTACAGGAAAACACATTATGTTGACAACAATATGTAAATATTAAGCATTTAATATCACTGTTACTTACAATTCTTTTTTAACTTTGAGTTAACCCTTAAAATATATTTCATTTGACATAATTTGTTTTCCCCCCTTATTTCCCGGAAATTGTGTTCGGATTATCTGGGATTTTGGACTACCAGGGCTCCAGTTTTACTGTACTTGACATACCTTATTCAACAATAAATAATTTTTGTGCTTTGCAACCCAACTAATGTACACTTTGTCTACCCTGAAAGGTATCAGTCTTACCTTTATAGATTACACTATGACCCCATCTTATAAGATATACCTTTTTGGCAACAAAAGGCTGCATGTCGCTTCACGAATTCCTCATAAGGCCGCACCTCACACCTAATTTACATTCATTTTTTTATTTCCAAAATATAATAGCCAATCATAGATAAATAGAACAATTAGAGTGGTTAATTTTTTTTAACATAATGCTTTAAAATAATGATTTTTCGTTATAATTAACTAAAATACACGACGTTTGAGAATTTATAATTTTAAACAATGAAGATGCATAATTTGATACAAAAAAAAATATGCAAAAATGCCATACCCAACATCTTAAAGGCTGTATGTGGCTCAAAGGCCGTAGGTTCCTCATCTCTGAGCTATACCATAGTGGAATAAAATAATGCAATATGAGCTTGTTACCTCACAGGGTAAGGGATGGTTACATACTTCCCTTAATTCTTAAAGGTCATTTAAAAAATATTTCATTTTGCTTCATTATAGTTGTATGTGTATTCAAACCTTGATTCATGTTTTCTTGCCACAGATTAAATAAACAAGTTTTGACAATGAGTGTAAAATATATATCAAAACAGTTTTTTTTATTCATATTAGTATTGTAGCTAAGTAAACATTAATAACTTTATAATTTTAATTGCCATAAAGGTCATTTGGAAAGTTGGCACCACACTCAAATTTAAATGTTAATAAGGTCATGCTGATTAGTACTTCAGCAATATTATAAATCATGTGACTTGATATCTTTTTATAATTAAGTATTTTTTAATTATCAGCCATGTGCTGTTTTGATGAACTTAGTAGTATTATAATGTATTTATTTTAATTGTACATACTGTTACAAAATAATATAGACCTCTTTTATTCTCTTTACAGCTGTGCTTAGACTGAAAAGATGTGTGTTTTAATTTCTTTTACATATATAAGTACTTTTACCTACTGAAACATGACATATGGGAAAGCTTTTCATTTTGACTGAATGAACACAGTACAGGGTTCATATGAACTTTGAAAACTGAAAATTCAAGAAATTGGGTATGGTGGGGAAAAGTCACAAGAAATTTCAGATATTTTGCAATAATATTTTAAGTACAAAGTAAAAGAGAAGAACTCAGTATAATACCCGCTTCAGTGTGGCCGCATGGTCTAAGGCGCAACTCTTGCAATAGACTAGACTGTTGAAGATGAGAAGATTGGGGTTTGATGTGTACTGAGGTATTTTTCTAAATGTTTTTCCACGCAAATGCGGGTACATTTTCTCTAAACCTAACAAATCCTTAACACATTAGTGTAATTAGTACATAGCCATATAATCCAAACAGGCAGTTAGTTAGACGCGGTGGTAAAAAAATTCGGTAAAAATTAAAAGTCTATCTACAGTTCAATGTCTAGCATTAGACATTTTTTTTATTTTAATTTGTAGCTTTGCATAACCTTTCTACAAAAATTAAATTTTTTTTATCTGTGTTTTATTTTTTTTGTGCAAATCAAAAGCTTAATACTTTTATAGACTTCAACCACATATTTATGACACTGGTAACCTTGTATTAATAGTATTCATACATTCAATGACTAACATAAATTATATAGATTGCACCTTCGCTATTGAAAATTGGTAAATTTCGATATGTTAATCCATGAAGTAAATGCCTTTATAAAAAATACATTAAAATAAATTTTATAGAACTCAAGAAGTTTCTGTAGGTAGATATTGTTTTCCGAATTTACGGGATCCCCTCTGAATATTTTTAAAATTTAAAATATTTTTAAATATCCTCGCTGTATAAGCTTTAGTTTAAACAATTATGAAAATTGATTAGGTATATCTTCTGGAATCATGGTTGACAGTAATAGCTTCATGTTTTAAATATATAAGTGTTATCTATGTAAACGTAAAACAGATTTTCTAAAGGTTTCCCCTAAAGTTATTATAGAACCTATAAAAAGTGTATTCCTAAAGTAATTTTTTAACTCATGTATTTTAGAAATAAAATATGTCTAAGGTGTAGATTTGAACATTAATTACTTTAATTTTTACAAACGTAACATTTAACTTAGATTTAAATTCACTATCCAAATAAAAGTCCCACTGATATATTGTATGTATATTAGAAATCCGAAGGTTGGTTGGATCCTCAACAGTTCCACCGCCAGCTGTAAGGCCTAGGCAGCACTGAAGAGGCGTACTAGGGAAATTGAGAGTGAGGTAGTTTGCCATTGCTTTCCTCACTGAGCCAGAAGATACTATCGTGCATAAGTCTGTCAAGCCCACCTAAATGCTTACATCAACTAAACCTACAAGTGACACCTTCACGCCATTCATCACAGAGATTGGTTGTATTTTGAACGTTATTACTAGTATCGTTCATACCTCTGACACTTTCATATTTGTCAGATCAATTAAAGTAACAATTACTTGGTTTAGCCCATATTAGAATATATAGTGCATTGTAAACACTATACCTGACCAGAGATGGACCTCGGTTAAGGGAATGATATTGTATATCAAAGGTGAAAATGAAAATCACATCATTTGACGTCTGGATAGATGAAAATTATTTTTGTAACGTTTGTAATTGCAAAATAAAAGTATTTATTTCAGAATTATATGCAAGGAAGCCCGGGGAAGGTTAACTCGAATACATATTCATATAGGGGAAGAGACCTAGCCTCAATATACCTGTCTGGATTAAATCCCATCAATGGTGACAAAGTGCAGTGCGAATCTAACGCCTTAGATCTCTCGGCAATCACTGTGCGTCTGAACTCTCCTTTAAATCTATTTATTTGTATTACAAAAAAAAATGTATACAACGTAGTTTTCTAGATAATTATGAAGAATGTTTTTCTTATGTATTGCCCTATTTATTTCTAATACAAAGTTGTTGGTCCATTATTTATTTTTCATTGTGTGAGCATTGATTCAGCACATGACATATTACACTGTGTTGTTTGATATAAACATCCGGCATGCGTCAAAGGTGCATGGTATCAGTCTTGACTATGCGTGAGCTCATTAGACGAAATACAAGAACTCTAGGTGATCAAAGTTCAGTTCTATGGATGATTGACCTTCCAGCTATACTTTCATTTTTATCAGTGTAATTTCAAAACAACTTCTTGAATAAGCTCATAAAATGTGGTTCATACTCAATAATTCCTTTTAAAATTTTTAGTTTTGATCAAAATTAATAGAAATTTATTCATCAAAGAATATTTTAAGAAATTGTTCCCTATACTTAAATAATACGACATAAAGCCAGCGCTTAAGTACATTTTGAATAAAACAACCGATAATTAAGTTATTCTGTTCCTCCCCATCGATGGGCACATGGAAAAGGGGGACAGTCTCGTCTTGTCTGGTTTACTGTTGCCAGAGAGGTCAGGGTTTCAAATACCAGATGTGTACATTGAGGTGTTTTTTCCCTCTAAATGACTTCCCACGTTTCCTCCTCGCAGATGTAGGTACATTTCCTCCCGATTATACCTTAGTCATGCATATTTCACTATTATAAATATTCGTATATCCCGGATTGGTAGTAGGACGTCAAGAAAAATATATAATCGGTTTTTATCTTATAATTTTAAAGACGTAAGAAATAAATATCATTTGTTTTACAAATCTGTATTATGATTATTATACTCATGTGCAGTGTCCCTTATTTTCTTAAACACATCTTCAATAAAGAGCATTTATTTTACACACCAGTATTATGATTATTATACTCATGTGCAGTGTCCCTCATTTTCTTAAACACATCTTCAATAAATAGCATTTGTTTTACACACCAGTATTATGGTTATTATACTCATGTGCAGTGTCCCTTATTTTCTTAAACACATCTTCAATAAATAGCATTTGTTTTACACACCAGTATTATGGTTATTATACTCATGTGCAGTGTCCCTTATTTTCTTAAACACATCTTCAATAAATAGCATTTGTTTTACACACCAGTATTATGGTTATTATAATCATGTGCAGTGTCCCTTATTTTCTTAAACACATCTTCAATAAATAGCATTTGTTTTACACACCAGTATTATGGTTATTATAATCATGTGCAGTGTCCCTTATTTTCTTAAACACATCTTCAATAAATATCATTTGTTTTACACATCAGTATTATTATTATTATACTCATGTGGAGTGTCCCTCATTTTCTTAAACACATCTTCAATAAATCGCATTTGTTTTACACACCAGTATTATTATTATTATTATACTCATGTGCAGTGTCCCTCATTTTCTTAAACACATCTTCAATAAATGGCATTTGTTTTACACATCAGTATTATTATTATTATACTCATGTGCAGTGTCCCTCATTTTCTTAAACACATCTTCAATAAATAGCATTTGTTTTACACAACATCATCATCATCATCATCATCATCAATCATCATCATCATCATCATCATCATCATCATCATCATCATCATCATCATATCATCATCATCATCATCATTATCATTATTATTATTATTATTATATTATTATTATTATTTTTATTATTATTATTTATTATTATTTTATTATTATTATTATTATACTCATGTGCAGTGTCCCTTATCTTCTTAAACACATCTTCAATAAATAGCATTTATTTTACACATCAGTATTATTATTATTATTATACTCATGTGCAGTGTCCCTCGTTTTCTTAAATACATCTTCAATAAATATAATTTTTTTACACACCAGTATTATTATTATTATACTCATGTGCAGTGTCCCTTATCTTCTTAAACACATCTTCAATAAATAGCATTTATTTTACACACCAGTATTATTATTATTATTATTATTATTATTATTATTATTATTATTATTATTATATACTCATGTGCAGTGTCCTTTATCTTCTTAAACACATCTTCAATAAATAGAATTTGTTTTACACATCAGTATTATTATTATATTCATGTGCAGTGTCCCTCATTTTCTTAAACATATTTTCAATAAATCTTTAATCAAATTCCATTTGAAAATAAAGGTAATTTAGGGATCTATGGCACGTGAGAAATGGTCAGTGTTTTTGCAGTTTTATAGCAAAAATATTTTTTATCAAAATAAATCAATATTTTTATCACCGTGCCTTACTTCCCATTTGGGCTATATACTTATGCACTAATTACACTATCGTGCTAGGTATTAGGAATATTTAATTTAGAGGAAATGCACCCCATTGACGTGGAGGGAGAGTGGAAACCCATTTAGTAAAAACAACCCTCCGTGCACTCGACCGGGATCAAACACCACGTCCTCGTCACTCTAGTCTAACATGAGAGTAGTGGGCATAATCAAATATTTCTTCTATACAAACATAAAGTTTAATTTTCTTCCCACCAGCTTCGATGGCCACGTGTTCTAACGCGCTACTCTCGTGTTGGACTAGACTTCAGACGGGGAGATCGAGGTTCGGTCACGGCCGGGTGCACTGAGGGTGGTTTTCCTAAATTGATTTACACTCTCCCTTCACGCAAATATGAATGCATTTCCTCTAACTTAAGCCTTGCTAATCCATACCCATTAGTATAATTAGTCTATAGGCGTATAACCCAAACTGTTATTAAGATATGGTGCTAAAAAAAATACCTTCATATGGTGATATCAACAGCTGTTGTTGAATAACTCTCATGAGCATAGTGCAGTGTTTCACAATTAAGTTTAGTCACGGAACTATTTTATATTTTGTTCAACATAACGATACCCCTAAAATGTTTTAGCGTAGCACCTAACATACAAAAAAAGCTACATCAAATCGATTTCGATACTTCATTTTGGTTCCAGAGTATAGTGAGAATTTAGTTTCGCACAAGTACTGGTTGGCGAATGGTAACAGTACTTTAATTGCTCGTCGCGGCAACTCAGGGTATTCTTCGAGTAAATCATCCCGCGAATCTGTGAACATCTGCGCCCTAAGCAGAACGTTCTGCAAGGCCTGTATACAATTACAAGGGCAGTTCAGTACACAAGCCGTGCAGTAAAATCGATTGACCCAAATATTGTCTCGTCCGCCAGACATAAACGTACCTACAATATTTTTAACTTTGAATGTGTAAAATATTATTGAACTTTTTATTTTTTTCGTTGAACACTTAAGTTACCTCACGGAACCCCAGTGTCCTACGGAACGACAATTTGTAGCTGCTGGCATAGTGGCATTATTTAACAAAATTTTTAAATTAAGAGAAAATGTTTTCATTAAATTCCAGGACACCCTTGAAAGATATTTAAGAACTGTTTATATCACCCTGTGAAGAAAATTAAATTCTATGTTTTGTGTAGAAGCAATATTTGATTTATTTGACAAAAAAAAAAAGTTGCTATAAAACTTCAGAAACACTGGTCTTTTCTCTCTTTACCTACATCCCCACCTTAAGGATGATTAATAAAATAAACTGGCTCAACCATAGGCTGGAAATAGTAATGGATGTAATAAAAAAACTAGTCTATAAACCAAATTTGAATTGCTCATAGCTGAGCCACTCGTTGACATCACAGACAATGCTAATGTGTACAAAATACAAATTCATGATCCCCTAGGGGAAGGGGGGATTTTATATTGGTCATTATTTGGTAATTGTAGATTATTTTGGATTTTTTGGTCTTATTTTATTGGTTTATGTGTTTTTTGAGTCCTTTTAAGGCATTTTTTGGGCGAATTTATGGGAATTAACTTTGAATGAAAATTTTTTTAAATACTATAAATTTTTTTTAACGTAAAAATGCGTTAATACTCCAGTGTAAAATGAATTTTTTCCACAAACAGTGGTCGCAATAAGAAGATAACGTTGTCAATTTACTTTGTACCTTCTTTGCTTGTATGGTTGTAAAATACACATTCCTGGTGAGATACTGCGACTAGGCTGCCGAGGGTTGTGTTAAAATGGAGTAGCTATTTATTCTGAAGCAAATATTTGTAAATATATATTATAATTAGCATAATACAAGAATTCAGTCGCTAAAGACTTTCCATTGAATATATATATATATATATATATATTGTGTTTCCCATTCATAAAGCGCGTGTTTTATGAGCCGTGTGCATTCATTACAATTTTTTGTATAACCCAAACTGGTAGTAATACGCGGTGCTAAAAATGCTTTTGTTAATATTTTAATATCAATTTTATAAAATTTAATTAGTATTTTAGAATTTTAAGGTCATTTTATAGGTATTTTTTTTATTTTTTTTTGGTCAATTAAGTCCAGGCTCCACTTATTAGTAACTTTTTAACATTTTACAATCATTATCATCATTAGTAGTACATTATAGCTCTGTTAAAGGGGCTTTTTGACAGACTTATCGGTGATTGATATTTTAGCCAACGTTGACCGAAGGTCAAATATATTGGTCATGCAGCTGTCAAAATTGACATCATTAATTAAAAGTGACAGTTGCGGGACCGTTTTCTTGGCGTATGAATATATTAACGTGTTTTAACTGTAAATTCTATTTTCCCATAGTGACCAAACTGTAATGTCTCGCGTAAAATCTAGAAAACGTTTTGTAAAAATACTAACGAAAGAAAATTTATTTTAAAAAATGTTAGAATTTTTTTTATATTTGGGGAAAACTTAAAAGCTTACTCTAATTTATTGATCGGGGAGCGTTAATTAACCCCCCTTAAAACATTTGTTTAAACCTTTGCCCTCATTGAAATTTAAATAAATTATTTGTCATCAAAACGTAAATAAAAAAACGACCACTTATTTGATTCATTCTACCCACATCTATGGATATGTGGACTAAATGGCAAGCTCGTGGAATATGGTTTTCCGCTGACAAAATATCGGGCTTTGAGTCCCTGCCGGGTGTACCTAGGGATATTTTCATAAATTGTAAACCACTTTCCTTCCACGCAATTGTTGATACATTTATTCTCAATTCAGCCTTCCTTACTACCAATCCTTTGCCGTCAGTAAAATGTGGTGGAAATATATATATATATTATATTAAATATATATATATATACCTCTGAATGAAGACGTTTAGTGAAGGCCCTCGATAAAAACAATCCGAATAAAGCTTGGTGAAAATTCAAATTCAGTAAGTCCCACGTGGTTAAGAGGAGGGGAGGAAGGGGTACACCATCGTATCGGAGAAGGGAGGGTATTTAATAAGTTTTCCTGGTGGTCGGTCAGAACTTCTTTAGACAACGAGTGGACAACATGCATCCACCGGCGATCGGCGTCACACTCAACAACTATAGACAGGACAGAGCACCACAGACCGCCTCCACATGGCGGCTGCCAGCTCCTCGCTTCAAAGCCAGGTACATCCAATTATTTTCACAAACATTTGTTTGTAGAAGGTCCGACATCTTAGCTCAGTTGGTTGAGACTATAATAATAACAATATAGTATGATAATAATAATATTAACAGTGTTAGACTGGTCTGTTGATGTCGGGGAGATCGGGGTTCAAATTCTAATAGGGTCTTTTGAGGATGGTATTCTATAAATGGTTTTCCACTCTCCTCCCAGGCAAATGCGGTTATATTAAATCTAAAATACTTCTTTCTTCATCCCTACCCCATTGGAGTAATTATCATACATGCTTATAACCTCAACAGGTAATAGGACGCGCGGATAAAAAAAATACAACCTACATCGGTGGACAAGCGGTCTAGGTGGTCAACATTGTCTAGTATAGTTGGATGGTAACGGAGATGTTGGGGTTCAAATCCCGGATGGGCGTTCAGAGGGTATATTTTACTAAATAGTTTTCCCCGTCCTTTCCATGCAAATGCAGTTACACTTCATCTAAATACTACCTTCATATTTTCATCATCACTACTACATTAGTGTAAATATGTGGATGCGGATATCCCGGTTTGATAGTGAGACTCGTGGCACAAAAAACAAACACTTATAGTAAGTATGCGATAGGAAGGGTAGTTTAGAAAATACAATCTATGAGTCTCCGGTCTGATTCCCAAAATGGTCGAAAAGAAGTATTATTGGGGAAATCGGGGATTCCAGTGATAAATTAACTACTGGGGAGCTGGGTGTTGTGTCTGTTTCAAAACCAAGTGTTTTTTGTTTTTCTGTGCGTTGGTTCTTACTGTCAGTTCGGTCTGTCCACGTATTCACACTAATAATAATATAATATAATAATAATAATAATAATAATAACAATAACATTCATTTGGTAGTGAGCATTTACTAATGTTGGTGAGCCAACTCTACTTTCGAAAACTCACATCGGTATTCTCCGTGGACAAAGTCATCAGTCCCTCATAGTCTAGTTTTCTAGCGATGGGAAGGTTGGGGTTTGAATCTTGACTAGTTGTGATAAGGTGTTTATTGCCTCTGAGTAGTCTCCCACACTCCATCCAAGGTGAATCTGAGTTCACTTCCTCTACTTCTACCTCATTCACAGTGGTATACATATTCGGATAGACCGGATGGGTGGTAAGCATTGAGCAAAAATCAAACTAGAATTAATTGTCTGTAATAATTCTTATTCTTGGTGCAAACTTTTCTAAAAGCTTATTTCTAGTAAATGTGTTTTATTTCATCCTTAACGACACATTATTGTAACTCTTCATTCCCACGTCCTCCAAAATTAGAGAACAAAAATAAATAATGAAAATCAACACAATCATTGTAGTTAGGGCACTGTACGTATTGAGGGAACTAAATTCAATTAATTTAATCAAACGTTGAAGTTGAGCTTTAATTACAATCCTGTATTGTATACTTGGCAACATAACAGCCCTCCTGAGTCACAGATGGCTGTGGTATCTGATAACTTATGATACTATTTTTTTAACAACGCATCTTAATACCTGTTCAGGTTATACACATGTGTACTAATTACGCTAGTGAGCTAGGTATGAGATATAGTGACTGTATTATTAGCACCGCGTCTTACTACCCGTTCGGGTTATACGCACTTACGCTAATGTGTAATGGTAGGGTGATTGTGAGATGAAATGAAGGACCTACAGTTTAACGTGGAATCCGAACCACGGTGTAGGCCTGGCATTCCCCACATTCACAAGATGTTTTGTCAGAGGTGAAGGAAGGGTTTGGTAATCAGATAAATCTGTGCCGGGACCGAGGATTGAACCCCGGCCGCCAGCACAGAAGTCTGACACCTTACCCCTGGACCGCCAGGTCACCAATAGTGACTGTAGAGGACCTACACTCGCATTAGCGTAGAGGAAGAATATAAAACTATTTACGAATATTCACCATCAGTATATCCTACCAGGTTCGAACCCGGATTTCCCTGTCATCAGCAGCCCAGTTTATTGCGAGGGTGGGCGATATTAACTGAGCGCTCATATTTAGCTGATGATATCCGCACATTCATCACAGGCTCAGCCTTAAACTATGAGTGAAGATTGACCTTGAAGAGTCGACGAACTCTGGGTAGCTCAGTGGCAGAGCATTGATGCGCTAAGCAAAAGTCCCTGGTTCAATCCCCGTGTCAAGGTGTCATTTTTCGACTAATTTTAATTTAAAAAATAAAGAAGGCTATTAAAATAGCAAATTAAATATTTAACCTGGGGCGTTCAATATGTACTTTCTAAATACAGATAAATGTGTTGGTTCATGATTTCTTACAACACAAATTAGAAGCAGCTGATTATAAACTTTTAATTTTATAGTGGACGAATACCTCTTTAAGAGCATTATTAAGATCAACATGTTCATATTATTGAATAGTGCTGTGAATATAATCACAAAGATCAAAAAGAACTATACACCTGCTTTCTATTTGACGAATTATTTCAGATCTCCTCACAGCAGTAAATGAAGATGTCTGCTTTCATCTCGCTTTGTAGTGAATGCGCATTGATGGAGTTTGTGGGTTTTGAAATTTTATTGATTATCTCAAGCAAATTTTATGGAGCAGCACGTACAAAGCTTATATTGTTTCTACTAGTGTAGAGAGGCCAACGCAGTTTCTGCTGCTTTCTTGTGATTGGTTTTGATCTAGTCAGACCACCACAATTAAGTTCTGCTCTTGAATTTCGACGAACGAGTGAATCTGCAGTAACAGAAGGAACGTGATTCTCATCCTGAATACTTGACTCTCTGCCGGTTTGGTACAAGCAGAAAGGGGTTCTATAGAGTCTGTGACTATCCCTGAGTTCCTAATAAGTCATCTGTCTAGCAAGATAAGCAGATCAAGGTCTAAATTTGAAGAGGAAAACTTGTTATTCGTATGAATCAGTGACGTTGTTTGTTTGGAAAGGTTATAGTATGTGATATCTTAGCTGACTTCTACGGTGATTATTATAATGGTCAATAAAAAAATTATAAAGAGCCTTCTATCCAATATCCGAGTTACTTGGCCTTTTTTTTAATTACTAAGCTCAACATCAAAGATTATTAAATAATTAATATAGGGGTATGGTGTCATTCAGGGCCGTGTGGTAGATTTTCCCAGTATGATGCAATTCTTCAAAACGCCGCCTCTTAAATGTTTTTTTCTTTAAAATAACCTTCAATTGTGTTTTAAATAAAGAACAAAATGTACTACTTTAAAATAATGATATCAACTACAACAATCAACTACAGTTTTACCCTTCTAACTTTAACTTTAGCAAATTTGTTAATTAGGGATGTGTAGTCTATAGTGGCAGCCAATGTATATTCAATATAAATTAATGACAGATTTATAAGTTTTGTTTGGCTTATTGAACTTCTTAAGTAGTCTTTTATTAATTTTAATTTGGTAAAAATATAGCAATAAATAACGAAATCAAAAGTAGGCAAATGCAAATATTTCCTAAGCAACTCTCTCTCTATCACACACAGAACGCAAAAGTAGCCCAATATCACCTAATTAACTCTCTATCACATACAGGCCCACGTTCCGCGCCAAGATATACTCAGTCCATGCAAATACTACTTTTTAATTAGAGTCCTTATTGTCATAACATAATCATTTTCACTGATAATAAGTGACTACAATTGATGTAAAAAAAAAACAATAATTCTCTTACCTGATATACTTTATAAACACAAAAACTGAATTAGTATAAATGCAAAAGTATTATACTTATACATATATATTAATATCTGATTTACTTATTTAAACACAGCACAGCCACTTGCCACTTCTCGAAACAAACCAACATTAAAATCAAATATTGTCAATAATTGTAAGCTGAAAGCAGAACTATCAACACGTAACACGTGCAATTGTCTTTTGTGATAATTGTCGCCTCAGCTTTTAGGAGCGGCCGCGGGTCTATTACAAACAAATATAGTAGCTTCACGCTGTCAGATCAAATCAAAAGTCTTTCAGCGAGCGCTCGCCAACAATGCACCTGCACCAGAAACGAAATCAAAGGGTACCGAAAGCGATTAGGCAGAGGCGTGCAATAAATCATTTAATACTAATATAAAGCATAGACCCATATAGAAAATGGTTGCGTAAAGATTTTTAATTATTAAATGGGTTTTTGATTTCGCTGCTTATGCCGCCCCCTTACGGTACCGCCTGATGCGGCCACCTCTCTGTGTCATAGCACGGCACGGCCCTGCTGGCATTTGTCACAATATAAAATCACATTTGGAATCCTTTGTTCGATCACATTGGGTTGACGTAAATTCCATCCCGAAGATTTAATGACTAAGTTCCATGTAAATTCCGTCCCGCCAATTTCATTAAGCACTGTAAATTCCGTCCCATCATTAGAATTAGATGGTGTAAATTCCGTCTCGTGTTAAATGTAGACAAAGGGAAACAAAATAGTAAATAAAATGTGAAACAAGTAAAAAATCTAGCTATAGTTTGAAGAGATAATTCCTTCATTCTATAAAATTATTTGAATATATCCTTTTATTGTGTATTATTTATACTGTGTATTATGTGATGACTAAAATATTATTTTCTGTTATTGTTTTCGGTCTGCTTCATTGCATTCTGAAATGTTTGAATAGTAGATCACTACTATTTCTCTCTTTCTTCATATTTAAATCAAGAATATTTACATTGCAGCCTTATTTACAGTGATGTTTTAGTCTATTGAAACTTTTAATCGTGGTCAGCTTAGCCAGAGTTTGAAATTATCAGTCGATTGTAGTACTCTGTATGCTATGGAGTGCATTCAAAGTGAGAAAAGAATTATTTTATATTTAAATGATGATTAAAATATTATTTCCATCTAAATCTTGTAGATAAATATGCGGAAAAGAGAAACATTAAAAGTTTTAAGAATAAAAGAGCATGTATTACTCGGTGTATGAATGTTGATAAAGCGAAGGAAAGATGCAAGGATAGGGAAGTGTGGAGAAAGTTAATGAGGATGGAAAAAATACGAATTTAAAAAAAAAATCTATAGTCACAGTTTCTTGCCTACCCCGTAATGGAATGGCGTGATTAGGTATGCATGTATGTATAATGGATTAATGGATTTAAATTTAAATTTTACAAATATCTTCCAAATGATATATACAACGATGGAGTTGTTTCGAAAAGGACAGCAATCATTCTTTAAACTAAGCAATAATAAACTGTTCAAAATCCTGGTCCTCATAATCATGATTGGCCCTATGATAAAATAATAAATAGACAAAAAATGAGTGCTACATTGAAACGTAAAGTGGTAATGATATTTTACAAAACATTTGAAATTATTGCACGTGGAACTGAGGGTGGGCGATGTAAAAACGTTAATATCTGAAGATTTGATTCCCATTAAGTGAAATATTCACAAAGTGCGATTTTCCCTTCACCCTTTTATGCCAAAATTAACTGACGAACCCCATGACTGTTTAGTTGAAAAGAAAACAAATACCAATGTGTAGGAAGATATTTTACTAATTAATGATAACATAAATAATTTGATTGAATTTTCTACAGAAAATAGCATTAAAGTTTTGTGTGTTGTGCGGTGTGTGTCGACGGAACATTTAAATGTTGCCCAAAATGTTTTGTTCAAGTTTTTAAATTACATAAACTTCTCATTAATACTTCCGTACTTTAATGTTTCTAGTGCTTCAAAGTAAATATTCAGAAAAATATGTCATGGCTTTTACACATCTTGTGAATAAGTGAATTGTTAAGATAAAATTTGCCTAAAAAAAATACACAGCGTTTTTAAAACTTAATACACATTGTAGTGCAGTCATTGTAACCGAAAGCTCAAATTTTAGGTTGCTGTTCTCACTTTGGACAAAGTTGGTATCCTAAGATCCATTCAATTTGGTTGAGTAAAGAGTTACTAGCCGGACTCCGAAAAAGGATATTTTATGAAAATTTTCTTTGGCAGTTGTTTCTACATCTGAACAAAGTTAGTGACTGTTTCTCATGTGACATGTTTATTCAACTCCTGATGACGAACGAATTTCAGAATTCTGTGATAACTTCTAGAAACATATTATATTTCTCCTGATGCAATACTCCCTCCAGATATATGGATGACATTTTCAACGTACACGAACCACACAGTAAACTGATGTGAATCGTTTCACTCAAAATTGAACATAAACACTCAGGACCGGCCTTAAGCAGGGGCGAATGGGGCCGCCGCCCTTGGACCCACGCTTAAGGGGGCTCCGTGCCTCAGGTTAAAAAAAACAATTCACACTGGAAAAATAAAAATAGAAATGATAATTTGTAGCTGCTCTTCACCATCGACAAACTGACTCTCTACCCTCACATAGTCCCCTCTCCCACGGCTCTTTTCTCTGTTGCTGTCATCGGAGAAGTATTGCCTTGCGTGATTTTAACCACGAGGAAACTCACATCAATATACAATGTATAGGGGCCCCGCTCACAGGATTTGCCTAGGGCCCCGCAACTGCTAGGGCCGTCCCTCTAAACACCACCCCAATAGATATAACATTTGCAGAAGTGTTGAAAGACTTACCGAAAAAAAGTACATTCGTCTACGAAGCAATCCGCCAAATAAATTAAAGGCAATAGTGGAAAAAGAAAAGTCCTTGGCTGATAATGACTTGAGTATAGTCGCAGAAAAATATCTATATTTGATTTTGTCAAAGCGGTGTTATGTAAATTTTTACCTGTATTGTAGGGCCTATAAATGTTATAAAAGAGACATTCTGACATTGTGTAGAGTTTTTAAATTTTCAAACAATGTATGTATGTTCAAAAATTAATCAGAAAATTAAAAAAATCAAGCTCATTTTTATAAACAAATAACATGGAAGAATAAAACAATCATCAAGGAATTATACGAGTATATACAAGACAAAGAATCGTTTCTGCGCTATGCCACTTTTCTTTTGTGGTTTGACTCCTAGGTCAAGTCGAAAAATATGGTCATGTTTATATAAATGTTTTAAATGTAACAAAATGTCTTCATTGTTATATTACATTTATTATATTCTTTTTTTTCCAGAGGGATGCAATTTACACAGCCCACTTATAATGACGGGATGGAATTTACATAAGAGCTTATTAAGGTCGGGACGGAATTTACATAAAAAATGCAAACGAGACGGAATTTACCATAACCGATCTCATGTTGGACTTAAAAAAATAATTTAAGGGGGCTGAGACGCGTTCTAGACGTCCAGAAATCCCGCTTTAGGTTAGAAGTGGTTGGTTATCTAAAAATAGGGTTCATAGAAAAATGTAGATGAAAAATATTAACATGTCTCCTTTTAGAATAAAAACTTTACAGGATTAATTAAATAGTCAAGATATTATAGTTGTTTATTACGGATGTTGCCGCAAATAAATTTTATATTCTTTAAATTAAAAAATGATACCTGGCCATGATGCGGCTATAAGCGTATAATAGCTAGGCTATTTAATTCATCTTGTTATACGCATTTGTATAATGGTCACTGTACCACTAGCATAATAAATCCACTCCGAGTTAAAGGTGGCTACCTTATCTGATAGTTGCCGATCATTCGATCGCTTGATTGTAGTTGACGACTTTCCACGCGTCCATCACAAACTCTGACTTAAAATATGATTGAAGAATGACCCTGAGCATGGGACGACTCCGGGATATCTCGTTGGTAAGAGCACTGAAATACTAATCCAAAGGTCCTGTGTTTGGGTGTCATTCCTTAATTTAAAGAATTTTTTAAAAAGTGACCTCGTGCGAAAAATGTGTTGAAATATACTTGCACCGCTTACGTATGCAACCCTAACGCATAATGTGTGCTAAATAGCCTAGCAAAACTATCTCACGGCGTCAATATGTATGTTGGGTGGCCTAACTACATTTAAACGGCGGACGCGTAGATATTTTTCTTTCATTCTTATTGTCTATTTCTTAATTTTATACTAATATTCTTGATATTGTTTGAGTAGGATGAATGTATAACTGATTGACTTCTCTGTGATATGTGGGACTATTAACTATAGGGGAAGTAAATGAAAGTATGTCTGTAGTCGGTGGTTTGTAAAATAAAAAGGACGTTTGTAAGTTATTAGGGTAATTGACGTTGCACAACAAACATTTCTCCCCCAAATACAGTGTTAGTTATATTATTTTTGTTATTAAAGGTCACGCCTACTTGAATGTAATTATCATCCTTATTCTACGGTATTTATTGTGGGAGTGTCAGTTCTGAAGTTTCAAAACCACTAAAGCATTTCTCACTCCATAATAGGATTCTATGTTTGACTTTTGTTTAACTTTGTTTGTTTGAGGATGGATGTTTTACGTTTCTAACCATTTAACTAGTAAAACGCCCCTGAAAAATTCAAGCAGGATCAATTTGAAAGGCTAACTAATTAAACTTACCCATACACCAAACTTATTATCAAATTACAATAGGAACTGCCAGAGATTGAACCTTCTAACCAATCTTTAATCCCTCATTTAAATTAATGTTTATCATATTCAATCATTTGAACGTTTCAGGCCCCTGTGTGTCCTGGGCAGATATGTCTTGGCAGTGTGATGGCTATACCCGGGCGAGGAACCAGTGAACCACGTCCCTTGGAGCAAGTTCTTGGCCAGGCCAGAAAACTCTTAGAGCAGTATTACGCCACACTCAAACAGTTAGTATCTTTACACAAATTCTTCACTTTCATGAGAAGTGTTTACTAGGATTATTTTGTTACCGTATCGTTGTAACCGTTAAGGTTATTTGCGTGTATTAATTTCGCTAATACACGCTATGTTGGCTGCATGGACTAAGGTGTCAATCACGCACTTGATTGGACTGCTGATGACGAGTATGTTGAGATTTGAATCCCGATTGTGTGTATTGAGGTGGTTTCCTCAAATGTACAGAGTGTCCTGAAAGTCCAGCATCATTTAAAATCACTCACTCAACGTAACCATCGCCAACTTCCAAACACATTTTACAACAGAATACCATGTTTATTTTCATACAATAAAGCATATTCAGGTCGAAAACTGACCAGGCGTCAGTAGTTCACTGCTAAAGATGGACACCTGAACTATCTACAGCAACGAATTACTAATGCCTACGCAGCTGTTGCTCTAGGTACACGGAAACATGTTATTCCGTTTGAAAACATGTCTAGAAATTGGCGTAGGTCATGTTGAGTGTGTGATTTCCCTTTGATTTCTGACTTTTAGGACATTTTGTATCATTCTTCATAAACTATAGGTACTATGAATGTAAGATTTTGAGAATGTTTCGATGAAAGTAATATATTTGAAAAACAATAAATGCGTAGGAAACTTCTTCAAACTAAAAAAAATTATTATTATGTCACAATATATTTAGAAACGTATCCTAGGAGTTTGAAGAAATTGTTAAATCTTAGTTTAAACACTTAAATAACTACAATTCATTTATGTGATTTTAATAATTAAGTTTACATATACTCAGCAATAAAAGATATAGGTAGTTTTTAAATTTGCAATACGGGTGGTTGTTTGTGTACGTACTATACATACCTCCTCACACAATCTAAGCTCCTGTTCTGTGCCAATCTGAAGACATTTATTTCTTCAGGTTTATTGTTTCATTTAAATACTAATTTGTCCTCTAGTATGTTATTTCATAAGCGGGAGGTATTATCTTTGAGCCCCACTAAGGACAGGTTGATCGCTAGTTGCATATCATTGGCACATACCTCCGGGAAAAGCTCCTGTTTGTTTATAGAGAAGTGGAGGAACTCTGCCAGATATATATATCGTCCTCCTGCTAACAAATTAACTGTACTTGTGTTTTCAGGGGAAGCGATAGTTTTGATGATCGCTTTAAGCAGGTAGAGCTTGAGGTGTGTACCACCGGCACATATATTCTGACCAAGTCTGAGCTCCTGTTTGGTGCCAAGCTGGCGTGGAGGAACTCTGCTAGGTGTATAGGCAGGATACAGTGGAACAAACTGCATGTATGTGCTGATATCGATTTACACTTAGGGCTAGTTTCATATTCATACTTGGTACGCCTCAAGTGTGGTGCTACAATAAATATAGGGTGGCACTTACCTACACCATAATGGAATAGGCCAGTTTGCGTTCTGGTCTAGGTAGGTGTCATCATCTTGTATTCTTATAGTGCCACATTTAAATCTTACCAAGTCTGACTATGAAACTGGCCCAAAAACAAATGTTGTGACATGGTATTTAATGCACATTTAAAAACCCATAAATTACCTCAACACCCAATATACAACCTAGCTTCTGTGAAGCTTCAAAATTTTGAATTAGAATATGAAGCTAACTATTAATAGGATTTTAATAAAAATTCTAATATTGGAAAAATTTGAATCTGATTAAATTTTTTAAATACAGGTAGATATTAGATTTGACAGAATGAAATTCAAAATTTAAATCTAAAAACTAATTTTTGTATCTTTCTATAGAAACCATCCCTGGTCCGTTATTAAAATGATAAATAGTTTCATTATTACATTTTATTTAATACATGAGACCAAGCTTTACTTTTATTTAACGGATCAAAGCATTATGGTGGTTTTTACGGTATCGGCTTTTGTATTGGATTTGATTGAGAAATCTAATCAAATATTCGATTTTGATTTGATTTGAAAATAATTAAGACTCGATTAAAAACATCTTCATAGTAAAATATTGGATTCAGAATTAAATCGCGCTAGAAGATGAAAATTTGTATCAGATTTGAAATTGAAAACTTTGGATTCACACAGTTATACCTGCTTGATATTACTAATTAGATATCAGGATGAGCCCGTATACAAATACAGTAAACCTTCGATTTTATTGAATAATGGGAGAAGAATCGGTCCGTAAAATCTGTGAAGGGGGGAGGGATTGCTGGGTTTAAAAATAAAAATATTTTTTGCGTTAGTATTTTTTTTTACTACGTAGTAGGAGAAGTAAAGCTATTCTTATATATAATTTGATAAGCCCGTTTCCAGTAAAAGAAATTACGAGGAAATGACTGAATATATTTTGACAAACGACCACTCATTTTAACGGTTAGGAGTCCAGGATGTCGGGAAAAATAGTAGTTAAAATAGTAGCATCCAAAGAAAGCTTGATTTTCCTAGAAAATTACCATTTTCCATCTTTTCCGCTGTGTGGGCATTGGCTCATCAGTACAATCATTATTTGCTTACCCACCACGGAAACCCTGATTTGTGTATGATTTATATCGGTAAATAAAATCTTTTTCTTTGGTTTAAAGATAACGACTCAATTCTCACTTAAGTGGTAAGGTACAACAAATAGGTAAAGAGCTGGGAGAGGGGTCGTTTTAAAGCTATAATCGTAGGCTGAAGAAGAAAAACTTAGGTTTTGCTTAAAATTAAACACTGAAAGATCAAAATCAATTAAAAGTCGCCTTTGATGAGTAAACCTTTAACTATAAAGTCGAATGAGGCTTAATTCTATATAACTTTTCCCAGTAAAAATTAGTTTTGAATACATTTTAACACGATAATTTGGAGATAGGACTGGGCCGCCAGAACATCGGGTGGTATCTTGGTGAGCTGCTAAGATTTGGGCTGCCTCAACTAATTTAAACTAAAATAAATATATTCATTCAATTAAAGACTATTTATCTAATTAAATTATAATCAAAAGCTCCCATAGTATGTCTGAGATGCCCAGAATACATAATTTGTGTATATAAATTATGTCATTAAATTTAAAACCATCCTGTTTGTTGTTTCTTGGTGTTGGTTATAAAAAAAACGTAAAACTATCTGTTTAGTTATCTACACAAGTAGCAAGTGGAGGATCGTTTTACAAAGTAAATAAATCAATAATGACACCCATCTATTGTCTAAGCATATAGAAGCATTTTTACTCATCTGTAGAAAGTAAAAACTGATAATCGATAATGTAACTGAAATGGCCTTGGGATTAAATTAACTAAGAATAAAGATATAATTACTCCACCGTATCACGTCAGCTTACATTGAAATATTTCAGTGGTAGGGATTAATGTATATGCCAGGACCATCGTAATAAATTTTGTAGTCCCTGGTTGCTTGGAACTTGCCAGTCCACCCCTGGTGGGAACAATGAAAAGTGAGTCGTGTCCTTCCCCTGTCACAAACCCCCGGATTTCACGGACACTGTCCATAAAATCGCTAACGACAGGAGCTATCCGTTAAATCCAAAGTCCATACAATCTAGGTCAATAACATTAAGAGTTTAACTGTGTTAAACTCTCTTCAGCACCGTCATGAAATTAATCATGGTTCCCCTAGAACTATGGCCTACTGCTCTAAGCCGCTGAGACGAGCGTGACCTAAGATGCTCCAATCATGAGCAAGGCCCGGCCACAGACAAATAATATACCCAGACACTCAACCTCCAGGTTAAAACGGTTGCGCTCATTTTGGCAGCTTGAGTCATTCAACACTAGGATCACTGCGGTTGGTCCTATCATCACCCAGCAGTGACACTAGTGAAGCCCAGTATTGAAGGACTTAAGCTGGCAAAAATAGCACAGTGAAACCCCCGTAATGTTGAGAGTTTGTTTTTTATTTGTCTGTGGGCCCGGCGTATTTGGTTCCAGTAAATACTTGTGTGGCTGAGTGTTTGGAACTTTTTCCAGTTGTTCGACTGCCGTCACGTGACCACCTGCCAAGAGATGTTTGACGCTCTTTGCACCCACATCCAGTTCAGTACCAACAACGGCAACATCAGGTGATCATAGACAAAAAATTCTACAGAGGGGAACCTGTGCAAAAAGTTTGGATTTAGAATCGATTCAGAATCTTCGCTTGTTTAATTGAACTGATTCCAAATCCAATATTTTATAAAGGGAAATATTTCTAATCAAATCTAGATAAAATGTTTAATGATTATTTTAAAAAAATATGTAAATTCAAATATCAGATAAAATTTAGTCGAATCCATATTTATAATCTATTAATTTGAAATTTTAATCATTATAATCTTCAAATATTACGGTAGTAATTTCAAATCGCATAAGAATACTTGTTAGACGAGGATTAGGAATCTAAATTTTGAAGCTCCACATAGGTTTATATACTAATAAATAGAGTATTACCTGGTTGATAAACAGGCGTTCCAAAATATGTATTTATAAATCATGTTACCAGCTCTATAAAAAAATCTAATAATTTAATATGGAATGTGATAACAAAATACAATCCTGGTAACATAAGATTCCCCCTACAGTGCATCTTACTGCAAACAATATTAAATGATGTATGAATATATGAAAGTAGATCTAGTAACTTTTCTATACATTAGCTTAAAAAATTAGACTGTAATTGTCCTGGATACCCGACCATCTATATTAATAGATCTGGGATTAGGAAGGTATCATCTAATGCCACTGTATCTATCCACTTTTGAGTTGAAGGAGAGTGGGAAATTCAGGGAACATTTCTCTTAGTACAGCCAGTCGAGATTAGAACCCCAATTTCCCCGTTACCGGTCAAACCAATATCTTGCTAGGTGTCTATCGAATGATCAGAGCACTAATATGGTATTTACTTTATTTATAGGTCAGCAATCACAGTGTTTCCTCCTAGGACTTCAAGCCGTAGTGACTTTCGGGTGTGGAATCCTCAGTTGTTGAGCTACGCTGGTTACAAGAACGCTGACGGTTCCATCATAGGGGACCCCATCAACGTCGAGTTCACTGAGGTTAGTGAAAATACAGTTGCGATTGGTGGCTACTTGGTCTGAGTAGGACTCACGATAAAGTGGATCACTGGTAACAGGAGAGGTTCCAATGTCGACTGTATGTGCGTAGATGGGGTTTTCCCATGCCTTATCAATGCTAATGCAAGTGTAATTTATCCTTGTTGCCCCCTCAATTATTACCCCTAAGATGAAGTCGATACACTATTTTCCCCATTATGTCCTAATACCCATTTGGGTTGTACATATTTTAGCTTCGCTAGTAGGGTTGCAATAAATACAGTATAATTTAGGGGAAACATACACACACCTACGTGGAAGAAGAGTGGAAAACTATTTGTAAAAAACCTTAATAAGCTTGGCAGGAATTCGAACTCTGACCCATCTCTAGCAAACCAGGCTAGATGAGACCTACGCCTTTGTCTTTGTGTCTACCAGTGCAGGTAAATAAATAAATACATAAAAACATAAGGCCAGTCTGAACTAATTACAAAACTGGATTTATCCGACTTGGTGGGTGGCGTCTCGAAGCCAGTTCAAACCAGTGGAAAACAAATCTTATGTATCGAATGATACATATTGTAATCTTGAACATTCTCTAAACGGGAAGTTTGGTTCTTTTTGTTCTGTCAGGTTTGCACCAAGCTTGGCTGGCAAGGAGAGGGGACCCAATGGGACATCTTGCCTCTAATTCTGTCTTCTGCCACAGAAGGGCCTAAGTACTACGAGCTGCCAACAGAGCTAGTTTTGCAAGTTCATCTGACTCATCCATCGTAAGTACACACCCTCAATTAGCTTTAGGGCGTCATTCTCGGGGTAGAATAGAATGTCAGTGACAGTGGAGTTTTTAATCTCGGGTGGGTGCATTGCGCAGTGGTTTACTTAAAGGACCGTTGACACAATGTTAGTGGACTAATGCAAGTTTAGTGGTATTAGCTTACTAACATGTTAGTTGTGTTGACACGTATTTTTCACTTGTATTAGTAGCGCTTATAAAAACATGGCTGAAAATGAAGAGTGGTGATAACTGGTCTCTCTATTGGAGCCTTTTTTTTTATCACTGCGTCTCATTTTTCTTTCGGGTAATTTATACGCAAATACTAATTACGCTTATGTGTTTGGAGCTAGTAAGGGTGAATTTAGAATAAGTTTGGGCGGCAACATAAATTACAATTTTTCAGTAGACGCAATTTATCATAATTAGTTTATTTTTGAAAAACATTATAAGTTGTAGTTAGGAAACAATATTTAATCGTAATTATAATAATAGAATTAAATGTAAAGAATAGCTACAATGTGTGATAGAAAATATGTTTTAATAATTAGTTTACCTATTTTAAAAAAAATGTTTTATATAGACAACATAATAAAAAAGTTAGTGATTAGTGTGTCTCCTATTTCTTAGTTCCTTAATACATTTAAATATATTTTAGTTGATCCCAAATAATTATTAAATTATTTTACTTGATTTGTTAACTTATTTAGCATACATGTTAAATAAAATTAAACTCAAATAAGGTAAATAAATCCCAATACAACCAAACTCGGTAGGGCACTTTTTTAAATAGGTCCAACCCAGGTTTTTTCAACCCTCTTTTAAATGTTAGTGGTGACCTGGTGGTCTAGGGGTAAGGTGTCAGACTTCTATGCTGGCGGCCGGGGTTCAATCCTCGGTCCTGGCACAGATTTATCTGATTTCCAAACCCTTCCTTCACCTCTGACAAGACATCTTGTGAATGTGGGGAATGCCAGGCCTCCACCGTGGTTCGGATTCCACGTTAAACTGTAGGTCCTTCATTTCATCTCACAATCACCCTACCATTACACACTAGTGTAAGTGCGTATAACCCGAACGGGTAGTAAGACGCGGTGCTAATAATAATAATAATAATAATAATAATTAAATGTTAGTATACTAATTACCAAATATCTTGTTAAATTATAGCTAGGCCTAAAATATTTTTTTTTAAATAATAATAGGCTTAAATTAATTTGTTGGGCTATTTTTTTAATAGACCTAACGCAGGTTTTTTAGACCCTGTTTTAAATTTTGGTATACTAATAACAAAATATTTTGTTAAATGCTAGCTTGCTAGGCCTAAAATATTTCTTATAAATAATAATTCATTAATTTGTAGATTGGTTTAAATATAGACTATCTGGTTTGCTATACGATAATATTATATTATGTATCTACTCAATATTCCAAAGCATTACTACAAAGTGTTTGAAGTGTGGGATGAACATCTATAATTAAAACTTATAAAGATTGGTTAAAGTGTCAAATATGGAGATTGGACAACGTGCCGAAGATTTCGCGTGAAAACCACCGGCCATTCATACCTTACTTGCCGATAACGCGAATATTATGTTGCCGGAACTAATCACGGTACTACAATGTTGTCTTATATTTTGTGATCGTATATAAAAAAAATTACTCATGCCACGTTGAGTGGTAGGAAATAATGGTTTGTTAAAATTATTGATAACATTTGTTTACCGATATTAAATAATATCTCTCACAAGGAACATTTGAAAAATGTAAGTGTAATCCCTAAGCTCCAAACTAGAGGGATTCAATACATAAATATAAACAAAATCTACAGTTAAAGAAAAATGAAATAGAATATAGAGGAGCGCGCAGAGTGAATATCCTAAAGTTGCGAGTTATAAAATGCTGGACACTTAGCATGTCCCCAGCGCACGCAACTCACTCTTGTGAGCAGCGGGAAACAACGGTCCACCTTCACAGGTTGCCTAACACATAAATATATAAAAGGTCGAAGGCTAATCCCTCGCACCTTTTCTAGACATAGAGATAATATGGCGTAATTATGTAATAGAATAAATTCAAGTCTTAGAATCTTTTAGATTTTATTTATGCCACTTTATTAAATAATAAGCATATTATTTGAAGAGCATTTAATAATTCAGTTATATATATATTATCCAATAAAAACATTGTTCCATAAATATTTACTCTTTTCCTTCTAATCATTACGTTATTTATTATGTACCCTAAACATATTACGTAAATACAAATATTGATGCATAATATTAATTTAATATGATCATACGTCATACAGTAAATGATCTCTCCTAACTAACACATTTTTGATGTTGTTGCGAAAATGCCACATGTTACTAAAAGTTTTAGTTCCATCAAACATACCTAATGCCAATACCATTTAACTTAAACGCTAATAACCTACTAGCGTAACTCACAATAGCCTTCGCCTATGTCCTAAACAAGGATTATAGTACTATTATAAATATCAAGGATATTTCCTAACATTACTCCATTAAGTTTGTTTATTTGTTATTATTTTGGCACAAAATAGATATTAACAAAACTATCCTAAAACTAACAATCGAGAAACTAGTAAAAAAAAAATATATATAAAGTTAAGTTGATCTATATAATAATCTAGTGCAATACTCCATTCTGCTAACATTGAAAATCTCGGCACCATATTTCAAACACTTTCCCACCTTAATGTTTACCAAACCCAAAATGCCACATTTGCAATAGAGACGAAATAAAGTTACTTTTGAAATTTTTGACTTTCAATCATTATGGATAATATTGAAAAGTTCTGATCTAACAACACTCTCAAATTTTCATATTTACTACACTCATCTAACCTAAATACTACTGAGAAACAAATAAAGTTAATTGGTTGAGTATAAAGTTCGCGCATAATGCTTAATATCCATAACACAGAAAATGTCTGACTTTACAATACTCTCATTATAAAGTAAATCAAAAGACGAAGATTTACGCAAATACTTTATAATTAAATTTGATAAAAGATCTAAAAAGAATTTTGACTAGTTCCCATAATTTACATTTAAACCGAAATTGGATTTTATTCTTACATTAATATAATATGTCCTTTACGCCGACGCTTAGTCCTACATGGTCGCAGCCAAGTCCAAGAGTGACGTCTTCCTCGACGGATTTTCTTTTATATGGCACACTCATCGAACAGGATAGGCACAAAGGAAGGGGGCGCGCCGGCAGAAGAACATTCTATATTATTCTGGCAAAGCCTGGCAGTTGCCATCTTCTTCTCGTTTCTTGAACTTGGGCGGATTGATCCTGGTCGTGGTGGTGCCGGGCTCTAGTGGCGAGAGGCAGAACTTGGCTCAGTCTTGGCAGTTGTTCGCTTGTGGTTCGTGTAGTCGGATGTTTGTTTGCGTAAGGTGCTCGGCAAGATTAGTGGTATTGGGTAAGTGATGTTTATACTTGACTGTCCCCATTCTGTTGACTTGGAGCAATAATTGCTACATAAGTAGGCCTAACATTTTATTTTGGAAACTTTATGTACACCTGATATAACTTTACAAAATCCTCTAGTGCAATATCCCTCCCATTCCTATCTTTATAAATTCGGTGCTTAAAATTGCACAAAAACTCATCCTTTCCATAACATTCCACAAATAAGTGTCCCCCGCACAACCAATTCTTCAGTTGCCGCCATTTTGAATTGTCTACTTGCATTAGTAAAGTTGGAAGGTGACCAACATTTTCAGTTGCAAGTGGACTTGCATGTTAGTAGCTTGCTTGTCTGTTTACACGGTGCAAGCTGTGCGCGCGCAGCCAAATTAGTGTACTTGCATTAGTCAACTAACATCGTGTCAACGGGCCTTAAGAGGTAAATGGATGGGGGCAAGTGTGGACTTAGCCTTCCTCTCACTCCTCAAAACCAAAAATAATGTAATAAATATTTAGATGAGATGGAGAATAACTTTTATAGAAAATAATGATGATGTGTACACTGCTTAAGACCAATTTTAAAACCAGGATTACGAATTGATATTCAGATGGTGCACTGTCTCATACATTAAAGGTGCCATCGAAATTCCAAGTTAGCTAAAATAATAGCTTTAGTACATTGTACGCAAGATTGCTTATATTATTTTAGTTGCTGCCCTTAGTTACGATCAAAAGCCTTCAAAAAGATTATAGAAGTATTTAATAATATTTATAAATTCTATTGGCCTCCTGTGGTTAGGAGAGCGCGTTATCTAAAACGTCTTCTCCCCCAAAATTACATTTTGGTTACGGCCGTTATTGTATACTCTCCCCAAAGTAAATTTCTGGGTGCGCCACTGGCAGTGAGGGTAGTTGTTCACCCCCCATTTTGTACTAATGCATCTGTATTTCCTCTGTGCTACCCTCTAAACCCCTTTAGAATAAGTTGTTAATGAGCGTGGTGTTGAACGAAATAAGCCGGGAGTGCGTTGATATGATCCGAAAGTCGTTGTTGATTGTTGTTGATTTGTTTATACCTCCTAGCCCTGGCTCTGCCCCTGATATCCGTCACGCTTGTTTTAGGTACGACTGGTTCGAGAAGCTGGGTATCCGCTGGTACGGTCTACCGGCCGTGTCGGGGATGCTTTTCGACTGCGGGGGTGTAGAGTTCCCCGCCGCCCCATTCAACGGTTGGTACATGAGCACCGAGATCGGCTGCCGAGATCTATGTGACCCACAAAGATATAACATGCTGGAGGTACGCTCACATCCACATATTCCACCTATTACTGACATGGAGGTACTGAGTGTACTAAATATCAATTTTTACATTTTATAACTCATCCCATCGTCTAATTTGAAATTTAGTTCTTTTTACCAACCATTCTCATCCTCTCTTCCCTTAATTAGGCTGGGTTTATATTCATGCATAACACATATCTAATCATGAATATTGCCCGACACCTTAGCTCAGTCGGTAGGCCGTCTGACTGCCAAGATAAGAGTCCCGGGCTCTATTCCCAACATGACCGAAAAAATGTAATTGATGAAATGTGGGTTTCCTCCTATCACAATGATAAATTGACTTCAGGGGGCGAGATGTTGTGTATTTTCTATATCTAAGTTAGTTTATAAATCCTGTGCTAATATAATCAGCCAGTGCAGAGAGTGGATGTTAAATAACTCAATTAAATGACAAAATGGTGAATAGTGTATATTGCACAATCATAACAACGGTTTATAAGTAAACGTAAGGATTAAAATTTTGCTTAAGGCGATGGTTTTTTCATATAAATGATTGATACAAGGTCTTTGCTTTGTTAAATAAGATATTTAATAATATTTAACTTAACTGTTCTCTCAAAAAACGACGATTGAAAAATTGTATCTTTTTACAAATAAAATTAACCTAATTTAAGTGGTGCCTATACTATTGAATTAAATTTTATTATTGGTTTTGAATATTAGAGTAGACCTACATCACAATAACAGAATAAAAAAAATTGTTTGTAGCACCACGTCTTACTTCCCATTCGGGCTGTAGAGGAAGTGTACCCGCATTTACGTTGAGATAGAATGGTAAACCATTTAGGAAAAACCAAACTCAATACACCCAGATGGGATCGAACCAGAATGTCCCCGTCATCAGCATTCTAGTCTATTGTGAGAGTAGTGCCCTAAAACATGCAGCCAATAAAGCGGGTATCTTTATTTTAAATTAAATTTGTAATCGTAGTAATTGACGCTAAAACAAATGAAACTCGTTAATAACAAACCAGTATGGCTGCCAAAAAGTATTTCAACCATGAATAAAACATTTATTTTCCCTATGCTGTGTATACTTACCTTTAATTTGCTTGACTCTAGCTACTAGAGCAGGGGCTCCCAAACTGTGCGTTGCGACGCCTTGGGGCATCACCGGTCTTGGTTCGGGGCTTCGTGGCTATAATGAAAAATAAAACTTATACTGTGTAGTGAAATGCAACAAACAAATTTTCAATACGTTTAATCGTACATGTTTTAAAGAATGGAATAAATCATACAAGAAAACACATAACTTCTTCTTGTGAAAGCGCTCCCTTCGTAAGAGTTCTGGATGCTAATGCTTCTCGTAAACTTGATTACCCAGACCCATAATTGGTAAGAAAGCCGTGAGGGTAATCCTATCTTTGCGAGGCAGGATTTTCAGTCCTGAGGTAATAAAATACATATATATATATATATAAAACAAAGTTAACGTTGAGAAGGAGATCAGCGTAACTGTATCAAACATTGTCCCCAGATTCGATATTTTGTGTGACTAGAAACACGCCCATCCATCACACTAAGAAGCAAATACCTCTGTTAGGTAATTTCTAAAATTACTGTAAAAATGTGAAAGCCAAATGAAGAGTGTTACAGTTGTGAAAGACATTAATGCATTTGTTGCTGTTTGTATAAATAGTCACATATCACGTCCAATGGTCCAATATGTTTGTTCTTCCAGAACAGGTTTCATGTCAGACATGTGTCTCATTTTTAAATTTACACATGAGATCATGTACAACAAAAATTCAGTTTTTATTCAGTTCCGTAGTTTTGTATTTTTACGTTTAAAATAATACAAGCTAGTGATGTAAACAATAATTATCTTTTTTAAAAAATACTACCAAATCAAATTCAGGCATTTTTTTTTTTTAATATTGGGTACAAGGCCATCGCACGGAAAATCTGACATGAGGGGCGGCGCGATATCAAAAAGTTTGGAAATTCCTGCACTAGAGCCTCTTCTCGCATTCTCATTGGCTGATACGTCTCATGTTCAAGGTTTGTCTACGCTCAACTCCATGCATAACGCATAGAAAGTTATATCAACTTCATTATTGCATTTATGTATTCGCGATTCACTATGTATTTATTATAAACATTATAATTTAAAATGCACTATTAGATATTATTTATGTGTTATGTATGAATATAATCTCAACCTTAAGCCTATAATAATATTGTGTTGAGCATGTGATTGCTATGGTATGTGTCTGTTGTGTTAGACAGTAGCTGTTGGGATGGGAATGGATACCAGCACTTCCGTCAACCTATGGAAAGATAAGGCTTTGGTTGAGGTCAATATTGCAGTCATCCACAGCTTCCAGGTATTGTCAATTTTACCATTCATGAGAGTTACTAAGTTTATTGCAATCTTGATGAAGATTTTAATCTCGATGTTGAATTATTAACACATTATTGTGCATAAGCTTAAAATAATTATTTTAGTATTTTCTACCTTCGAATTCCTACATGATTGTAGTTCAAAGCAGTGTAAACCAAGTCCGTTTCTATCCTCAGTACTTAACAAGTGAATAATGTTCCTTGACTGCGAGATAAATTATGATGGCTCATTAGTAGAACAATAGGGGTTGATTCCCCTAACCAGATTGCTATTTTAACTTAATTTAAAATGTAGTCTATATTTGTCCGTTCATATTTTTAATTGTTGATGGCTGGCTAAGATGGCTCTCGAGTTCTGTTGCGTGATTTTATAGAACCAAGGTCACTCAATAGCCTTGAAGTAAAGTGTCAATGATATATTTTGTGTGTTTATTTATTGTTGTTACTGTATTTTAGCACCCAAGTAGGGTTATTGGTGCCTGGCATGGCATTTAAAGTTAACCTCGAATCTTTAGTTTTATATAACATAAAATAAAATTCCTTCAAATGGATTGCGACTCAAACCAAATTCGTAAAGGGTTGATTGACCACTGTCCAGAGAATAATTCCTCAGTGATCTTGACCCTGCTATGTCTACACATTGTTCATATTCCAGAAGTTTCTTGGATATATTATTGTATTTATTCTCAAAGTGAATACATATTCTGCCAAACGTTAAGAATGGCGGATTAATGATATCTTATCCCATCACAAATTGTAGCCTTCTAGCACTACATGCTTTAAATTATTTTCCGTTGTTTACTAACGCATCATGAAGTGGTAACGTTTCCGTAAAATTTGTTTGTAGCCCTCGTTTACCATGAAAGGTTACGATCTTATCTTGCTTCGTTCCACTATGGTGTAGCTTAAAATATTAGGCCATAATGTAATCTCAAGGTAATATCTTTAAGATTATACACTCCGCTTATCCTAAACAATAACGAGCTTACCTTGACATGTTACACTATGGTGCAGATTATAAAATAGGCCCATGGCAAGTATTTACGTCCCTTAGAAACCGGTTTAGTAGCGCAACAATCCATTGCTATCTAACAATAAACCTTTATCCATCTTCAGACTCAATTAAGCGTGTTCAATAGAATTTTGAATTATTTTTTGTAAGGTTGCCATTTGTTATGTCTAGATTAATAAAATGTTGTTCTAAAATAAACATTGTTAAGGACCTTCTCCAATAATTGAATTATTTCATGAAAATATCATCGTATTTATTGAAGTTTTAATAACTCTCACACTAACTCACATTCAAAGAATATATTAAAGCTGTTTTTTCCTACATTTAAAATGTTAAGAAAAGTCCCCAACCACGTTTATGTAGGAACATACTTGTGTTAGTCAAGGGGGAGTACAAACGGTCTCCCAACAAAAATAAAAAAAGTTAAGACTAAATAAAAACCCGCTCTAACACGCTTAATAATAAAGATTATGTTAATTATTTGAATGGCGGTGGCTGAGTTTAAGTAAATCTTGTTAAAATTTGTCTGAAATGTCTAAACAAGACTAGCTACACCCTAATTTTTATTAAGAATCTGACAGATAAAACCGTTACTAGCTCTACTTTTACGTATTAATTTTTCGGGTCATTTTATTTGCATCTATCACTTTTGATAGATATTATAAATATCTATAAAATATCACTAAAAATATAATGAAATGTTATCAATGTTGACCACAAAAAAAAGTTTATATTTTCGAAAAGGCTCTTCAAATGTCTATTGGTAATAAAATTGAGAAATACAAATAACCGTATCTATTTAATCGTTTGGCCACGTGCTATCTTTGCGGAGATATTCCCTAGAGATGGCTTTGTTGCGCCCAAGAGTTTCCGTCGCCATGTGGCGAGGAGGAGTACATTGAAGAGAGAACCACATGCCTCACGTTTAGAGCTTGAATTTCCCGTCCTCAGAAACAAGGTGTTACTGTGGTGGACCACCACACCGCGTCATCCAATTTCATGAAGCACATGGAGAATGAACAGCGTCTGAGAGGAGGCTGTCCTGCGGACTGGGTGTGGATAGTCCCTCCCATGTCGGGTTCCATCACTCCGGTCTTCCACCAGGAGATGGCCATGTACCACCTCAAACCTTCATTCGACTATCAGGTGACACTGACACATAATATTCCATTGTATCACTGGTTCTGGACGTTGAATACATTTCCACTTCTGTTTCTAATTTGCAATATTTGTCCAAGTCATCGTTGTGACTGCTTGACCTTATTTCCGTTGCTTATTCTGATACTCATTGCTAACTTGTCATTGTTTATATTGTTGTAGCTGCTCGAAATTATTCACAATACTTACCCTAATACTCGTAATTTTTTAATTTCCATTGTTAAAATTAATGTAGCCGCTTTATTGTATTTCCATTGCTTAATCTAGTTTATATTGCTTTTAATTTTCATGATATATTATTTGTTATTATTATAACTTTATTTCAATTATTTCATTCATTTTATCATTTTTTTATTTTTGATTAATTTTATTTCCCATTATTTGTAATCTTCGTTATAACCATTTTCATTTCCATTGCGCAATTCGATTTATTAAAATTTCCAATGTTTATCATAATCTCCATTATTTATTCCAATTAATTTTTTTTTTCTCCTTTCCATAGTTTATAACCATTTTAATTGTTTATCCACAATTATATTGTCTATAATATGCTGTATTCACCATTTTAATTGTTTATCCACAATTATATTGTCTATAATATGCTGTATTCGTTTGATTTGTTTACCCTCACATTTATTGATTCAATTTAAATTACTATACTAATTTACAATAATTATAAAATATGCAATCATCTCAAAATGCCAATTTAAAAATTGCTCTTCCAAAACAATATTTCCATAGTCATTAATTTGTTTTCATGCTGCAGGAATCAGCTTGGAAGACACATCCTTGGAAGGAACATGCCCAAAGTGGCAAAGTATCTGTCAAGTGCAAGAAATTCCACTTCAAGCAGATAGCAAGGTGTGTATGAAAGGGGTAAACCCACACATTTATACAAGAGGGGGAGCAAACTAAGATTAAAACCTCTCGCTTTGAGGGAAGGGGATGAGTTGGAAGCTGGGTGCCGGCTATTATTGTTTTCATTGACTCAACAACACCAGCTAGATTCTACTAATAACCCAAATACATGTGCGATGTTTTCGTACTTCATTATGTGAAAATTTTATTTTATTTTACTTTTTTTATACAGTATAACGCTAATGAGGATGGGTATTTTATTAGGAAAGTGGGGAATTATATATATATAATTACATAAAACATTTATCTATTTATTAACTTCAAGTCCAATGTCATCAACAAATTAAAAAATACATGAATTAGGGAATAAATTAATTGTGGACTTGCTCAGACAAAGAAAAAGGAAAAGAAAAGGTGATTACAATATTTGGGTTCTCAAAACAACAGTTAATTTTTTACTACAATATCTCAGGGTAGAAATTTAAAAGAGAAAAAATCCTAATATTACAAAATAATTGAGCACGGGACTCTGTCAGGACCTCTGGGTCATGTTGGAGAGAATATATCTTGACCGTCAATCTCCTCAAGGAGAGTGGTTGTTGGACATTAAAAACAATTAATACTAAAATTTTATGTCAGTGAATTAAACTATAATTAATGTTAATCCTTCAACTTTGAGTAATAAAATGTTAATCGTTGAATGCAGTCTAGTCGAAGTTATAGTATCCAACAAAAGATGAATCACAATTTATGTTGGTGGTTAATATCACCTCATGTTATTTTCATTCGACATGTAGTCTTCGGTGTTGAAGAGGCTAGATACTAGTAGATCTGACAATCTCACAAGTCCTAGTCCCGTTCTGGAAGCTATTAAAGTAGGCTCAGGACATGGTACCATGCCCCACTGGAATAAATGTGATGCTATCGTTACTAAAAAAGCACTGCCATTCTCACAATCCTTTCTTCCAATCAGTAAAAGTAAACACACAAAAAAACTCTTTGGTTTCTCTTAAAACTTTTTCGCCTCTTCCCTTTTCTTCCACAACAATGCCAACAAACATAAAAAAAACTCGCTTCTTTTTACGTCTCTCCCCTCCCCCACTGATGGAGTCAATTTATTTCTTCCTTGTATGAAGCGGCCATTATTCTTAGGTGTTTCCTTCGACGCAATGCAATGTCCTTTGAAGATAATAAGTTTTAAATAAATAATCACTTAAGGATAAATTAAAGTTAAATAAAATATAAATTGACAGAATTAAAATTCTTACAGTTCATTACAAATCAACTATTACTGTGTAAACGACCAACTACCGGGATGACTATTAGTAAAGTGAGCAGCTACCGTGAAAATTCGTACGTAATTTAATAGAACCTCAGGTCATAGTTTTCAGCTATGTTTAATGCCGGGATCACGATCAACTTAACGTTAACTTAACGTAACTTAATGTAACGTTCACTTAAAGTTAACTTAACTTATGTGTGATCACGATTCACTTAACTTAACGTAACAACTCGAGCCAAACATGCATTCTTGAGTATGATATGTGGTTTTGTACTATTTTTAAAGTGATGATTTGTGAATATTTACAGTTTTCAATCAATATAATAAATATCTATTACTAAACTTTTTTGATAAATTTAGTTCTCTATTTTAGTTTAATTATTTTGTTTCAATGTCTGATCACTAGAACTTACGCTAAAGAGTAAACATTGGTCATAATACCAACAAATGAATTACTAAATAGCCCTGTTGACGTCACTCGCATAATGATTGGCTGGCTAGATCACGTGATACCCTTCAAGTAACGTAAAGTCAATACCTCCCAAGACACCTCTTACGTTAAGTTAACTGCAAGTCAACGTTAAGTTAAGTGCATCGTGATCGCTTCCATTTAAACACACGAGGAGGTCCTTTACGTTAAGTTACGTTAAGTTAACGTTAAGTTGATCGTGATCCCGGCATAAAAATAGGCAAATGTGCAGAAAATATGAGAGTAGTTTTATATTTGCAAATTGAATAGCAAATCCCTTGTCTTTTAAACAAAAATAAAATGAAATACAGTTGTTTTGAAAATTAATTTGAGCGAACTGATTTTATTTAACGTTATTATATTACAACATCATAATTAAAATATTCCATGTTGTTTTAAAATGTACATTTTTATTTTATACGTACAGTACATAAACCACTTTCTGAATGAAATTTTCTTTTTGTTGGTTGCATTTACTATTTTAAAAAAATTATAAAACAATGTATTTTTCGTAGTAAATACCTTCCTGGATATTTTATTACACGCTTATTTACGTAATTAAGTAATAAAAGCATCGCCTTTGTTTGTGTTAGGCCTTAAGATTCGTATATAGCTGAAGTTTTAATATATGTGGTTATACTTCACTCAGTTTATTAATTGCCTCTCTCCTGTTGGGTTATACTTCATGCTACAGGTAAAAACCTACATATAATAATAATAATAATAATAATAATAATAATAATAATGTTGGTGTATGGTGAATTACAAGTGTGTGTATTAAAAATGACGCAGAGCGGTGTGCTTGACGACCCGGTTCTACCGCGCAGCTCTCCTGCGGAGAATCAAGGCGACAGTTCTGTACGCTACCGAGACCGGAAAGTCTGAAACGTACGCTAAGAGACTCACAGAGATCTTCAACCATTCCTTCAATGCAACTGTAAGTGAACCACGTCGATAACACGATTAAAAGGGCTTGGGGGAGTCTAAACCCCTACCACCCCAAGGTATAGTAACATTTTCTAGTGGACACCCTATTCCCCCTAGAACAAATAGATTTCTACGCCAATGATAGATAGATAAGTTATGGAATATATTTATTGGGAATTTCAATAGAGGTTAGAATTATTGTGTAAGAATTGGTTTTAACAGCCTTTAATAGTAATGAGATGGCATCAATCTTGCAGAAGTTGAGAAGTTGGGTAGTAGGAAAATAAATTACGTGCGTCAACAATAGCTGATTAAGTGTAGCCATAACTACCAACTGAATAAATCTGACAAAATTTGACTTCGGAAAGGTGTTTATTGTGTCAACCAATATATATATAATATATAATATTATGTATATATATATATATATATATATATATAATATTATGTGTGTGCATATGTATCAAACAGTCAAAGCTATTATTTATGCTTTTAGTGAGAATCTAGATATTTATTATATTCTGAAAATTGAAAAATGACACTTGGACACGGGAATCGAATCCAGGACCTTTGGATTAGTACCCCAATGCTGTAACCACTGAGCTATCCAGGAATCGTCCGTGTCCGGGGTCATTATTCGCTCATTTGCGTACTAAGCCAAAGGTCCCGGGTTCGATTCCCGTGTTCAGATGTAATTTTCCAATTTTCGGAATATATGTGTGTATGCCACACACTACCTCCCCTAAATAAAAGTTTATCTAATTCCTCTAAGCATGTGCTCTAAACAGGGCCGTTAGTTAGTTTAAACATCACTCATTTAATATCAACTTTGGTTGATATTATGTTTTTTGATGAAATACAGAAACAGTTACATTTTTATACAAATATAATAATAATTAGGCTATCATAATTTATTAATATCATCCGTTTGTATTGATAAAAGCCAAGTCCATAGCCAGGGAGAGATTTTGGGTTGTCTACCTATTTTTCGGAATTTGAATTATTAACAACTATTATATGCTTATTTATTGTTTGAATAATATCAAAATAATTTCTTTTAAAAGTTCTCGAGTCAGAAGCAACCATTCTAAAGTTTTAAAGTTATGTTTTTAAGGCCCTGAATACAAGCTAAGGGCTTGGCTAAGGGCTAAGGGCTCTGAGAGCACATTTATAGAAATATCATAATCCTCCGTAGCCCACCCGATTTCACACTAACTTTGGCCTGACCGGGATTCGAGATGGCAAAGCACCCGAGATTGTAGTGTTAGTCATTGTATTGAAATATAGACCCTTAACAGTCTAGGCATGAAAACATTTTTCAAAAATTTAATATGAATATTTATCTTTAACATTTCGTATCTACTTTAGCTTCTTTTACTTTCAGTTGGCCCTATTCATATTTTAAAATTGTAATGAGCTAATTTATAAATAGCCAATTTGATTCAAATAGTCCTAGTTTTTTAAATAAAGCCACCTTTACAAAAATGTATAATTTTTTTTAGCCTATATTCATGAACCAAAAATACTGTGGTGTATACATTTAGCATGTTTGAATGACTCTTTTTATTTAAATGTTTGCTCTAATTTACAATAAAACACTTCAAATAGCTTTTAGAAGTATTAAATATTCTTAAATATTATGCACGTCCACTGATTATTAAATTTAATGCCCACATTTGTTAAATAATAGAGGTAAAATGTATTATTAGAAACCATACTTGTTAATGTAAAATGGTAATCACAGTTTTTTTCTTTCTTTGAAACGAATGTTAAAGAAACGGTATACAAGATCGGTTGTAAGCACGGATCATTTAGACCTACATGTAAACAAATACATGTTTATTGGCAGTCTCGCTAAATCATTTACTTCTAATTATTTTAATTTTAGTTTTATTTACTTTGTAGGTTTACTGTATGGATGAGTTTGATATTGAGCAACTGCCTCATGAATCCCTGTTACTCATTGTGGCCTCGACATTTGGAAACGGTGATGCACCAGAAAATGGAGAGGTATGTTAAAAAATAAACACAATAGCATGCAGTGGTGAGGTGTAACTTTTTATAATATGTTAACAGATACCTACAATATAAAGCACGACTTCCTCCAAATTTTCAAACAGTTAAGTTTATAACATAAATATAAAAAAAAAATTGTATAATTTACCCTTGAAGATCTAAAAACGGATAAGGATTAATATTTAAAAATATGATGAATAGGTATTCATATTTGACAATAATTAGAATTAAAAGCACAAATGTTATAATAAAATGAGTGGAGTAAATTAATTAATATATATTAAAATAATTGGTATGGAACGTCACACTGACTTTCTAGCTCCATTGTTTAAAAATTGGGATATTCACTCAAAACCCATAATATATGAGAAAAAAATAATATATGCTAGCAAACCCAAGCATAAATTGCACAATACTTACGTATAACATATTTGAGTCCTAGTTTTAAATTTTTATTTTTAAAGAATGAATGTTCTCATTTGTATGTTTGGACTAATAAAAAAGAACGATATTGGGGGTCTAAAAGGATCAACACTTCGTATTAAAATTTTGACTTCCGGTTAAAATTTTAACATTTTATTAGGTGTTGTACATCTTCAGGTCATTGCATTGAGATTAAATTCCTCATTTATAGGTTTTGGCCAATAAAAAATGCAAAAATTGACTATTTAGTCTAAAATAAGGAGATATACCACTGTTGTACAAACATTTTTCCTAAGATGTTAAGGGAAAATTAACAAATTTTTTGAAAGACTTACTTGTATTTAATAACTCTATGACATTTTAGAGAATTATTGTGTTAAAACTTAAGTAGTATCTCTCTACAACTAAAGCTCACAAAATTTTATTAATATATTTGCAAATATCTCAGAAACTGTTGCTTTTAGGCCAATATACTTGCTTTGCTCGTTGGGGGTTACACCCCCAAACCACTGGTGAGTTTTATTTGCAAGTGGATGTAAACTAATATAATTCCAGATCAGGTTTTTGATAGGTCCTACCGTTTAGCCACAAGAGACCTCCAAAGAAAGGTCCTCACCGACTTTAAAGTTAGGTGACCTGGTGGTCTAGGGGTAAGGTGTCAGACTTCTGTGCTGGCGGCCGGGGTTCAATCCTCGGTCCCGGCACAGATTTATCTGATTTCCAAACCCTTCCTTCACCTCTGACAAGACATCTTGTGAATGTGGGGAATGCCAGGCCTCCACCGTGGTTCGGATTCCACGTTAAACTGTAGGTCCTTCATTTCATCTCACAATCACCCTACCATTACACATTAGCGTAAGTGCGTATAACCCGAAAGAGTAGTAAGACGCGGTGCAAATAATAATAATAATAATAATAATAATAATAATAATAATAATACTTTAAAGTTACTCCGCTATTTTAATTTTTTTTCAGGGGTTAATTTTTTTTTTACTTTTAGATTTTTACCATCGGTTACAGGCTAGAAGCTATAAGTTTGTCAAATTTCAAGTTTTTAGCTCATCTGGAAATGGGTAAACATTAATGTTAGTGAGTGAGTCAGCCATGTGGCTTTATAGTGGTATAATTTCAAATATAAGTTTTTTTATTTTTGATAGTTCTACAACTATGCAATGATAAGTTATTTAGTATCTCAAATAGTTGCGGAGATACGGAAATTTCAGCTTCTGTAAAGTACCCTTATCGTCATTTTCAGGGGAAAATGAAAATATTAAGTTTATTTATAATTTTAATCAAAGCCTAGATACGAATTTAATCAATATAGATTTTTTATCTTTTCACTTTTTATTATTCTACTTTTAATCTAGGGTTAAACAAACACACAGACAGACGGCATTGCAAAAACTACTTTTTAGGGGGGTCATGAGACGTCTACATCCATCAACATTTTCAGTTAGATTTTTTTACGGTCGCAATACTTAGCCTTTAAGTGTTCGAAAGCTAATATAATATATATATTTACTTTTCAAAGTATTGCGACCGTAAACAATCCAACCCAAAATGTTGATGGATGTCAACGTTTCATTACACCCCCAATCCTAAAAAGTCGTGTTTGCAATGCCGTCTGTCTGTGTGTCTGTTTAACGCTGAGTAGATTAATAAAATGTGAAAAGAGAAAAAAAAATCGATTTTCTCAAAATAGGCTCAAGCGATTTTGTTTAAAATTCGTATCCAGGCGTTGATTAAGATTATAAATAAAATTGATATTTTCATTTCCCTATAAAAATTACTTTTAGGGTACTTTACAGAAGCGGAAATTGCCGTATCTCCGCAACTATTTGAGATACTAAACAACTTATCATTGCAAAATTGTACTACTATTAAAATTTAAAAAAATATTTGAAATATATTTTATTAAAATCAACAGTTTCTGAGATATTAATACATTAAGTCTCTCAAAAAGAGTATGTTACTATCCCTTTAACCTCTTAGGAGAAATGTTTGTATAAAAATGATTTATCTCCTTCATTTTAGATTCAATAGTCAATATTTACATTTTGTATTGGTCAAAATTCATAAATGAGGAATTTAATATCAATGCGATGATCTGAAGATGTGCAACACCTAATGAAATGTTCAAATTTAACCGGAAGTAGAAATTTTATTATGAAGTATTGAACCTTGTGGACCCAATATCGATCTTTTTTATTGGTCCAAACATACAATTAATGAGAACATTAATTCTTTAAAAATAAAATGGTAAAATTTAAAACCGAGATTTAAAAAATGTTTTACGTAAATATAGTGCAAATTTTCCTTGGGTTTGCTAGTGTATATTATTTCATTTCACATATATTACGAGTTTTGAGTAAATATCTCCATTTTTAAACAATAAAGCGAGAAAGTTCGTGCGGATTTCCGTACTATTTATTTTAAATAAATAAATTAATAGTGATTGTTTTACAATCAATTAATAAACATTTTAAATTATTTTAGCACCATGTTTTACTACCCGTTGGGTTAGACACCAATGCACTTAATTAAACAGAAACATTAGAATTAAATTAGGTGGGAACTGATGAATCCTCGCTTCTCCTATCAAGTAGAAGTGTTCCACGTTAAACTGTAGGTCCTCCATTTCATCTCACAATAACCCTACCATAGTAGTTGGGGGGGTGACCTGTCCCACTCGAGATAGTATTGTGATTTTTACCGTTATTCCCCCTACTCCTGCCCTCACCCCTACACCGCCCTGATAACTCATACCTGGTGCCAGTCTGGCGTGTTGACAAGACAAGTCAAGACAAGTCGAGACACGACCTTGAATGATGTCGCAACTCTCGCTTGCAATGGGTTTTACCGATGACGTCATCGCTCTGTCGCAACCCTGATGACTCATACCTGGCGCCAGTCTGGCGTGTTGACAAGACAAGACAAGACAAGTCGGGACAAGTCGAGACATGACCTTGAATGATGTCGCAACCCTCACTTGCAATGGGTTTTACCGATGACGTCATCGCTCTGTCTCAACCCTGATGACTCATACCTGGCACCAGTCTGGCGTGTTGACAAGACAAGTCGGGACATGTCGAGACACGACCTTGAATGATGTCGCAACCCTCGCTTTCAATGGGTTTTACCGGTGACGTCATCGCTCTGTCGCATCCGGATCTCGTCAATCACCCAGACGCCTGTCAACCAGCGATCTTTTTTGTCGTTGTGCTGACACGCGCCTTGGTTTTGCTCCTCCCCGCATTTCCTGCACAAGATGGACATTAGTTTGTCGTGTATCCGTGTAGGCAATACGGGTAGGAATAAATCTCGCGGAGGCGTCACTGTAACTTAGGCTTTACCTTCTACTTGATCTATAGACGGACAATTTGTTTCCAAGTGAATTTTGGGGTGGCCGACTGGGTATTTTTTGTACTTGCAAACGTATGGATACAACGAACACACATCCAAGTACTTGATCTTCTCTCCACAAGAAAGGTCTGCTTCATGGAAGAGCTTGATACAATTTGTACGCCCGCCAAATAATGCATCCCTTGGGCTGAGAGGCTCCTTGGTATACACCTCGTGCCGTAGTACAAATTGCTGCAAGTCCTTGTCTGTGCGTTTCATCGCATTAAACATACACTCCCACATCTCTACGACCGTGTAGCCGGCATTCTTAAACTTTTCCAAACAAGCCATGGTCGCTTCATAACGCGTCTCCATGGTCTCATGGGGACTATTTTTGACAGGGGTGGTCCTATCTGGGTAACAAAAAGGGCACCCGTGCCAATAACAGCCCCAGAACTGGAAGACGGTGGTGGTATCTCCAGCTTTAACAACGCCGTCTACACGCCGCCCTAACACATATTCCTCACGGCCGTTACCCGCATGAAGAATAGAAACACCACGCTGATGGGCCTCCCAGCAGAGCCATTGTACAGCGACGTGCAACTGTTGGTCTGCACACCGATAGCCACCGTTAGGGATAATACCGATAGTATTCTCCTTAAGATGACCTCGGCGGTAAACCAACATGGCCGCTCCAGCTATCGTACACGCCTCTCTGAAAGGGTCCACCTTTGCTTTCTCCATGAGCATCTCTCTAAACTTCAGGCAGGCCTTCCGTAGGATCTCTACATCTTTCACACAATACAGTTCCAACTCGCGTTTAAAATCAAAGACATAATTTTCTTTGACCAACGCGTCATACCACTTCTCAAAGTGCTCCTTTCCCTCAACTGACATCTCGCCGATGCCGTAGTCCTCCTTTGGTGGCAAGGGACCCCTATACCCCGCGTTTTTTTTATTAAAAAATGGGGGAAATGTCCCTTGGCCAAAGACTCGTCCAAGCCGAAAGTTTTGGGCAATTTGGACAACGACATTGGGAGAAAGTTCAGCGAGTCAATAAAGTGGAGCGGACCGTAACGCATGGACATGATTTTCCCACCGTGCATTATAAGTTCGGGAGTCCATTTTTTAACCTCCATCATATACTTTAAAATAAAATTTCCATCATAGGATTTCGCGTTATGGCCGAGGAGGGTGATATCCTTAAATTTTGAAGCTTTAATTTGTTCTATGAATTTAAAAAATTGGGCCATCGTGGTATCACCCTTGAATATGCGAGTTCTATCGCCCCCGCAGTCGGCGCAATGATAGTCATTTGCATCTATATGTACGCAGGCCTTACAACACGACTGCATGACACAGAGGTTAGGTTCGTGCAAGTACGTGCCTGCCGCACCTTGAAGAGGCGTTTCTTGTCTGCATTCAAAATCATAGAATACAAACATGAAATTGCTCTTTTCCAGTGACGGCTTGGATGGGGCCTGCTTCATATAACAGAAATGACCAAAAGGACGATATGAATCGCATACTCTACAAAAAGTCTCATAACACCTATATGAAAAATTTGATTTTTTCAAACTGAAAAATTGCCCGCATACCTCGCAAACCTTTTTGAAATCACAGACCGAGCTGTGACCTCTGCAAAAACCGGGACGTTTATGGTTATCAAAACATGTCTGGTTTGTGAACCAACGCCCGCAGTCTTTACATACCACAGATTGGCCTCCGTTACAACCCGCTTTAGCGTAGCACTTTTTGCACGCGGATGCACATTTGTGTTTGTTCTTTGTGTTGAACGGCACACGGCACTCACGGCAAAAGTACGAGCACTTAAATGCGGCTGTCAAGGATGTTATGACATCAAAATGGTTTTGCTTATCGTCGTGAAAATACAAATCAAGATGCCCCTTAAACGAATGTTCGGAGGGAGTAGGCCCCTCATATAGGACCTGTCTCCCCCGATGTTCCCTGAACACTGTGATTTTGTATTCGGAAAGGTATGCTTGTAATTGTTTCAGTTCAGTGAGCCCACCACCTTTCAAAAGATTCACACGGGCATCACGGCATAGTTCCTCTGCTTTGAGTTTTTGAATGAAACGACCCTGTTTAATCTGTTTAATGGTGTTCATGTCCATACATCCTGGTTCTCTATTATTGTCACATATAGCTATGTCGACAACCAATGCACGGGCAAGGCAAAGTGTGTCGTCATTTTGAATCGTAATGATCCCTTGGTTTTTACGGCTATATGTGCTAGGGGAAGAGAGTTTATCACAATATCTTGCACTCCCACGGGGCTCCTTAAAATGGCAGAGTTTAACGTACAGTGGTGCCGTACTCAAAAACAAACTATTACTCTGCAACACATGTCTTACGTTATCAAGCACTGCTCTAGCGTCGAGCTGGTCTGCTCGCCTAAATGAAACGTAAACAGGGCTCAACGTGGAGTCAGTGCTACTCAAAAGCAAGCCAACGTGGTCATCGGCGCTAACGCCATGGTCCTGCAGCCGATGGAGCAAATTAGTAATTTGTTCTTCAAGCCAGCATAATGCGTCCCGTTCGCTTGCTGGAGCACCAAGCTGTACGGTAATTTCTCTACCAGTATAAAAGAAACGCCTCAATTTTTAATCCTCTCTTTTACGATACGAAGAGGGATGCCATTTGACAATGCTCCACCAACCTGATTTACCGAGCCACTAATTCCCGTCTGGGGCGCTGATGATGATCCCTCCCCATCATATACGCGCCTTGAAGGGAGTCTCTGATCCCCGACTTCCTCGCCCCTACAACAGCGGCTTGCATGAAGACACTTGGAGTTGGCAAATCTCCTGCTGGCTAAATGGGGGCTGCGGAGTTTGGGGTTGGGACCACGTCTTCCCCTTGGTTCGAAACGGCATCTTCGTTATTCATTCGAGCTATAAAACAAGAGTTTGAATTCAAACTAACTACAAAGTAAGCATTTGAAACAATATTCTTTCATACAAAGGCAATTTAAAAAATTCATTCTTTGCTATTTTTAAATCAGACAAAGTATCATATGAGTTAGCAAAATAATACCTGAAAACAAAATGACCATTTTTAATTCATAGTTTGTCCTCGGAGTGGACAGTGTGAATATCATACATTAAAACGGATCCCTCAGTTGCTCTAACTAATCAATTTAAAATACACTTGTTTATTTCACACAATGTTTGGGACATTTCCTTTACGTTAAGTTTCTATTTGAAAAGTGTTTTCACCTATTATAGTGGTTTAATAAGCAATCTTCTCATTATATGATCTTTCAACTTATACATAATTTTTTTATTTTAACGTAAAATAATAATCTAACCTATTGATGAATCAATAGCATCCAGAGCCGAAAAAATGTCTATTATTGTTTTTTGCGGCTCTAGGAGTGGTGTTGGTGGTGGTGGAGGTGCTATTATGGGAGACTCTGCAGACATCATGTGGTTCCATGCATCTGAAATAAACATAACTTTGTATTAGAATCTTTTAGCGTAAGTGATAGCCGTGGATAATCATACAGAAACTACCTATTAATCTGAATAGTCATTTTCACAATAATAACTATGGTCCTGCCCGGACTCGAACCCTGGACACACAAATCAGGAAGTATGCATTCTACCAACTGAGCTAAGGTGATATACAATAATATTTCAACTAGGAAATCACCTTAAAATAATATAATATTTATCGTTTAGCGTTTATAAAACAAAAAACTTATAATTCTCATTTTTGTTTATGGAAAACCCAACAATTTAGCACATTACTAATTTTGTTTTCAAAATTATTTTTTAATTTTTTAAAAGCTAATTATTCTCTTTTACAAATCTGGTCTTTCATCGCCCTACAATTACTAACCGTTTGCGTTTCTTCTTCCATTAGGCACCGAGGGTGGCCAGATCTCCATATGTTTGCGGATCTCCCCACAGCGAATTCTCTAAAAATACAACACAACAGCTTATTTGACATTCAGAATTAAAATAATCTCCAGAGTGTTAACGGAATCGGAGACATTTAGCAACGTTTGCTCGTGCAAGACAATGTGTACTTTATGATATCACACGCCTCACTTTGAAGTGTTAGCCTGTCATAGGTATCTGTATTTAAAAGCTCTACAGTAACGGCTTTCTTCGGCCATCGGCTGAGCTTTACATATATGGCGTTGCGGTATTTTAAAACACTATCCTCAATAAACATATTATTATTTTAAGTATAATACACTTGTACAATACATCTTTTAAATAAAATTTAGTTGGTAGTAAACTGCCCTCAAAATATTTTTGGGTTGTAATAAATGTATACAATAAACTACTCTTAAATAAGAAATGCATTATTTAATTTATTATAACCACTCGTGTTTATACGATTTCAAAATAATATTCACCCATTAGTAAACTACCAATAAAATTAATTACCATTTAACTATAGCTAGGAATCAAGTTTTTTCAATAAACATTTGTTCCGGCATAACTTTATCCAAAATGTCATCCACAAAAGTCCCTGCTTAGACACTTTCAAATTATATAATGTTTTAATTCACATAAATTAATAAATTTAGACAAGTCTGCCCTGGTTTATTGTAATTTTGAAATATATCAGAATGTATACACTTTGATTTAACAACAAATAAATAATAAGTGTGACTGTTATAAAATTACATCTACTCACCCAGATCCGTCAGTGAAGCTTAATCACTCATCCCAGTTTCTTGTTTAGCACTCGAAGACAGGTTATAAAATGAAAGGATTTCAAAACAGGTGCCACTATTTATAGCTACCACCAGCTAAGTTTGCGACAGAGCGATGACGTCATCGGTAAAACCCATTGCAAGTGAGGGTTGCGACATCATTCAAGGTCGTGTCTCGACTTGTCTCGACTTGTCTTGCACACGCCAAACTGGCGCCAGGTATGAGTCATCAGGGTTGCGACAGAGCAATGACGTCATCGGTAAAACCCATTGCAAGCGAGGGTTGCGACATCATTCAAGGTTATGTCTCGACTTGTCCGACTTGTCTTGTCTTGTCAACACGCCAGACTGGCGCCAGGTATGAGTCATCAGGGTTGCGACAGAGCAATGACGTCATCGGTAAAACCCATTGCAAGCGAGGGTTGCGACATCATTCAAGGTCGCGTTCGACTTGTCTCGACTTGTCTTGACTTGGCTTGTCAACACGCCAGACTGGCACCAGGTATGAGTCATCAGGGCGGTGTAGGGGTGAGGCAGGAGAAGGGGGGAATAACGTAAAATCACAATACTATCTCGAGTGGGCCAGGTCGCCCCCCAACTACTTACCATTACACATTAGCGTAAGTGTGTATAACCCGAACGTATAGTAAGACGCGGTGCTAATAATAATTTTAATAAAATGTAAACATGAGAAATAGAATTACATACGTTTTAAATAGATTTTTATTTCAAACAGTCCATTGTTATTTAAGATAACTGTATTCAGCTATCGTAGATGTATATTTCCCGTTAGGCAGGAATAGAAATAAGCACCTTAATGACAAGGAACTAACAAAAGTAAGATATACGAGTAATATATGGTTTAGTTTACTGACTCTTGAAATTAGGATTTACGCTCATTCTCCTAAGAAGGAGCGTCCTCCTCAACATGGCGGCAGTCAAAAATAACCTACTAAAATTAATTTAAGGTTAAGCCACGATACATAAAGACAATCTAGCCAAGCTAATCCTAGTCTTATACCTGATAAGGTTATACATAAATAATAAAGACATTAAAGTGAATAGTAACAAGGGGTATTTAATCCTAATTTTATAGTGTTACTATAAGGATAGTTACAAAAGCTAGCTAGCTTGAGACAACTCCACTGAGAGTTACATAAACCAAAGAACAATCTCCTTGAATAGGAACCAGCACTTTACAATAGGAAATAGCGAGCAATCAGGCATCTTCTACACTGTTAAAATACTATGGCCGGTCAATTCCTAATAAGTACTGCCTGGACATCGATATTCACTAAATCTCCGGAGAAACCCCTCGAATGGCTTCCTGCTACACTGTACCTAGGCTTTGAGGCCCCTAACAATGCAACCAGTGATACCCATCGGGACCGGAAACTTTTCGCCGGACAAGACTGAGATTCATGAGTGCCGTTCCGGGTACTAGGGCACCCGAAATAAACCAGTACCAGTCCTTCCATGCCAGCCTGCCTTGGGTTACTTGGGGAAAACAAAAACAAAAAAACATCCATTGGGACCGGATGGGGGGAAGAGTTGGCTCCTTCTAGTGATCGCCCATCACGAGAAAGTCAGGAGCCAAGCCTCCAAACAACCGTCTCCTCAAACTTCATTCTCAAAAAAATCTCAGTTTTTCAGTCTCACACACCTTCTTTGCTGCCGCCACAACCTTTTCGAGACCAGCTTCCCGGAATTGCCCAGCGGGGACCTCGAGGAGGTTTTATGATCGGCTATCCCCGGTACACGGATACGCACTACCAACCGCTTAGTGCATGTCGAGGAGCCTCGCTCCTCACACACAGGTGACCTTATCGGGGTCTTAGCTATGCCAGACTCCCAACGTCCGTCACATTGCCCAGGGGCCGCCCCGTGGAGGTGCCCCGACAGGATTTGTAGAGATCTGTCAGTACCGAAAGGTGGTAAAGACAGTCTAGTGCTCGTTTATATGAAACGTGCGTGGGCCCAGAGCGCGTCCCAACCTCCATACACCGGGCCGGTTCCCTACGAAGGAGCACCGTGACCCCCGTACTGCCTGGACATTCAATATTATATCTATATTTCCACCTTAACTTGGGCACACATTAAATAGTACAAACAATATTAGTATAACTTGATACAAACGACGCCTAAAGGGTCAGGAGACAAAACACTATCCCCGCGGGTCACCACTACAAACAAGAAGTGCTCCCACAGGCTGTTCACCGTAAAGAGACAATAGTAACAGCTATCTGTCACTGACCTAACTAGGTCATTAAAGAAAACGTTAGATAAACTGATATTAGCCATAAAGAGATCCTAAACGTGGCCATACCGTTTAGGAAGTCATTATTCCCTAATATATGTATATATAACTATGTCTTAAGTACTTATAAAAGTAAATCAGACACACTGACCCAGTATATAAAGTCGTCTGAACCTAGTTAAATAGAGCATTAAGCCCTTGAATCTAAACTACGCCATATGGGTATAGGAAAATAAAGTCAGACGTTCTGACATAAAAACAATGTCTGATGGACATAAAAAATAGTCAGACGTTCTGACATAAAAACAATGTCTGATGAACATAAAAAATAGTCAGACGTTCTGACACAAAAACCATGTCTGATGGACAGAGCAAAAGAGCAGTTACGAGTAACATCTAAAAACTAAGCCTTATGGGCATAGTGAATAAAGTCTACTGAAAAAACTCTGTCTTATGGACATTGCAAAATCTGAGTTTAGAATCGAATCCAGATTCTAAATTGTAGATACTTAAAGTCTCAGAAGAGGCTTCCTCTGCGATGGGGTGGTGAGACCGACGCCTGACACATCGTAGTTACTAGTAGGTTCTTCGGTGATGTGGATTTACGTTCTAGTACTTCATCCATTGAATTGATTCAATAGAATATATTATGTTAAGCGAGCAATCACGCTTATATAGTAATGGAACAGATATACTCGGGGACAGGTTATCATCAGGACATCTAAGGGGGTAAGAGGGTAAAGTTGCAAAAATTGTGCTGAATGACTACTATTGCTCTTTGATGGTGTTGCGCCCAGAGAAAATTATCTTTTTTTTTTGGAAGCATGGCTTGTGAGTAAGACGTCGAATTGCTGGTGGTGCCGGCATGGTCAGCTGGGGCAGCTTTTCTAGAGCTTTGGCACTTCCCGGCAACATAAATCAACAATGAGTTAACCCCTGCCACATATTATTTGAATATGATAGCACTTGTAATCATTGTGTTAATTATATTTATGGAATTTTTACTGTAGATGTTAAACAGCCGGTTTGACATACTACACTGACAGCTGAAGATTTTGTTATTTTAACTACCTCTCATCATGGACACAAAAGTGAAGTACAGTACTGGATGAAATGTCCTTATTGCTCTCGATGGCTCAGTGAACCTGTACTTCAACATAATAGCTGCTCAGACTGGTCACACCCACCTTTCTCTCGTGCATCTCAATTACCAGTGCGAATATAAATGTGGAGCATGCGCAGTCCAATGATTTCAAAAGGTTATATATCCAATTTAATTTGTGGAAATTCTTATACTTTCCATTAAATGATTTACAAGAATGAGTCTAAAGTACATTTCAATGTCTTGTATTTAAAGAAATGTTTCCTTTCATTTTCAACTGTTACCGTTGCTATAAATGGATACTAGCTCTCTTCGTCATTGCTGGCTTGTTGAAATGTTAGGTGATATCTGAACTGGATCGTTCAGTAGAACGCTCAACCCGCCTCTGTGGCGTAGTTGGCTAACGCGCTAGTCGTGTTGAGCTCGACTGCTGAGGACGGGGAGATTGAGGTTAGAATCTTAGTCGGGTGAACTGAGGGTGGTTTTACTAAATGGTTTTCCACTCTCTTTCTCCACGAAAATGCGGATACACTTCCTCTAATTTAACCTTCCCAATTGCTAATTCATTCGCGTAATTAGTACTTAAAGCGTACAACCTGAACGGGTACTAATACGTGGTGCTAAATAATACTAATAATAATAATAAAATAGTAGATCGCTCAACTTTATTTTCTGTACTTCAATTGCATAAAATATTGTTTCTATGTGCAATGAATTTGCTTTTCCAATAGAAATTAGGAGTGTACTAGCAAGTACCACATAGTCAAGGGGGATGCCCCTTACCAGCAAAATTGCAAATAACACTACGTTTAATTAAAACTAAAATGTACACTCCCTTCACCTTGAACGGTATCAGCCTTACATTGACGTATTACACTGTGACCTATCTTAAAGGCCTATCCATAGTGGAACCATGATATGTAATCTTGCTATCTTTCAGGGTAGTAAAGGGTATCTTTTCAAATTATTAAATGAAAAATAAATATGATATTATTGAGTAGTAAATTATCAATACACTTATTCATGAACTATTGTAAACAATATGCAACGTAACCACACCGGTGCTCACGTGGATTAAATGTCAAGCTCGCCTAGTCTGGCTTGTAGGGGAAGGGGATGGTGTAATGAGGGTGTTTGATTCTAAAATGGTTTACGAGTCTTCCTCACACAATGTTGATGTATTTCCTTTAAGTACAACCTTCTTAAACCCCATCCCATTAGTGTAATTAATGCATCCCGGGTGGTTAGTAAGACGCGAAGCAAATATAAATACAGCGTATTCTGATGTTTGTGCCATAGGCTTACAGTCATTCAAGTTACTTTGTGTCGGCTTCAGCAAGCTATTTTCGTGGTGTGTGATATCACGACGAGTTGTAAGACATGGAGGGGGAAAAAAAAGGACTGTAACAGAAGTGATCGTACGAGTATACAAGATATTGTGTGTCAGCTGTAGCTAGTTATTTTTGTGACCTAAGAAGTCACAATTTATACGGCTTGCACTTGTTCCTTTCATAACTGCAATATGTATTTTTATATCATTTTGTTAAATATATGGGGGAGTTTTTTTGATGACGTCACACCTTCTCCCAACCCAGAAGTTTGATCAGAGATTCGCATCTGATTAACTATTTTATTTTGTGTTTCAGAAATTTGCCCACAGTTTGGAGGCTATGAAGTCAAACCAAGTCGTGATCGATGCTTCAGAAGATAAACTGGAGTATGTGGCGTGAGTAATGACAGTTGAAGTGCATGTTTAGCAACTAATTATACTTTGGTAATACAAACACGATTCTTTGACGAATTATTTATTTGGTCAAACAAGTCGTAAAAACTATTTCACTTTAGTTGAGACTTAAAGTAAACAAATCAAATAGGCATGGTAAAACTACCTGCCTGTCTTGGTTGTTGGTTGACCGCAATGGCGTGTTGTGGTCAGGGTATGTTAAAATTGCACGTGTGTAATAGTCTTGATCAAGTCATGCACAGGTGCTGATCCACACATTCACATGGGAATATATTGTCGTTGATGTTTGTCCTCGTGTTAAGCTAGACTCCCCAGGATGGGGAGATCAAGGTTCGAATCTCACTCGGGTGAATTGGGGAGGTTTTTCCTAAATGGTTTTCCACTTTCCCTCCATGCAAATGCTGGTTTACTTCCTCCGTATTCAACCTTTCTAATTCCTAACCCATTATGTTAATTAGTAAATAAGCATATAACCCGAACGGGTAGTAAGACGTGGTGCTAAGTATAAGTAAGACATTTGTCCAATGAGTGTTCTGCTGAGTAATCTCATCATCATCAACAACTATTTCCTGCATGTGATACTATCAGTTTAGTAAAATACCTCTATCTTCCTCTTTCCCTCCACCATTTTTCTTCCTTTATTTGCTGCCATTATTTTGCTCTCACTTGCACACTTGCTGTTAACAGCTCCTTCCAGCTACTTAATGTCTATTCCGGTCTTTTTCCTTCATACTTCATTTCTATCTCACTCCTTGTAATTCTTTCCTTTTCCACTCTCATTGTTTTAGCGCCGCGTCTTACTACCCATTCGGGTTATAAGCTTATGTTCCAGTTACGCTAATGCGTCAGGGATGATTTTTTAGCACCGCGTCTTACTACCCGTTCGGGTTATACACTTTAAGTACTAATTACGTTAATGGATTTAGGAATTGGGAAGGTTGAATTAGAGGAAGTGAACCGCATTTGCGTGGAGGAGAGGTGGAAAACCATTTAGGAAAAACCACCCCCAGTTCACCCGAGCGAGATTCGAACCTCGATCTCCTCGTCCTCAGCAGTCGAGCTTAACACGACAAACGCGTTAGCCAACTACGCCACTGAGGCGGGTGTCAGGGATGACAAAGGTTTAATTTAGATGAAGTGTACCCGCATTTGCATGGAGAGAAAGAGTAAGAACCCATTTAGGGAAAACCACCCTCTGTACACCTAACCGAGATTGAACCACGATCTCCACATCATCGGTAGTCTAGCTTATTGTGAGTGTAGAGAATTTGACCATGTGACCACCGAAATGGGTTTCATCCCCATTATTTGACTAGGTATACCATCTCTGACTTACTTCCTCTACTACCTCATGCACTCAATATACCCCACTCCTTCCCGGACTTCATTTATAATCCTGTTCTACTGGGTGGTATGAACAATTCAAGCCCTGCCTTCACTGGCAACACTCCACTTCACACCACTGGTTTACCATATCAAGCAGTTTGCAGCACATATAGTCCTCTTGGAATGAGTAGCTCCAGCCAAGTATTTCATATTTAACTTTAATTTGATTTGAAATGCCATTATTGTTACTATTGCGCAAACATCGAAATTTTAAAAATTGCCAAAGACAACTGTTTCAAGACAACAGGACGTTTGAAAACATATGAATTTGACAACTCTATTTAGTGGAGGGCAATAAGGGTCTATTATTTATTTATGAGTCCAAACTAAAATTGTACTTTATATAACGATATTTTTCACTTTAATTCCCCTAAAAATATTGCTGTAAAGTACAAATTTGATCTATCAATATTGACTTTTTTTTTAGTAAATGGTACGACATAATCGTACATACTTTATCATGTAGTATATTTAGGAACAAAATTGTTAAAAATTGGTTGTCAGTTACCAACTCCCTCATTTAAGGTTCCGTGGATAAACAAACCATAATATTATTTTAATGAGCTTATCAAACACTATTCAGATATACATTTAAATAAAATTGGTATCATCATTTACAAACATACAAAAATTTGGAAAATTCAGTCAATCATTAGTAAACTATGTACCCTTAATTCTAGAGCTAGAACTAAAATCACGTTTTCCCCTTACAAGAGCTTAATATAATGCTTGAAGGAAATACATTCCACCATTTCAGTCGTAATCTCAGGCAAGAAAGACATGCACAAAATACAGAACTGTAGGTCTGGCTTTTTTTAATCCGAGGCCACATAAAGGTCAAAATTCATCACAATCAAAAGGTATAAAATGTCCACGATTACGATACTTTCGCCATATAAGAAAGTAAATACTGTAACCATAAAATATGATGTAGTAATTATTTATCTTATGCTAAGAAGTTGTGTTTACTCTATTGAATGTTGTCGACAATAAAAATCAATTACATATAAAAACTCCTTTTGTAACATTTTCATAGTTATTGTTTTTTATATTGAATTCTTCCCATAATTTAGGGGTATTAAAATAGTTTTTTTATTAATTTGGTCAATGCTTTAACTATAATATTATTTATTTTATTGTTTCCTCCAAGTTTTATTGTTTAATAATATTTCATTGATTGTTTATAATCAGGAAAATGCTTCCCTTGAATATAAAAATAGTTTAAAAGGCAAGTGTGTGAACTAAACTTAACATGAAAGGTATTTAAAGTGCACATTCTGAACCGATTGATATTATTCTGAAAAGTAAAGACTTAATTTTACTAATTATAATTTTTGGTCATGCCGGAAATAGAATTAGTGACCATCAGCACAGAAGGCAGACGTGCTATTGACTGAGTTTGGGTGTCAAAGAGTAGCAACATTACCTCGACTAACTACACTAGGAATGGGCAAACTGCATCCCAAATACGGCCCACCGCGTCTGTGTATTTAATCCGGCCCACGGGACAAATAATTTAAATGTGTTACGTTGTGAAACAAGTTTTTTAAACACAAAAAACTGTATTTCATAAAATTAACATTTACAAACTTGGTAAATCATGTCGAAAAATACCTTGTATCAATTCAAACAATTATTTTCAATCATGAAACTTAAGAAAAGTGATCTAAGAAACCAACTTACTGATGAGCATTTGTTTTCTTTCTTGATAATCACCTCCTCACAGTTTAAACCAGATTATGAAACAATTCTGGAAGTTCATTGACAGTTTCACTCATATCACTCACAACCATCATTTAAATCTTAGGTGACCTGGTGGTCTAGGGGTAAGGTGTCAGACTTCTATGCTGGCGGCCGGGGTTCAATCCTCGGTCCCGGCAAGATTTATCCGATTACCAAACCCTTCCTCACCTCTGACAAGACATCTTGTGAATGTGGGGAATGCCAGGCCTCCACCGTGGTTCGGATTCCACGTTAAACTGTAGGTCCTTCATTTCATCTCACTATCACCCTACCATTACACATTAGCGTAAGTGCGTATAACCCGAATGGGTAGTAAGACGCGGTGCTAGTAATAATAATAATTTAAATCTTGTGAATGAACTTAAAAACATTATAAATCACTAGAGTATTTATGTTTATTATACATTCTCAATGTATTTAAATTATTCATGTCAGTTTATTATTTGTGTTTATAATTTTTTTAAATTAAATTTGAAAAACTAATTAATACAAATCTTTGTCCCGCAAAACTTTATTTATGGCTATAGTGCGATCGGTCAGGTTCAGAATAGACGGATTGTATATTTCAATGTTGATAAATGTGCTCTGCAAATATTATAATTTGATTTTTATGTTTCAGGGAGAAAACAAGTTCAATCATAGAACTAATCAGCGAAATGGACGAAGCAGTCAATTATAGAAATAAAGCAGAAAACGAGCAGCTGAACGGTGAACTAGTCACTGAAGAGACCACTCCCGGTGATAACGTATCCATTGATAATGTTTCCAATGAGAACCACGACAACGAATCAAATGAGGTGGCGATTACCGACAGTGAAGTACAAAACAGTGTCAGCGGCGAGGAGGCTAGTTGCGGAGCGGATTACGCGGGACTGTGCAGTGGTGAAGATAAGGATTCACCGGTTCCTCGTGAACATGACGTTACAACACCAACTGATGAGGTAAGCCCTCAGAAACATGGTACTTACGAACTTAAAGGGGTCGTTAAAAATTCACAAGCAGCTAAGAAGAACAGCTTCTCCAACTTGCCTAGTTATATCGTGGATAGTTTGACAGACGTGCAGGAAGAAGGTGAGACAGAGGAAAACAAGCTGAATGGCAGATTGTTCGAGATGGGCACTAATGAGGCAACGCTCCTAGATGAGACCATGAACACGACCAACAGGATATCCGAGTCAGAGGACCACACGGTGAGCAGTATTCTGAGCATAATCTCTGAAGTGAAAGATGCTGGATCTGTGAAGAGGCAGTTGAAACACATCAACGCCATCAAGAGCTGCATCATGGAGAACGTGGCGCAAATGACTGGGAAACCCCTGCAGCACATAAGGTATATAACAGGGAACAATCTGTTACTTGAATAGAGCAAGACACAGAAAAGGAGACAGCTTGTTACTTGGATAGAGCACGAGACAGCAAGGGGGGCAACCTGTTACTTGAATAGAGCCCTTGGCAGAAAGGGAGGACAATCTGTTACTTGGATAGAGCACGACACAGAAAGGGAGGACAACCTGTTACTTGGATAGAGCACGACACAGAAAAGGAGACAGCCTGTTACTTGAATAGAGCACGAGACAGAAAGGGAGGACAACCTGTTACTTGTATAGAGCACGAGACTGCAAGGGGGGCAACCTGTTACTTGAATAGATCCCTAGGCAGAAAGGGAGGACAAACCTGTTACTTGAATAGAGCACGAGACAGAAAGGGAGGACAACCTGTTACTTGGATAGAGCACGAGACAGCAAGGGGGGCAACCTGTTACTTGAATAGATCCTAGGCAGAAAGGGAGGACAACCTGTTACTTGGATAGAGCACGATGCAGAAAAGGGGACAAGCCAAGAGATAGAATGTGACATCTTGGTGTGGTAAGCGTTATGACATTGAGATAATTTAGGTAAAGTTTAAATAGTGTAACTAAAGTTTAAATATTTATTATGGTGAGACTGAATAAATAGCATTAATCCGTACAGTCATCTAGAGTAGGAGTATCTACTATTGTTCAGAAAACTAGTTATTTTTGGCATTTAAATTTTTGTCAATTTTTCCTTTATTTATTTTTCAACTTATTGTGTCTTCCTGATTTCCTTCAACACTGCTAGTGATGCAACCAGTGGGGCGATACGTTAGTATCTATTGGTACCACTGACAACAGTTGAAATTGAGTGATAATATTTTTTAACGTAAGACAGTCAATTCATACGATGAGGATATACTCTGGACTCACTTTTGTCAATATAAAAAGCATTGTATGAGATCAACAGTGTTTCACAGTCTAGACTGGATACAGACACTGTTGGGAGCTGTGGACTGCCCATGCATGACATTTTGCAATGCCAAATGAGACGCACGAGTAAAAAGTGAGTCTGTTACCAAACACGAGTGCGGTTACATCAAAGAAAATGTTTGACTGAGGCACACTGCCACTTTGTGTACACGGTAGGAGGAAAGTTAATAAATTTCCTCTCATTGCATATTTATAAATTTATTCTATTAATTTAGTTGTTAATTTATCTGTCAAAATTTATTTATTCCTTGATTGTAAAATGTTTACCACTTTTTTATTATGTTTTGGTTTGAGTGAATCCTTGTATGTTTTCTGATTTTACAAATGAAATAAATATTTTAAGATTAATTTTTAATACAATCATATATGTTTAAAAAGTTTGGGGAAGGGAGTGCTTAACGTTGGGGGTGTGATCTGTAGAATATTACTTTCTACCGGTAGGATTATCGTAGGAAGGAACTTTTAAAAAAAACAATAAACATATGGTTTGGCGGTCAGCATTTTTAACAGTTTACTATATTATTAGCGTTATTTAATATGCATTAATGTTTTCTACAAAATGCGACAGCTGTAGATCACACCACCAGGGTTGGGCCAATCCATCAGGCGAACTTAAGGCGCAAAGCGCCTAGCAGAGCATTATAGCATGATGAAGGCCCAGTTTTTAATGGTTGAAAAATTATTATTTAAAAAAGATGCCAGTAGTCATTTCAAAATAAAGGAATACCATATAAATATAATATTTAATATTAAGAATATATATATATGCACCACACATATAAATTAAAAATTTACTAACAATAAATTCTTCGAACTCGGTGGGTTTAGGGTAAAGTGCTTGCCTCAGGACCCTAAGCTCGTGGGTTCAAACCCATCTGAGACCTACTAAGTTTTCTTGAGCGATACAAATCTGTTGCACAACTTCCTTCGGAGGGGAAGTTAATCCGTCGGTTATCTGTCGATTGCGGCATGTTAAAGAACCCTGGAAAGTACGTGAAAATACCTTTCCCGGCATAATTGGTAGGTCTTTTCGTTCTCGCTCATAGAAATTGTCATGTGCTGAGTAATAAGTCGGTTCATTAAGGACACATTAAATACCTCAATTAACTAAATAATTAAAACAAAATCACTTTGAATGATTTTATGACATTTGGGGACGCGTTTTCAGCGAATCGCTTTATTTAATTAATAGAAGATTCCGAAAGTATTAAGAGAAAGGGAAGAAGGGATAGTATTTTTGTATACATTGATTAAGGGAGTGAAGAGAGGGGCTCATCACTTATTTTTGAACTTATTTATATTATTTTTTCCTAAATTTGTCGGGTATTTTAGCACCCTATTACTATTATTTGGCGCCTCTCAGTAAGTGCGGTCTATATTATACAGAAAACAGCTGGGTTAGAAATTCTATGTCTCGCCTAGGACTCACGAAACGCTTGCACCAGCCCTGCATATAATCACTTATAAATGTATACAAAATGTTTTAGTAACTCTTATATCTGTAAAAGCAAGTTCCTTCCTATCTAAATCAGCGTGTAGGTTTAATCTTTGGTTCAAGCCAGGTTTCTAGGAGTGCTGTACTCATCTTCTGAATATTTCCTCAGGTACTCGGTGTTTGCCCTGGGGTCAAGCGTCTACCCCAACTTCTGTGCGTTCGGCCACTACATGGACCACTTGCTGGCTCGTCTGGGGGGCAAACGTCTACTCAAGGTCGCGGAGGGGGATGAGATGAAGGGACAGAGGAGGGCGTTCAGAAAGTGGGTCGCTGATGTATTCCCGGTAAGACGCTTGCAAATGCACACTCTTTGGTCCTATTGAAGGAGAGAGGGGGATTCAATCACCCACATTCCCCCAAAAAGTATGATTACTAATTTTTTATTTTCAGAGTCTTAAAAAATTCATAAGTATAGCTCCAGCAATGTCATAAAAACTTAAAAATTCTTTAAGATGGATTAAATGATTAAAAGGTACCTTGCCATCTCCCATTGGAGGAAACCATCCCGAACCCCCACATGTAAAACCTCCCTCCCGCCTTACCCACCCTTATTATAAATAATCTTTGTATAGTCTTGGTACACCCCGTTTATCCAGAGAGGAACAAAGCAAGTTATTTTCGTTATCTTTCAGAAAAACGAAGTGTATAAAATGGTATCATTCGTACCCACTCCTATGAGTACGAGGATCATGGTATCAGTCCCTTCTGGTATACCAGTGGCGTACAAGGTGGGGTTCGATTCCCGACTGGGTGAACTAAGGATGTTTTTCCCTCAATAGATTTCTAGTCTCTATCCACAAAAATGCGGGCACTCCTGGTTATAATCATCCTCATCCTATTCTCATTAGTGTAAAGATGTGGATAGTCCGGACGGGTAGTAAGACTTAATGTAAATAGAAACAACCTGATCTTGTTACTTTGGCGGAAGTTTATTTCTCCCTGAATTGTATTGAAAGCATATTTTCCTCTGCGTAGGCAGCTTGTGAGGCGTTCAACGTCGAGGATGATTCACAGTTTATTAAGGAGACGTTCAGCTCCAAACTTTCCATGGACACAGTGCGCTTTGTCAAGGCCAAACAACACCAGCTTGATCACGGTGAGAGAGAAACATCATTCATATGTAACAAATGAATATCAACACACAGGACAGGCTGCTAATCACTGTAAACAGCACTGTACGTATTGAGGGAATAATGATTTGCGATCTATGTGTTGGTATTCATTGAAATTTTGCTTTACTTACAAATTTGCATTGTATACTTGGCAGAATTACAGCTCTCCCGAGTTGCAAATGGCTTTGGTATCTGATAGCTTACGATTTTATTGGTACCTCATATGTAACTAACGACTCCACAAGTCCATCACAGACTCAGCCTTAAGCTATGAGTGAATAATGAACCTGAGCACAGGAAAAATCATGGTAGTTCAGTGGTGTGCTAATCCAAGGTTCCCGAGTTCAATTCCTTTGTCCAGGTGTCATTTTAAAACAATTTTAGATCAATATATTACAAAGATTGTCATGGAGAAGAACCTATCAGGGGCAGAGACAAAGGAAGAAGTGGGTCGATTTTTGACTTTTACGACAATGATTGCTGAATTTCGGCTGTTTAGAGGCAAAATATTAGGTGGTTTTAATCATATGCCTAACTAGCTCTTAATAATTAGGAGAAAGGAGGGGTCCAGAACGGACATATTTTTACTTTAAATTAGATAGTAAAAATTATTTTGTACCAAATGAATAGCACGAATAATATGATAAAGAAATTAATTATATATATATATAACCCATTTAAAAAATTAACATAGCTATGTATGCATTATTCCAAACGTAGATTTTTATTATTCTGAATAAAACAGAGATTACACAGATTTTGGGTAAGGGGGACGTCTCCACGCCCTCATTCATGATAACAACCCACTTGGTTTTAATGTTAAGTAACAGGATTGTTTGAATAAAGTTGTCAAAAACATTTGGTTATTTTTTTTTTAATTAAGTCAAAATAATGAGAATTTTAAAATACATTTTGTATAAAGAAGATTTTTAACCGATTAAAGACACAGGAACAATTCTGCTAGTATTATTGATAAAACTCCCTCTCTCATATACCACAATATCTAAACGTGTTTCTATTAAGAGGGAGAGAAAGAGAAATAAGGGATATTTTCCTTTGCCTGATGTTATGACTCGAACCCTTCCCTGAGGATGTAAGAGATTAGAGGGAGGAGAGAGAGGATTATTATAGTTGAAACCTTGTAATAACATTAAAATGTCTAATTACTCTTACGTCATCTTTCTATTCCAGCCTTATCAAAATACCACAACAAGAAGGTTTCAATATGTCAACTTTTACGCAAGACCAATCTGCACAGCAGCGATACAAGGTAAGCAAGTATTGTAAACTCGCAACAAAAGCACATGTTATGACGTGGCGTGAGGAAACAACACTCCAAGAAAAGGGCATCCCAAACCTACCCGCATTCTATCGTGATGCGTGGCAGCTTCCACTAACACACAGTCTTTGCCATCTTGATTTTTAGAGACGCCATTCATTCTCGCGGTAAAGAACGTGTGTGTATAACCACCTAATACTTCCTAAAAAAAAAGGCATTGCATCGCCATCTATATTCTTGTTGGTAGTTATTTGTTATCCTACTAATACATAAAAATGATATGGTGTCTGTGTGTGACTCTTTCACGCAAGAACACCACACCGATTTGTGCTGAAATTTTGCGTGTACATAATTCAAACGTCCGTTTAAAATACAGTGGCGGATTTAATATTTTTGCGCCCTTAGGAACCATTATAATATGCGCCCCTCCACCCCCTTTCCAATTTTTTTCAGTGGCTTTAGGAAGTTTTGGAGTCAAGAGGAGGGGGGGTTCAGAAGTTAGTATTTGAGAAAAGATGTCTGAGAAAGATCATCAAGCATGTACAGTAGATGCACTACAGTAACTTTAACGAACGAAGATGGGGAGACTGACGTCAGTTATAAAGCAATTGCATAGTACAGTTATTTAAAAATAAATACTGTCGTTCTGATAACTTGAACTATTTCGATAATGTTAGTCGATGCTTTTTAAACGTAATGATTAAAAACAACATATTATAATAAAATAATGCTATCCAAAATGGGCCGCCTCCTAAATCTGCCGCCCCTAGGCCCGTGCCTAGTGGACCTATAGTGTAAATCCGCTTCTGTTAACATAAGCTAATTAAAATAATTAAAGTATTTCATTTTGTTTCAAGATGATGGCTACAAAACACTACTTTTTGGCCTTTTTCTCAGCTTATTATGCTTATCGGATTTTCATTGGACCAATTTGGAAGGTTCCTGGATATAGAATAGAAATGATGGCCATCTTAAAATAAAATTGCCACTCTATAACACTAACTTTTAGCCCATCCAGAGATACAACTTTCTAAGCTATGGGAAGCCCGACCTGGAAAGCCAATACTAATAATATTGCTATAAATTTGTTGCCTGAAGATAATCATTGGACTAAAGCATGGTCATGCTATAAACACACCCCGTACGAAGAACGGGTAGCTAGTTAGTACCTGCTAAATGTCCACCCACACCAGTGTGGGTATGCGGACAAAGAGACCATCCTCGTCTTATCTTGTTTGCCAGTGGTGAAGGCTTGGTTTAAAAATCCATTTGAAAGTACTGTCAGATGAGGTGTTTTTTTCCCCCTAAGCTGCTCTATAATCTCCCTCTACGCGAGTTCGGGTACACTTCCTCTAAATCCCACCTTACTAATCCTTACCCCATTAGTGCAAAAATGTGGATATCCTGAACGAGTAGTAAGACCAGATGTGGTACATCATCCCTGATCCCTTGGGGGCATTGAGTTTGTGTTTCAAGGGTTGTGGATTGTCCAGTAAAAATACGGTTCCTTCATTGTTCTCAGCCGTTCCACGCTCCTGCTAGAGCTGGATGCTGGACAGGAGATACAGTACCAGCCCGGAGATCACGTCGGGGTGTTCCCCTGCAACAGGAAGGAGATTGTGGACGGTGTCCTCTCGCGACTCACCATCAGGGTCGACCTGGATGTACCGGTGCAGGTGCAGGTCCTCAAGGCCAACAACACCTCCAACGGTTTGTCGAACATCTCATTTAGATGACTATGTTTTGTTATTTAACCGTAAACCGTATAACGTAACCGTAAGATAACCGTAAGAATCATTGACTTTAGGGTTTGATCCCGCTCGGTTGCCTTCAGTAGGATAATTTTTTCACAATTTATCCTACCAACTATATATTTATACGAATGCAGTGGCAATAACCTTAGACACGTGGTCACACAGTATAAGGTGTAGCGTTCACAATATACCAGATTGTTCAAGGTTCGAATCTCGGCTGGGTCAAGTGTGATTTGTTACTGGAGTTTTCCCAACGTTCATCTACGCTCGTATGGACCCAATTTTTCAAAACAATCTTCCTCATCCTTATACCTTTAATTCAAGCGTTAATAGCCCTTGTGTTAAAAGCGTAATGATGAAAAAGAATTCTTTCTCGTGCTTCAGCTTGTTCCCTTTTGAAAGGACAAGTAATTGGTTGCCAAGAGTAGAGTTACTGTTAAACCATGTAAATAAAATGTATTCACAGCTCATAGTACACCTTAAAAATATGTTGTTATCTAGTAAATAATGGTATTGCTGGGAGCCGATTTTTTAAAATAATCTTCGACTCCATGATACGAGTCCGCAAGTGAGCTATATCGACCAAGCTACCGTCACCGCTGGCAATGATAGTGCTAACATTTGCGAATAAAGGGTGTCATGGGATCAGCACAACGAACCCTCCGGCCGTTAATATCAGTTTCATAAACTAGAGCTGCTACTTCTTTATTAAAGTAGCGCCTCATTTGTCCTCACGAGGCTGAGTTTGACTCCGGCAGACCAATTGCTTCACATATATATATATTTTGAAATCACCGGGGATAGAACCAGGTTCCTCTGGATCTGTAGCCAGGAATTCTGATCACTAAACCACAGAGTCTGTCCAGAATTTTTGACACTTATTTATATTGTTGTTATTATTACTCTTTGGTATCTAGGTACTGTCGTTTTTGCCATATTTTGTTTAAGGAGACACATTGAAATGGTGAGTTTTAATATCTATAGGTCTCTGCTATACAGTGTATTAGCATGGAGTTTTGCCAGGTCAATCAGAGCTTGTTAAAACTGTACGCGTGCTATGCTACCCATTTGACCAATCATACCTAGGATCTGCTCTACATATTTCACATGTGAACGCATTGTCTTTGTTATTAGGTTAATAAATGCCTAACTGAGTGATTATCACCATTCACAGGCACAGCTTAAACAAGCTCCGCTTACACTGGCAACAAGCCACGCCACTGGAAACATCACCGGTTCATAGCGAAGTACCCTAACTTATGTTCCAGGAGTGTGAAGACGTGGGAGCCTCACGACACGGTCCCCAGCTGCTCTCTGAGGACTCTGTTGACGTGGTTCCTGGACATCACGACACCCCTTGCCCCCATCCAACTAGAGAACCTCGCGAGTGTCGCCACGGACCCGGAGGAGCAGAGGAGACTTCTCCAACTCGCTACGGTAGGCTGATTTCACACACTGTCCACTCGAGACAAGTTCAGTCAAATAACACCAGTCAAGGGGTTTCACATCTGTCGTTGATTTGACTGAGATAAATTAGTAATGCAATTATTTTATACCTACTTGAGTGGCCACATGTTCTAAGGCGTCACTCTCGTGTTAGATTAGATTGCCGATGACAGGGATATCAGGTTCAGAATCCCGGTCGAGTGTACTGAGGGTGGTTTTTCAAATTGGTTTTCCACGCAAATGTGGGTGTATTTCCTCTAAATATATCCATTCCTAATCCCTAACCATTAGCGAAATTAGTACATAAGGTATAACCCAAACGGGTAGTAGGACGGGTGCTAAAAAGAAACCATAGTGATTTCTGTAGTAAGGATATCTAAGGTCTTATACATATGGATTATTTAAAATGTGGGTAAGTGTGGGATGGATAGGGACTTAGGAGAAACAAGAAACATGTTAAAAGTATAAATAACATTATTTCTTCTTATAAAACAAAATTTAATAAAGCTTAACTTTATACGTAATACATACTATCTGTATTTTAAAACTCAAATAGTGTATAACGTAATTATATTAAAACACATATACACTTCTTATTTTGAAATTAGGGTGCACCTGAACACACGCAGCACATTACGTGTGCACACCCACGCCTTTCCTTCAGTCAGGGATAACATTTTAAAAAATTTGATTTTTCTTATTATCTAATTAGTTAAACCCATTTGAAGTGTAGTAGTCATAGTTTCATAGCTTGAAATATAAGTAATGGAAAGTATTGATTTAAAAATGTTTTAAAAAGCGAATTATCACAATAAAAATAAATATATACGTATATATTTTATTGTGATATTTTTTTGTATCAATGCTTTCTATTATTTATTTTTCAACCTATGAAACTATGACTGCAACATTTTAACTTTATTTGTTTAATATATATCGGAATAGAAATATTTGGTGCAGGGTCCGGGTTGTGGTGTGTAATATCGACTGTAACTCTGTAGGTTAATCTCTGGAGGGTGAAGGTAGTGGCTGTGTTTGATATCAATGATAAAGATAGTGATTTTTGTATCCGTGACTTACTATTTGAGAAAATAAGTACTGGAGGTACACGCTGTGGTCTAATGTTGCAGAACCCTTCAGCTTACGAGGAATGGCGCAACTGGAAGTTCCCACACTTGTTGGAGGTCCTGACAGAGTTTCCCTCTGTGCGCCCTACCGCGTCATTGCTGGTCACCCATCTTAACCCCCTCCAACCTAGGTTCTACAGCATCTCCTCGTCCCCAGAGGTTCACCCGGGGCAGATCCACCTCACGGTGGCTGTTGTCAACTACAAGACTCAAGGTCAGCACTTTATCTGCATTTGCAATTTAAAAAAATTAAGGGCCACCTTCTAGAATCTAGAGCATTAAAATGTATTATAGATCTTTAGATGTCTCTAAATATTTAATTAGGGGATTGTTATTTTAAAATTAGGTCGACCCCTAAATGAAGTTGAAAGATACCAAAAGAGCTTTGCATCATACACGAAGTGGTTTGTCGTGGAGTGTTGACACTACAAGCAAAGCTTGTTAAGGTTGGACCTGTCATATGTTCTCCCTCATTAGGTCCTATTGGAACAACATTCTATAGGCTCTGCTTTATGAACCACACATGGGAACAAGCCCGCCAGGTGTTCGAGATGGTCCCGGTACCAGGGGAAAATCCTGGGCCCAGCCTCTTTTAAGACATTTACTATACACCAAATGAAATATTTAGTTAAGTAAATCATGCCTGAAACACTCTTCAACTTTCAAAATTGGTCATGCGTATAAAAAGAACACCAAACATATTATTATTTTGTTTTCCTCGGTAAACACGTGAATAATTGCATCGTGGTTAATCAAGGATCCGAGATCATTCTCAATGCAAGCCTGGCCTGGCTCAAGACCTCTGACATATTTTCAACTATGGATACTCAAACTTCTGAACAACTATTTTCCTCCAATAAGATCCTCCAGAACCGCTTTGGTGGTCCATGGTCTTAGAAGGCATCACTATCGCAATATAATAGACTGCTGATGACAGGGAGATCCGGTTTCGAATCCCAATCGACTGTACTGAGGGTTTTTTTTCTCCTAAATTGTTTTCCCGTCTTCGTCTACGCCAATCGGCTATACTTCCTTTAAATGCAACCTTTCTCATCCCTAACTCACTAGCGTAAGTAGTACTCGTAGCCTACATATGCCTATAGCCTAAACTGGTGAGGTAATGATGCTAGAATAATATTTAGCACCGCGTCTTACTACCCGTTCGGGTTTATACGCTTTAAGTACTAATTACGCTAATGGATTAGGAATTGGGAAGGTTGAATTAGAGGAAGTGAACCTGCACTTGCGTGGAGAGAGAGAGTGGAAAACCATTTAAGAACACCCCACCCCTAGTTCACCCGACTGAGATTCAAACCTCGATCTCCCCGTCCTCAGCAGTCGAGCTCAACACGACAAGCGCGTTAGCCAACTACGCCACCGAGGCGGGTATGATGCTATAAAAAAGTTCCTCCGGAGTAAACACCAGCGGGTGGGTTGAGGATACTCTAATACTTAATGTGTATAAGCGTATTACTTTATTGCCTGGTATTCATATTTAATTTTTCATTTACTACACACAATTGTGGACACCGGACTAGGTGTCGGCATGGTACCAATAATCCCCTCTCCTTCCTTGTGGCGAGCTTTTTTTTTTTAATGATAATATATTTTCGTTGATACTCGACAAATGACTGTTCGACTTGATGTTGAGAACATTTCACAGATATAGTTTAGACAAGTTTTGCCTAGCGTGGCAACACTCCACGACATATAGCTGCATTAAAGACATATTTCAAGTCGAATACATATAAAACAAAAACATCAGTTGTGAAAATTAAAAATTAGCTCATTTACAACTACGTTTTACACAAATTGTCACAAATCTGTGATTTAGGTAATCTAAGGAACCATATCTAACCTTCCTATAGCGAAACGTTTATTTCTTGTTAGATCTAAACAGAAAATTCCAAGTTATTCAAAGTCTTTTTGTGGTTTTGAAGTGCAAGAGAAGCCACTTTCATAAGAAACAGAGGAGTGTGAGGATTTTTTACATTCAGTAATGCCGTGTGCGATGTGTACGTTACAAGTTAATATTGTTTCTAACTTAATGAATCACAGTTAAAACTTAACATTACATGTTAGGATGTGGATTTAGGCCTAAATGGTTTTCATGAACTAAGTGGTAAATTTACTAGGAACAAATATCTTCATGAGAACCATTCTGAATCGAACAGTGATCTCTTAGACTATATAACCTAAAAAGGTATTTAAATGATGTTCCACCTATAGCTGTGTATTTCCTGTCTACTAGACTACCTATCCAAAAAGTTATATAAATAATGGTCCTACTATAGATGTGTATTTCCTGTCTACTAGACTACCTATCCAAAAAGTTATATAAATGATGGTCCTACTATAGCTATGTATTTCCTGTCTACTAGACTACCTATCCAAAAAGTTATATAAATGATGGTCCTACTATAGATGTGTATTTCCTGTCTACTAGACTACCTATCCAAAAAGTTATATAAATGATGGTCCTACTATAGCTATGTATTTCCTGTCTACTAGACTACCTATCCAAAAAGTTATATAAATGATGGTCCTACTATAGATGTGTATTTCCTGTCTACTAGACTATCTATCCAAAAAGTTATATAAATGATGGTCCACCTATAGCTGTGTATTTCCTGTCTACTAGACTACCTATCCAAAAAGTTATATAAATGATGGTCCTACTATAGCTGTGTATTTCCTGTCTACTAGACTACCTATCCAAAAAGTTATATAAATGATGGTCCTACTATAGATGTGTATTTCCTGTCTACTAGACTACCTATCCAAAAAGTTATATAAATGATGGTCCTACTATAAATGTGTATTTCCTGTCTACTAGACTACCTATCCAAAAAGTTATATAAATGATGGTCCTACTATAGATGTGTGTTTTCTGTCACCAGGTGGGAAAGGCCCTACCCACTATGGAGTGTGCTCCAACTTCCTGCAGGACTTCCCTCCGGGTCAGAACATACATCTCTTTGTTAGGAGGTACGATGTAGTATATTTTTGACTATCAAGAAATAACTTTACGATTATCAACAAATACGTCAGTCTCGTCTTGTCTGGTTTATCTGTGACGGGTAGGTCGTTGTTCAAATCCCAATCGGCCATACTGAGTAGGTTTTTTCTAAATGGTTTCTCACTCTCCTACCACGCAAATGTGGGTATGTTATCCCTAAAATGCTTCCCTTCTCATCCCTACACGATTTAAGTGGTTATTATATATACGCATAACCTGAACAGGTAGTAAGGCACTGTGATTAAAAAAAACGTTATCTAATGCTTAGTTTTCTAAACACCCGCCTGGGTGGCGTAGTTAGCTAACGCGCTTGTCGTGTTGAGCTCGACTGCTGAGGACGGGGAGATCGAGGTTCGAATCTCGGTCGGGTGAACTGGGGGTGGTTTTTCCTAAATGGTTTTCCACTCTCCCTCCACGCAAATGCGGTTCACTTCCTCTAATTCAACCTTCCCAATTCCTAATCCATTAGCGTAATTAGTACTTAAAGCGTATAACCCGAATGGGTAGTAAGACGCGGTGCTAAAAAAATAGTTTTCTAAACAAGTGACACCGTTAACTGAGCTGAGGATGATGCAATTCATTGTTTCCAGAAAAAGTAATGAAAGACCCTAAATTAACATTGAGGATATTGTGTTTATTTATCCTTACAACAGAATGAAACCCATGCTTATAGTGGGTGTTTTAAATGGTCGCGAATTCTGGCACGAACTGTTGTAAAAGTGGCGTGCATTTGACGGTATTAACCATCTCGCAAACCTAATATCAGACGACTTTCATATTTTTATTTTAGCATCGTGTTTTACTAACCGTTCGAGTTATACGCTTATGTAATAATTATGACGATGGTTTTAGGAATGAGGAGGGTTATATTTAGAGGAAGTGTAGCAGAATTTTGGGGAGGGGAGATTGTAAAACCATTTTGGAAATAACCTCAGTACACCTGACTGAGATTCGAACCTCTCTCTCCCAGTCATTGGCAGTCTTCTCTACTGTGAGAGTAGTGCCTTAGACCATGCGGCCACCAAAGCTAGTCAGTAATTATTAAATTAAGTAAATAAACCTTACCACGAACAAGTATTTACAGTGCTAAAAATAAATATTTTACAGTTTGCAATAGTGTGTTTTATTATTCATAATAATGTTCACATTAAAATTAAACTATTATTTTGTTTGTGCGTATATGACTGCAGGCCGGAAAGTAATATCAAGTATCGCAGACAAGCGATCTAGTCAGATATGTCTCGCGAGTTTTGGGTTTACGAACCCTGGGAAGATTCGAGCACTGAAGCGGGTATCAGGCGGCGTTCCGGTGTTTCATATACGGCTTGTTTTGTTACAAGTAAAAGTAATTGCGCGAATTTGAATACATCCTGGGGTAAGACTATTGAATCCGACACCTTAGGTCAGTTGGTAAAATATCCATCTACTGATATAAGGGTCCCAGGTTTGATTCCCGCTATGGCCGAAAAATTTATCATTGGTGAATTGTGGGTTTACCCTATCACCAGTGGCGGCTCGTCACTTTAGAAGCTGGAGGGCGCAGCCTGTTTAATTCAAAAATTATTTCTAAATAATATATTATAAAGAAGACACAAATTTCAGAATATGTTTTGCTAAACATTCATTTAGTTAAACTCAAAAATTAATATCACAAACAACATGAAAAGATAAAATAAATAAACTTTCCCCAAAGGACGTGGATGTGTTGTAGAAACTCTGCAGCTGTGTAATGTGCATAAATATATAGGTATGTATGTTTTCACTTTGTTACATACAAAATTCAGGACATGGCCTACATAATGAATTCAATTCTCTTTTTTGATCAAGAGTTAATCTTGCAATATTCGTTGTCTTAAGCGCCTGAATTGAACTATTCATATTAAGCCTAGTTACAAAAAATATTAAAACATATAACTCAAATAAACATTATCCTAAAATAACCCTACATAATATTATTATAAACGCATACGCCACACACATCCTCAAGATGCAGGAGCACGCAGGATGACTGAACAACTGTTGCTGGTTCACGCTATACACATTTCACAAGCTTTCAACCTTAAGGGAGTGCACCTTCAAAAGAAGAATAAGCTATGCTATAGGTCCCACACCACTTCTTTGGTGCTGACTGACAGCTCACAGCTGATATCTGACAGCTCTGAAAAGTAACTAGACCAAATTATGTATCCCTCCGCCGAACCATATGATCTGCAAAAACATGTGTTTAGCAGCTGTCACTTCTGACAGTCAAATTTTAGGTCTCAACAAGAAACTTATATGACTGTTATTTTATATATATATATATATATATATATATATATATATATATATATATATGTATGTATGTAGATGGCCTAATATTAATTATTAATTTTTTCAAGAATATAATTTTTTTCTAAATAGAATTTAATCCCATATAAGTTTTTATTATAATAAATAAATAAGTTTTATTTAAAAAAATCCAATTTTCTTATAAAAATTATCTAGAAAATGATAAAAAAAATCCAATTTTCTTATAAAAAATTATTTAGAAAATGATAAAAAAATCCAATTTTTTTGGTTAGTATTAATATTATTAACATTATAATTGTGAAAAATCTGAATATCTATTACTACACATAGAAAAAAAACAATCAAACATTTTTAAGTATTACAACATGTTGGTGACCTGGTGCTCTAGGGTTAAGGTGTCAGACTTCTGTACTGGGAGTCCGGGGTTCATTCCTCGGTCGTAGCACAAATTTATTTGATTGCCAAACCCTTTCTTGACCTCTGACAAGATGTGTATTAATCAAAACTTGTGAATTGGTGGAATGCCAGGCCTCCACCGTGGTTCGGATCCCATTTTAAACTGTAGGTTCTCCATTTCATTTCACAATCACCCTTCCTTTACACATTAGCGTAAGTGCGTAGAGCCCGAAAGGGTAGTAAGGCGCTGTGCTAATAATAATAATATAATAATAATAATAATAATAATAATAATAATAATAATAATAATAATAATAATAATAATAATAATGATAGATATCAGAAAACATTCTAAAGTAATTTAAAGTAAGGAGTGGTAATAAAGTTAAAACTTGGTATATGGATTAATTAACTTTTAATATTCAAAAGATTGATTTTATTTTGCTTTTAATGAGCTACAAAATGTCATATATAAAAATTTTCAATAAATTTATATTAACGTCAATAGAATAAAAATATAGGTTTACGACAAGTCTAAAATTCACATAAAACATATTAAAATTTAGTAACAAAACTTTGATACAACAAATTAGTGAGAAAAAAAACTTAAAGATCTACAGTGTTGTAATTATGCTATAAAAGTAAATTTGTGGGTTAGCATCTCCCAAAGAAGTGGTTAATAAAGTTAAGAAAATGTTCTTGTTACAACGTTTTTGAAGAATTAATAATTATTATGTTATTTATAAAATCTAATCCTTATCTTGGTTCAGTCAAGTGTTTTCCAACGGGGTTCGCAAGAACTTATATTGTTTTAATATGTAGGCCTATTTATAATGACTTTAAATAATTTAATAAACAAAAATCAATATCCTAGAAAATATGTTTAGGCCTATAAAATAAATGACAATGACAAATCAAAAGCTATCCTAATTAACAAAAATCTATTTCAGATTTACTCCTCTTAAACAGTTGTAACAAAGTCAGTATCAATCAATATTTTAGAAAATATGTTTAGGCCTATAAAATAAATGACAATGACAAATCAAAAGCTATCCTAATTAACAAATATCTATTTTAGATTCACTCCTCTTAAACAGTTGTAACAAAGTCTCTAATAAAAATACAATAACTTATAACTTGAAGTCTTACCTGGTATTTATTTAATCAATACTGGAGAAAGACTCGCAAGTATTTTTATTTCACTTCATATATTTTTTCGGAACATAAAAATTTTAAAACACGATCTTTAGCCTAGAGGGCAACACAACACAATCTTGGGGTTAAAAGATTTATTTTATAGTCTTGATAGACTTAAATTTTCGAATATTTACTGAGAAACACTCGTTTTTTTTATTTTATCACACGCTTTAATGTTATATTAGATAAGTAATTATTCAAAGATCACCAAAAACAGTTTTTTTCCCGAGGATAATACGCTCACACACCAAAATAATATTCACAAAAGAACACACAGATTAATAAATAGCCGAATTAGTATTTAAAAAAGACACTGTACTATTCAAATTTGTAATAAAATTATTAACGGGTAGAATAGACACGCCTAAATACAAATCAATAATACTCAACTATAAAATATTTTGTTCTTCAACTTGTTGATTCACGCACATGGTTTTATTAAATTTATTTTATACGATAATTCAATGTTATACTGCATTTTAAAATTGTTGGATTTTGGTTATAAGAATAACCGTTTTGTTAGTTGCTTAATATTGAAGTTTTCTTTTGCTGTTTAATTCAAATTAATTTTTAAAAGCAAGAGAACGTTAAAAGTGGCCTTGTAAGCTGACAACAAATATGGCCACTGAATAAAAGGTGCCGGTTGATGACGTAGAAAAAAGAGGACCGTTGTCCGTTACGCGGCAAAGGTATTAATACTCTTTGTTTACAAGATTTAAACTTTATATTATTTCACAAACATTTTGAATGTTCTTTCTTCTTTATTATTACAAACCATTTGTTTATGTTAAAGATATACGAGGGCAGCTATAAAAATATTAATAACTGAATATAATACCATTAAATGTATAATTTCACGCTCTATTTAACCTGTTATTACCACAAGAGTTAAAAGAAAAACTAAAATGAAATTACTAGACTTTTTTTCTTTAATTTGATTATGGAAAGTAAAATTATACTGTAATCTTTGGGGAAGTATTGTTAATGGTGATTGATAGTATTTTTAGTAATAATAATAGTAGTAATTAGTAAATAATTATTATTTCCAAATATGGTGACAAAAGTTACTTTTAGACAATGTTGGCATTAATGATACCATCTGCTAGCGTCTGCTAGCTGTCATCGAAAACCATAGAAGTGGTAAGTCCACTGTAGCTAGCTAGCTGACCATCACGCGCCTGACTGCATGCCATTTGAAGACAAGAGGTGAAGGGGTGGGAAGGTTTGGTTTCACAATGTCAGGCGCTGACCGCCACGCGCCCGACCGCATGCCATTTTAAAAACATTGCCTGCTATTACTTAAACCAAAAACATATTTTTCTTGAAACTATTATGGCAAGATAAAATTGTCGTGAGAGTGCGAATAATAACTTTAAAAGGAACTGGGAATTCGTGGGGTTGGGGGCGCGCGCCTTCGCGCCTTAGGGACGAGCCGCCCCTGCTTTTCACATTGATAAATTAACGGCTGGAGGCAAGATGTTGTGCTTGTACTAGTATTAGGTTTTATTATAAGGCATATAAACTGTGACAGGCCTAGCAAGCTGGTAGTGGAAAATATATGGCTTGAATAAAAACTGACCCCGGCCACAGGCTGGAAACAGTATAGACAGGATGGAAAAAGTATGATTATTGTGTTTCTCTTGGAATTAAGTTTGAATAAGCCTCTAACAGTCCAAAGATCATTTTACTTACAGATTATAAAAATGCCTTCTTGTTTTCTTTCTTACAGTGCCCACAACTTCTCCCTACCTCTCTCTCGCACCCTCCCCATTATAATGGTGGGTCCGGGAACAGGAATAGCGCCCTTCAGAGGGTTCTGGCAGCACAAGATGGCGCATGCGCAAGCTAGTGGAGGTACGTGACATCTTGATTTTGTTCTCTAGCTGATCTACGCATTAATGCAGTAGTGTTCTGCAAACTTATCTTTTACTCCACGGTCTAGTGAGCTACAGATTGAAAAAATTTGCAGCACACTAGAAAACAAATATTATTTTTAGCTGTATGAAAATTAAAAAGTATATTAGGCTACATACAATAAAGGGATAGTGAAATTAAAAATATGTATAAATCGTCAATATTTAGTTAAGAAAAACCTCTATTTAGTCTTTAAAGTAATCTTCGTTGACCATACCAGTTAGCAAGCCTACCTTACATTATTCCACCATGGTATAGCTTATAACAAAGTCGTAGCCAGCCAATAATTTCAGGGGGGGATTGGTGGGCACATCACCCAATTGCTGGAAACTAGAAAACATTCTAAATGATAAACCGTTCTAGAAGCTCTCTGAAGTGGTTTTTTATTTCATAGTAAAATAACCCCCTAGCTGCCGAAGGCTTGGAAAATTTCTAAAAATTAAACCCTTTGTGAAGCTATGTGAATTGTTTTTTTATGGTAAAATAACCACCAAAATGCTGAAGGCTATGAAAATTTATAAATATTTAACACATCTATAAGCTCTCTGAAGTGCTTTTTATGGTAACACAGCCCCCTAATTTGTATTTGTATCTTAACTTTGATATTGTTTGAACCATAAATAAAGCCATATATATTTTGTTCATAGAATTTCACGGGAGTTTGAACCCTCAAAACCCTCCCTGAATACGGCCTTGGCTTATAAGATTTAATATTCAATCTTAGTAGGTCTCAAGTACGACACTATACTAAATACAAGACGACACCTACCTATAGGCCAGTCTTATTTTGTAACTGGCACATTCAATTCTGGCCTAGGTAAAGTACATTCACGACCTTAGTGTACTTGGATGACAGCTCAAAAAGTTACTAGAAATAGTCCCTGATGTACCCCTACACCAACAGCTGACATCTGTCTCTTAGGGTAACATATGATCATATATGAATGTGATAGTTAACCACAGTAACTTAGGCCAATATTATTTATATATTTATTTGAGGTCGTACACAAAGCTTATTTATCGTTTTATTCCACTTAAAAAGATTATTATTCACAGCACTTTCACAAAACGTCTAACGAACATAGCTTCAAGGTGGCGACTGACCAATATAAACCATGTGATTGAAAGTGACGGAAACAAGTTATTTACAATGATGCACACATGCCGTGGATGAAAATATTTTATTCAGTAAAATATTTCAAAATATGATAAAATAATCATAAAGCAATTTATTGAATATAAAAAATTACTAGTATTTTCTCTTTTTCAAATAAATACGATGCCTGAATTAAAAGGTATTACTAATGTATTAACTATATTACATATCATAGAAAACATTCCAAAACGAATAATAGGTACTTTTAATTATGTCTTAAGTATTGTTTCGGATTGGGTAGAAATAAATTACTAAACGAAATAAAATAATGTGAGAAAACATAAGTTTACGTTATTTCAAATGTAAAATATAAAATGTAATTAAAAAACTCAGCATCTATAACGAAACAGTGATCTTTTACAAATGTTGGCAACTCAAAACCTAAACATATGATTCTTGTACTGTCATATAGGTAAAAAAAATCTTTCATGAACAGGCTCAAGGTGTCGTCTTGTATTTAATTTATCACCACACTTGATTAACATCATTTTATAGATGGAAGGATGCCCGGGAAAAAAGGGAAAGTTCAGGAACACATGAAAGGAACAAGTACAATATAGCTTTTAGAGTAAAAATAGGAGATCCCTAGACACGTAATGCTGCTGTAATTGGACAGAGAAGTAATGGTTGCTTCTTGAAGAGAGTGGGTATTTACCGTTAAATCCCTCGACCTAGGTTTTTTCTCTCTCAGAACTCTTCAACGAGGTGTGTGAAGTTCGCTGTAAGCAAATTTCAGATATACGTTTCTTCGTCTGATAGATAGTATGGAATATTACATTCATTTCCCCTTGTCCTGCGTAGCAGTAAATAAAAGGATGCAGCAAAGAGTGCATGCCAAGGACCTCGCAAGTCACTCATCACTCCTATCTCCAAACATCACTCATCACTCCTATCTTCGAATATCACTCATTACTCCTATTTCCAAACATCACTCATCACTCCTATTCCCGCATATCACTCATCACTCATACCCTCGCACATCTCTCATCACTAATACCCTCACACATCGCTCATCACTAATACCCTCGCACATCGCTCATCACTCATACCCTCGCACATTGCTCATCACTCCTATCCCCGCATATCACTCCTATCCCCGCATATCACTCCTATCTCCGAACATCACTCATCACTCCTATCTCCAAACATCACTCATCACTCCTATCTCCAAACATCACTCATTACTCCTATCCTCACACATCACTATCTACAAACATCACTCATCACTCCTATTCCCGCATATTGCTCATCACTCCTATCCTCACACATCACTCCTATCCTCTCACATCACTCCTATCCCCGCACATCACTCCTATCCCCGCACATCATTACTATCCCCGCACATCACTCCTATCTCCGAACATCACTCATCACTCCTATCCCCGCACATCACTCATCACTCCTATCTTCGCACATCACTCATCACTCCTATCCCCGCACATCACTCATCACTCCTATCTCCACACATCACTCATCACTCCTATTCCCACACATCACTTATCACTCCTATCTCCACACATCGCTCATCACTCCTATCCCTGCACATCGCTCAAGTTGTAGACACAAACTCACGTAAAGAAACGGGAGCGTGCTTGCCGAGCACTTCACTCTACGCACTTCACGCCGACCAGAAACAAGAAACAAACTGGTTTGTTTTTGTGTAGGGTTGTGCGATGTGCGCGGTGCTCTCATTGGTTGGTTCAAGGTCAAAGCAAACCCTCAGTGTTGTTAATTGCAAATTTTATTTTATCTTTTGCAATTCGACTTTTACTGTAACAATACAATCTTCGTATTGTTAATTGCTACCCCACCCAACCTGATTCTACACGCTTCATCACGTATAACATACTACCCGCTCCTTAATAACTCCGACGTAACCTATAATAGTACTATTCACTATTATAGCCCAATGCAGCCCAACAATCACACATCAAATAAACGTTCTTTATTCATCCAATATTGTCTGTCTACAAAACGAGTTGTTCGTCACGTACCTTGAATCTCCAAGCTGACATCACTAGAATCCTGCCAAGTCAAAACGGCCCGGCTGGGTCGCGGACGACTACAAGAAATGTCCAAAGCTGTAACCGGCCGAGAAAAATATTATGACTAAACGACGTTCCTGAGGGTCAAGCTGACAAATCATATCTGCGCAGTGTTGCCACCTGGGGGAAGACCATGGCGACCGTCTCCTAGCAACAGACGCTTCCAACGGCTGTCGAGTGAGGTCAACTTCAAATATTCATGTTTTGCTGCAATGCGTCGGCTGACGGCCAATCAGAGACCAGGAAGAAAGAAGAGACTGATGTAAGATGACGTAATGCCTGTGGTTACGTGACTGGCTTGAATATAAACTTTCCCCCCTTGTTTTGTGTGCTAGATTCAGAAAGAGTATATATAAGAGTATTTAAATTGTATAGGGACAGAGCATTGCCAGGGGCAATGCCGACAGATCATTGCAATATATATCATTGCAACAGAGAATTGCAACAGAGCATTGCCAAGGGGCATTGCCGACAGATCATTGCAATATATCATTGCAACAGAGCATTGTATGACAGCGTTACGTGTATGGAGGTCCTGGAGGAGGGACCAGAGAGTTTGGACCGATTGGTATCAATAAATTTCATTTATTGAAATTGCATCATAGGTATCAGGGTCATGGAGGATGGACCGAGAAATTCATTCGTTTAATAGAGATAAACTTTTTTATTTGCTTATTATGTATCAGGGTCATGAAGGATAGACCGGGAAATTTAATTTGTTTAATGTAAATAGACTCTTTTTATTTGCATATTATGTATCAATGTATCAGGGTCATGGAGGTTAGACCAGGCTGTAACTATGCTTTCAATATTATTAAACTGTTTTCTAGGATATTAGGCGTGTCGGGAATGAAACCCGTATTTATAATTTGGCGTGTCTCTAGTCAGCGCAATGGGGCGATTGCGCCTGGCTTTAGCTTTGTTTACTTTTCAAATATTGTTTAGGTGTCAGTATGATTGTCATACGTTGCAAATTGTTAGAGTTAGTTATCAACACTTTGTTGGTATACGCTATTTTTAGCGTTTTATTCTGTGTCCATTTTATTTTATCGATTTATACTTTGAGTTAATGTAAATTGAAGGAATTAAGATTTCATTGAATATAATTGTTAATTAAAATTATTACCTTAAATTTTGTTGGAAAAATTTAGTATATATTTATTATACTATCATTCTGTAATATGATAGGAAAGACCGTAAGTCAAGTTTAAGAAGTTAGTTTTCAAGATGCAATGTTTTCTTTATGGATAGTAGCTACTAGGAAGTTTGAATTAAGGCCATTATCCTCTTGTCTATTTGTTTTTTGAAGATGATTAAAGTATTCCTGATTTAAAATATTTGCTCTTTAATTTGTTGATGATATTTCATGTATGCACATCCCCCCTTTCCCGTAGTTTTAAGGGCCTTTCCTACAGGGACAGTGGAGGGTGTTGCATTACTTCGACGTTTGTTCTGTTCAGATTTTCTACAGACTGAGTGTATTTTAGGAAGAAGATAAGTACCATAAAAGATAAACTAATAAAAATAGTAGTATTTCTAAGTACTCCGTGATCTGAAACGAGAAGCATGGAAATTTTGCCACTGCTGACATGTCATCACTTTCATCACTACTGCTGTGTATTAATCACAACTTGTGAATAGGTGGAATTCCAAGCCTTCACCGTGGTTTGGATCCCACGTTAAACTAACTGTAAGTCCTCCATTTCATCTTACCATTACACATTAGCGTAAGTCCGTATATCCCGAACGGGTAGTAAGACGCGCTAATAATAATAATAATAATAATAATAATAATAATAATAATAATAATAATAATAATAATAATTACTACTGTTGTCAAAGTTAACTTTTTTCCGTTTAAGTAAATATTTTAAAATTAAAATTAAAATCTTCATACTAAATTTTTTTAAATACAAATATAGAAAGAAGTTTAAGAAATAATGCAGTGTAAATGCTTCGTGCAGACTGACTTTCTCTAGCCGGGTACGAAGTGCGATGAGCGATACGCTCGGTATGCACAGGCTGTTGTTCCATGAGTGATGAGCGATGTGCGAAGATAGGAGTGATGAGTGATGTGCGAATATAGGAGTGATGAGTGATGTGCGAAGATAGGAGTGATGAGTGATGTGCGCGCTCCTCGGCATGCACGTAACCTTATTGACGTGTCATTACAGGTGTTGGAACACTAGGTCATATGTGGTTGTTCTTCGGGTGTCAGCGGCGGACGATGGACCTATACCACGAGGAGAAAGAGATTATGACTTCTCGAGGGGTACTTGACAAGGTGTTCCTAGCTCTTTCCAGGGAACCATCTGTGCCCAAGGTATGTTTCACTTTTTTCATCTACATTCGTTTGACGAGAGGATGGGAAGCCAAGTTCTCGGAGAAATCTAAATGCACATGGAAAAGGATTGAGCCTTGGACTCACGATTAACAGACGATCATGGTAGTAAATACACGTGTTTTTTTTTTTCCAGACATATGTTCAGGACTTGTTAATTCAAGAAGCGGCTGCAGTGTACCACAAGATGGTGGTTGAAGGAGGTCACTTTTACGTGTGTGGTGACTGTACCATGGCACAGGACGTTCATCAAACATTGCAGAGGATTCTGATGGAGCAGGGTAACATGACACAGAGCCAGGCGGAGGGGATCATACATTCACTAAAGGTCAGTGGTCTGAAATCAATACTAAGGAGGTCACTTCTGTGTGTGAGGTGAATGCATCACATAGGGCAGGAATTTCATCAAACTCTGCAGAGGATCCTGTTGTAGCAGAGGGAAATGCCTCAAGGGGAGGTGGAGAGCTGATGCATTCTTTAAAGGTAAATGGTCATGAATCAGGTCACTTCTCTCCATGTGTGAGGTGACAACGCTATAACATAGGACGTCCATCAATCTCTGCAGAGAATCCTGATGGAGCATGCCACAAGGGTAAGCGTGGGATCTGATGGATTTTCTAAAAGTCAGTAGTTAGGATTCAGGCGGTAACTTCAGTATTTGTATGCGGTGACTGCACTATAGCGTTTAGACGTTCATAAAACATTACATCGAATTCTGATGGAGCAGAGGAACAAGCCACATGAGCAGGTGGATAGGCTCAAAGCTCAATCATTCCCTAAAGGTCAGAGGCCATGTTCCAGCAATGAATATAACATGGTCACGGTGTATTATTCGCTAAGAACACATGACAAGACGGGGTTCAAGGTGGGTAATTAATGCTGATATTTAAATCAGCACAATCTTTCCCTCTCACTCAATGCAACATTCTTAAAGAGGTATTCTTCGTTAACTCTGAAAGGTAGCCAAATTACCTTGCATTGTTTCCACTATGGCACAGCCTATATTATATATTCATGGTGTAATAGGTCATGAAGTGAACGGAGTGTACAAGGGATTGGTTCCTGGGTTTGAGTGAGCTGCCACATACATTCTTGTCAAACTCGATCCCGCTTTGATCTTTTTACCTATTTTCTAATATTTTAACTAGCAGCAGATTCAAATATTTATCAAGGAATTTATATATATAATGGTTTATCAGTTATTTTAAATTTTTCGTAATATCACAATGTTTACGGAAAGTTGGTGTAAAATAATATTTTCTGTAACCTTTGCTTTTATTCTGCACGATAATTTCATAGAGCTTATTTTAAATACACGTTTCACTCGTCCGCTCATTAAAATCGAATCAGTTGCGGCAGAACTGCTGGTAGAGGGGGGGGGGGAAGGAGGCGGATCCAGACCATTTTCATAGGGGGGTCATAATTATAAATAACATACTGTAGTTCCTTACGTTAGATTTACGCTTAAAGCCATTTAATAGTTTCTTATTCATATTTAATCTTCTGTATGTTTTAAACCGTGGTCATCCTCTCAAAATTTTAAAATCAGATATTTTTTGAATAAACTATTTGGAGAGGCTCACCTTCAACAATTCTTTGAAAAATGGTTCACTCTAGAAGCTATGAGTTATTTTCGCCTTGATTTTTTTTAATTAGATTCTTTTATAAGCCATTAAAGTGTTTCTCATCTAGAAATTTTTGAAATTTGGATGCCGACTGGAAGATATTTAGAGTGATCCTCACCTTAATTCTTTACGATGTTTAGATACCTCTAGAAGATAATCTTCGAAGTAGTCTTCCACCGACAAAATATTGAAAATTGAATTATTTCAGAAACTAGGCTATTTGGGGTGGTCATCGCCTGAAAACTCTTCAAAATGACGCATCTAGAAGCTATTTGGAGGTTCCCTCCCCTAGATATTTATTAAATTTGAATGGCCTTAAAAACTATTTAGAGCTTCTTCTCCTGACATTTTTTGCCAGCTAGATGCCTCTAGTCTAGTAGTTATTTGAAGCGGTCTTCTCCGGCAAATTTTTGACAATAGAATGCATTTATAAGTCATTTCGAGTTTGATTTAAGGCCATCTTTTTCAGCTTCATATTCGATAATATCAGAGGATTTGAAATATACCTATGGGAGGAATTTATTCCAAAGAGGGGCAAATTATTTCCAGGGGGAAGAGTCCCCCCACAGCTCTGCTGCTCTTTGGTCCACAAGTACGTACTCTCTATTCGGTATCCGTGGAGGAACTGCTCCCAGGCGATTATTAGTCTTCTTTGATGTGTGGTAGTCTACCGTCTCTATGCGGAACAATGTTCGTTACTCGGTATGCATGACAAATATTATTACATGAAAACGAATATTTTACCCACACTTAAGTGAGTCATATCGGACATTGATTAATCATGGGTAGAACCGGATTAAGAGGTGTTTGCGCGAAAAATAATAAAAAATTGTATAATTTATCTATGTTGTATTTTCTTTCTAAAATGTGAACTTTCATTTTGTTTTTTATACTAATTTTTAACTTTCACAGGGTGCCAACTGACCCTTTGAACCCTCCCTTGAATCCACGCCTGGGAGGGAGAGCATGAGAAGAATTGCCTCCAGGAAATAATGAGCCCCCTTGGAATAAATTTATCTCCCCCCAACCCCCAAAGATATTTCAAATCCTCTTATATTAGGAATATGAAGTTTAAATCAAACTACAAATTACTTCATGATGCATTCAATTTTCAAAAAATTTGCCTGATGAGACTAAATTAAATAGTTTCTAAAGGCAATTTGTTTTCAAAAATTATCCTCTGAAAAGGGCCATTACAATAAGCTTCCAAGAAGATTCAATTAAAAAATATATTGCTGGGTAAAGAGCACTTCAAATATCTAACAACTTTCTTTTATTAAATTATTCAGAGATCGAAACCCAAAACCCATTATTTGGTTACCATAATCTCTAAGGATACCCCCGGTTAGGAGCCCCTGTTCTAGAGGCATCTAATTTACGGGAAAAAATTAAAGTGTGGATCGCTCTAAATTTCTTTGATGAACATCCAAATTTCAAAAATTTACAGGGAAGGACTCCTTTAAATAGCTTGTGAAGGACAACTCAAAATAGCTTCTAGAGGCATCTAATTTTCAAACATTTATCGGGGAGGGGGGAGGGAATGGGAAGGCTTGTTCCCCCCTCCTCACTGACACAAATAAGGCTCCGCCGCTATTGCATATGACTATATCTGGCCCTTCATGTTATTTGATATTATTATAAAACATACATTCTACAACGAATACAATAATCTATGCACTGTCAATAGGAGGAGAAGAGATACCACGAGGACATTTTTGGGATCACACTCCACACCACAGCAAGGATACAGATGGCGGCACATGCCGATGATGGTCCTCACGACGTCAGAGGTGGAGTGGCAGCCTAGCCTAAACGACGATCTCTCTTTTGTACAGTTAATATTATTAAGATTTGTGTACAAATATAGTTGGATAATGATAGAAATAACTTTATCTGTGTGTGCAAGAATTCTTTTCTTATCTGAATCCTACTGTACTTTAGTTAGGTTTCATTATATTATGTAGAGCAATGGTGGGGTAAACTTATTTTTATAGGGGTCACTAAAAATTACCTCACATGGACCGTGCTGAAAATGTCAAAAAATCGAATTTATCAACAACTGACGATTATCGACACTGCTGTAGAGAGCAATATTCGCCTGTTTTGTGTATAGCTCTGAGCTTTGTATTCATATTTCCTAGTATATTAAAAATATGTCTACTCCTGATCCTTCATACATAATATCATGCGGGTAAAAATAGGTATTTAAAAAACCAGCTAAGTCTATCTTTGAGGGTTGAGTTGTTTCCCCATCCTGAAGAAGAATATATTATCACCTTTCCTATATTAGTTTTTCTCACAAGCATTTTGAATATAGAATAATTTGTGAGCTTTAAGAGTCGATTATATCGATGAAATCCCAACTCAAATAGTAAGTAATATTTTAAAATAAATATTTGTTAAAAAAATACAATGCTATAATTTTTTTTTTGTGAAGAATAACATCTAGACATAAACATCAAGATGTCATTTTTAACAAAAATTTTAATTTTACTATAATGTTTTATTTATAAGTATGTAGTATTTGTAAAACCTTATAATATTTATAAAATAACAAATAATTATATAAAATTTGTTTCTTAAATCTATTAAAGCCTATTTCGTCTCCATTCCAGCACTGCTATCGTTGTCAATTGGTCAGGATGGCTTTTAGGAATGGGTGCACAGTGCGAGACATAGATGTGCAGTTTGATGTTATTTATTGAATGGTGTTAACAGTCTACAGAAGGGGTCTCCAAACTATTTTGTGCCTGGAGCACATAATATAGTTCACACATTTTTGCAGGGCAAAGAAAATAATAAGCTATAAATGAATGAATAACTTTCATTTGAATCTTTTTGGAACAATCAGCATGATATAATTCAAAACGAAAAAAAATGCAACAATTACAAAGAAAGGCAGCAGGGTATACATATTTTCAAGACACAACAACTCATATTTACTATGAGCTAGCCTTTGGAGATTTCAAAATAACTAACAAAGCATGGAGTTTTGCATAACAAAATCAGTGGGAATGATAGAACTAATTAGAACTAATTTTATAACTTCAAATTGTTGCTGAATTCAGGTTTCAATTTGAGTGACAATTATTAGAACGGACTTCAAATTCTCATAAGATCAATTTGTTCGATGTTTGGACTTGACATACTTCATTATTGAGAGAGTTTGTTCACACAGGTATGTTGTAACAAAAACTTACACAAATCCACAAGCATATCTCTTCAAATTTAGAAACGGCTCAGGCTGCAAGATTTATAAATTTGAATCATATTTATTTCTTTATATTTGTCTTTCATCATGTCATCTGATCGTAGATCAATAATTTCCATTTGTAACTGACTCGGGAGTGTTTCAAACATGGCATTAAAATTGATTTTGAAAAGGTCGTATGTCATCTGTTTTCCCACCAAGATCATAAAATCGTTCCTAGAGTTGTTGTTTTTTGCAACTCAGAAATGAATTTTATTGCAAATAAAAAATATAGTGCTTCACGTTCTTCATGAAATTTTTAACAACATGGGAAATGAACCAAATTATGAGCTTTCATCAGTAGGCCTACTTCGAGTAGTATCAATTGTGTCCTGAATTCTTGACTTGCGCGAATATATCACAAGTCAAATTTGTTTGCAGCATGAAACTTCAGATTCAATTGAGTCATATGGCAGGTCACATCTACAAAAGATACCAGTTTCCAAAGCCAGTCAGTGTTTGATAAAATGGGTCGAGGCAGGCTCTTCTTTGTGAGAAATTAAACAATTTATTTTATGAGTTGGAAGAACCACAATAGAAATTTTCCACAGTTAAGCCTTCAAACTGCTGTGTAATTAGACAAGTCAAGGAACACAGAATAAGTTTATTTAAAAAATATCACAAAACTGGCAAGGACTAAGCCCGTGTTATCAAAATAAATTCACTGTCATAACAACCGGTTTCAATTAAGAAACCGGTGCAATGAAGAAACATAGGCTTTGAGAATCCACCAACCAAAACTTTCTTTAACCTAGAAATGTTCTTTCCTCCATCAATTGATATGTACTGCAGTTTATTTCACTCCAGGATATATTGTCGCAGCTATTTGAATTCTTACTATGCTGTCCATACTATACGTGGTGAAGAAATGATAAAGGCAAATCACATTTGTTTTTTGATAACATCTTGTGGCGAGCTGGATGCGGCCTACGGGCCATATTTTGGAAAGTCCTAGTCTACAGAATGGCTACAATAGAGGTGATGGTAATTGTCTATATTAGTAAAATATATTGAAACGTGAAAACCACCACTCCAGTAACCCGGGCGTTAACTAACGTGTCCATGTTTGATGCCCGTGTGACAGACTATATTGTGTCTAAATCTCTATCTGACCACTACTGTGACTATCACGACTACAAAATGTCACACACGGCATCCTGGGCTAAAAACGTCCGTCTTGCTAAATGGCTGATATGAGAAAGGGGGCTATCTCTCTAGATTTTGTCAATCGTCAACTTGAAGGAGTAGACTCCCCCTTAGTTGTTATGTCCTTCCGACCAATGAGATTTTTCAATTAAGTACTATATTGCTAAATAAGCTTGCTCATCATTGAGATACATCCAATATGGCGGTTGCACTCAACTCATTACTCGGTTTACTGGCAATTGAGTCCAAATGTTTTAATTTCTTACATTACACAATATAATTATGTCTTACGAGAGAATATTAACTAAGCAAAGAAAGATAAAGTTTTGTAATTTTCAAAATGATTTACATTATTGATTATTTTTTTCATTTGTTAGTGACACAAAACTACTCAACCTAAAAAACATAATCAGGAAGATGGATTTTAAGGAAATAACTATCCAGAATGGCCGACCGCACACCTTTAAATTTCTTGACCATAAAGCATTATACTAGGAACGCCAACGAATTTAACATGACAGCAGTAGCACTATATGTATTTTTCATTTTATTAGTAAGTCTAACACAAGTGTCATTAACGACTTGTTTTAAAAGGTGGAAAGGAGTAAGGTAGCTTAGAATTATTATTATTATTAGCACCGCGTCTTACTACCCGTTCGGGTTATACGCACTTAAGCTAATGTGTAATGGTAGGGTGATTGTGAGATGAAATGAAGGACCTACAGTTTAACGTGGAATCCGAACCACGGTGGCAGCCTGGCATTCCCCACATTCACAAGATGTATTGTCAGAGGTGAAGGAAGGGTTTGGTAATCCGATAAATCTGTGCCGGGACCGAGGATTGAACCCCGGACCCTCAGCACAGAAGTCAGACACCTTACCCCTAGACCACCAGGTCACCTACGGTAGCTTAGAAGAAATGAAATTTTTCACATTGTGTATCCCATTTAATTCTATTTGAAATTAATTATATTTTAAAATATGATTAGGCTATAACTACAAAGACAAATAGAAGTGTCTTAGACTACTAATCAGAGACATAGCAGTGTCTTAGGCTGCACTCACCAGATACATAGCAGAAGAGTCTTAGGCTATAACCACAAAAGACATAGCAGTGTCTAATTATATATTCACCAAATACATTGCAGTGTCTTAGGTTATATTCACCAAAGATAAAGCAGTGTTTCAGCCAAAACTCACCAGAGACATAGTAGTGTTACAGCCACTACACACAAGAGACATAGTAGTGTAATAGGATATAAACACTAGAGACATAACAGTGACGTAGGCTCTACTCATCAGAATTATAGCAGTTTCTTAGGCTATAAACACCTGTCACGTTGCAGTATCTTAGGCTCCACTCACCAGAGAATTTGCAATGTTTCAAGCTTTAACTACCAGAGTCATGAACGTGTCTTAGGCTCTATCTAGCAGAGACATATCAATGCCTTAGGCTCTACTCTCCAGACACATATAGGCTTTAACGTATATCGACCAGATACAAAGCGGTGTCTCAGGCTATAGCCACCATAGACAGAGCAGTGTCTTAGAATCTACTCACCAGGGACATAACAGTGTCTTAAACGTTAACCACCGGAAACATAGCATTGGCATATGCGCTATTAACTAGAGACATAGCAGTGTTTCAGCCACTACTCACCAAATACATAGCTTTGTCTTGGGGTATAACCACCAGAGACATAGCAGTATCTTAGGCTATTACCACCAGAGACATAAACGCGTATTATATTCCATTCACCAAATATATACCAGTGCCATTTGCTTTATCCACCAGAGACATAGAAGTGTCTAAGTTTCTACCCACAAGACACATAGAAGGGTCCGAGGCTCTACCCAACAGAAACTTAGAAGTGTCCTTGGATCTACTCAACAGAAACATAGCGATGTCTTAGGCTCTATCCACCAGAGACATAGCAGTGCCTTAGGCTATACCCATCAGAGAACTAGCAGTGTATTAGGATCTATCCACCTGAGACATAGCAGTAACTTAGGCTCTATCGACCAGATACATTGCAGTGTTTTATGCTCTACTAAACAGAGAAAAAGCAGTTTCTAAAAGCTATAACCACCAGAGACATAGTAGTGTATCATGCTCCATCTACCAACGGCATAGCAGTGTCTTATGCTCTACTCTAAAGAGATATAGAAGTGCCTTAGGCTCTACTCAACAAAGACATAGCAGAGATTCAGCCACTACTCACCAGAGATAAAGTGGTGTCTTAAGCTACATATCCACCAAAAACATAGCAACTTCTTAGGGTATACTCACCAGAGACATATCAGTGTCATAACCAGCAGACACATAGCAATGTCTTATGCTTTACTCACCAGAGACATAGCAGTAACTTAGGTTATACTCACTAAATACCTATCAGTGTCTTAGGCTATAACCACCAGAGACATATCAGTGTCTTAAGCTATTATCACTAGATACAAAAAAGTGTCTTAAGCTATAACAAACAGAAATATACCAATGTCTTAGGCTATACTCAACAGAGAAATAAAATTGACTTAAGCTCGACTTACCATAGACATAGAAATTTCTTAAGCTCTGTCTACCAGACACATACCAGTGTCTTAGGCTAAAACAACCAGATACATAGAAGTGTTTTAGGCTATACCTAAGTGAGACATATCAGTGTATTAGGATTTAATCACCAGAGACAAAGGAGTGTCTTACGCTCTACCCACAAGAGCCATAGCATTGTCTTGGCTAACTTCCAGAGACAAAGCCGTGTCTTAGGCTCTACCAACCAGAGACATAGTAGTGTCTTAGGTTTTATTCGTCTAGAGATATAGCAGTGCCTTAGGCTCTAATAAAAATACATAGCATTGTCTTGATTTCAATCCAGTAGAAACAAAGCAGTGTCTAAATCCTATAACACTCAAATACAAAGCAATGTCTTAGGACCTACTCACCATAGACATAGAAATGTCTCAGGCTATAACTACAAAGACATATTAGTGTCACAGGTTATAACCACTAGAGACATAGCAGTTTCTTACTCTAACTCAACAGAGACATAGCAGTGTTTCGCCAATACTAACCATTGACATATCAGTGTCTTAGGCTTTACCCACCAGATTCATAGCAAAGTTTTAGGTTCTCTCACCAGAGACATAGCAGGGTCTCAAGATATAACCAACAGATACATAGCAGTGTATTAGGCTCCATCCACCAGAGACATAGCAGTGTCTTAGTCTCGATCCACCAAAAATATATCAGTGTCTTAGGCTTTAACCACTAGAGACATAGCAATGTCTTATGATCTACTCACCAGAGATATAGCAGTTTCTTTGGTGCTACTCACTAGATACCTATCAGTTTATTATGCTATAACAACAAGAGATATAGCAGCTTCTTAATCTCTACTCACCAGAGACATAGCAGTGTCTTTGTTCATACTTATCAGGTACATAAAAGTGGCTTATGTTCTACTCACCAGAGACATCAGTATTTCAGTCACTATTCACCAGAGTCATATCAGTATCTTAGACTCTACCCACCATAGACAGTTTAGTTTCATAAGCTATCTTCACCAAATAAATAGCATTGTCTTAGTATATAACCACAAAAGACATAACAGTTTCTCAGGTTATACCCCTCGGAGACATTACAGTGTCTAAGGCTATAACTACCCAGACATAGCAGGGTCTTTGGCTATACTCACCAGAAACATAGTAGTCTTAAGCTCTATCCACCAGAGACATAGCAGAGTTATTAGTAAGTGCCAGAGTTTATTCGTTTTCTGGAACTGAGCCAACAACTATAAATATGACGTTTTAGGGGAGGGGCGTAGCATGTTTAATGTCTTACATATGACAGTGATGTCACAAGAGAATGACATAAATAAAATCAGTTTTGAATGAGTATTTTGTGACGTCAACCAGTCTGATATTTCAGGGGGTAGGGGGTAACTATGTTAAATGTCTTACGTGAAGTAGGTTACGTATTTATGGGACGTCACAAGAGTATGACATATTCAAATTGAATGAATTATTATATTCTGTGATGTCGATAGAGTTTGAATTCTGATTTTATCCCTGGTTGTCAGGTGAGCATGTATGCACGTAACCATCACTACTTGTCATTTTATTAATGAGGTCATATTTAGATATACTCTATAAAGTGGGAAACTTATATTTAAAAAAATAGTTATATGCTTCTTACTACAAATTTAACATATTACTAGAAATAAAAGATAAATACACATTTTTAACATTTTATTAATATCATCACAAAATACACAATTTTAATAATATATTATTGTTATGCATAAAAATACAAAGATCATCGAACAACGATAGAGAGTCAAAATATGGAATAAGATTGAAGGGGTCGACAAACGATTTGGAGGTGAGGACATTGTCTATGAATACTGATAGATTAGGATGATTGAGATATTTTACGTGGTCTGTAATATATTGTTCAAGAGCGTATAGAGTTTTTAATTCGTCCGTAGACAAGTATTTCTGAATGTTTTTTCACTCAGGTGCAATTTTCACACGCCAAGTGTTTTCACAACTATGCTAAAGTAGTGTTCAACTCAAAATTTACACACTTCTCCACACAATCGGACCAAAACGGCATTTCTTTGATGAAAAAGTTCCATTGTGGAACGGTGAGTATTAGACGCATAGAATTTGAGGGGAAAATCACGTGAGTTTAAAGTTGCGGTTAAGAAAGAAACCCACTACTACTTGTTTGTTCTTTTGTCATTTAGATAGAAAGTCCGGGTCACCAACGACGATGACGGTTGTCAATCCTCGGCTCGAACGTATGGGAGATGATCCTCCGCCACATTACAGCTGCATGTAACCTTCTCCCTCGCTGTCTGCATCTGGACTGATGACCTGTAATAAACAGTCGTCACAATTAAAGCTAGTATCGTCGTCATTGTTGCCGTTTTCGGTGATTGAACAAAATTTATACAATTTCTTGGCGCTGTGAAATCTGACGAATCGTGCCAAGGCGTTTGCATTTTTTAACGCGCAAGTGGTGATGTCGTGACAAGGAACGGTGCATCCCTAACAATTGGAGTTGATCAAATCTACAACGGGGCATTTATAGTAGTCACGTAGAGGGCTGAATGTTCGCCTTGTGACACTAGACAAGAATTTGCCTTTTTGTTTATTATATGCGTAAGGTACGACGGATTTATCTAAATATTGCTTTAGAATTGGAGTCAATTTGGATAGTATACCTTTATAACCCATGCTGGAACACAAGTCTGGGCACACCTGCACGCACACCTTGGGCGATGCCAAAGTGACGTTTGAACAGCGTGACGGCAAGTAGGTCGTTCTTGCACAAGTCGGTGGTTGAGAACAGGTTTGTGAATCTCCTCAACCTCCAGCCAGCGACATTGGCAACGGCAAACCAACAGCAATAGTGGCTGCACACACCGGACAATATGACTTGGAGTCATTTTCTGTTGTACGTCCCTCGTCTCGTCGTGTTTATTCATGAGTCTATTCATCGCTAGGCTCGGTCGTCTGGCATATATATAAAAATATTCCCTAAATTATAAAAAATATAGACCCACCCAGTGGGATCGGGTTTAGTGTGAGGGTCTAGATTGACCACAAATAAGGAGGGACGAGTGAAATTTTGAGGCAATTTGTCCTAGAGATATGTTCCTCTATAGAGTGAAATTTTGCCCTGCAGCAGTGTGTCTATTTGATGCGAATTCATGGTGCTAATAATTAATTTTCATCTCCCGATTATAATATATTGACACCGTCCCCTCGTACTCAGAGTAGAACAAACAGGCTATGGCGTTATTAAGGTCTGTCTTGAACTGTAACTCAAATATCCCGTTCCCTTCTGTCTGAAGACTGGTGTGCGAGTCTGGTCCTACAGTGTTGGGAATCAAGTCGAACGCCAGTATAAAGTAATCTTTATTGAACCTGTCTCGCGTGATTAAATGTCCGTTGTTTTAGTGGTGTATACCCAATCCCGAAAATAGTGTGTCATAGGCGAGATTGGATGTGCCAACGTTGTCAAAATTTATCAAAATGGGCAATTTTTTTTATACCGTTTACATATATGACTAAACAATCCAGGTTTATATGAATGAGTTTTAAAGGATTCATGTTCAAACTGCCCACAAACGTATCGTTAGACACCATATTGAATAAAACAATCTAGGGTTAACAACTTTAATAACATTGTTTAGGCTCACAGACTTGGATCCTTTGATTACGTTTACAAACTTGACGTCCATCCGATTGATGTAGTATTGGGCCAGCTTTCCTAATAGTGTATTTTCTATAGTGAATGAAATATTCAGTGACACCTCCACGTGTTTCACAAAGAGGGTGGCATCTAAAATTTTCAACTGGACGTTGGTATTAAATTGTCCGCGTCTATAAGCAGATAAAACTCTATTTTGTTGCAAATTAATTTAACGCGCAAGGATACATTTTCATTAGCATTTGTGTAATATTAAATATGTCGGTGTGTAAACGTCCCACTAAGTCGACCGGATGTTTTAACAAGTATAATCTCGTGGTGAAGCCTTTGTTCTCTGTGAATACACTGAGTTCACCGTTAACGGCAGGGTATCCAAAATCCACATACCGTTCACCAGCTGGGTCTCAGAAGCATCTAGAACGTAATTCGTTAAAGTCTCTAAATAAGCCCTGTACGCATAGTTGTCTATCGAGTTTGCAATAGGTGTTTCGGTAAGAGAGATATTGATTTGACTAAATAAAGAATGTATCAAGTTGTTGACACATCCGATTTTATTGTCGGTCGTAACCGGTGTCCCATCCCCTTTCACCAATTGAATATGAAGATATAATTTAATCGAAGAGAGGTCACGAAAGTAGTCGCCATCTCCAGGACAGAAGAACTCTAACTGAGCGTCGTTGTCCACGGAAGTGATTGGCTTATATTTGATGAATTTATTATTTTTAATTACCGTTTGAATGCATTTTTCGTCAAAAAGATTGAGTTCTGTTTTAGAACATTCCATAAATTGGTCGAAAATATCATTTTTTAGCTCTCTTGCTACCCTTGCTCTAGCACCCACCTTCAAATGAAGTCATTTACGGGTATTTACCCTTTTTAAGCTGCGTCCCTCGACCACCTGAGTGACGCGCTTTTTAATTATATTACCAATTTTTGGCTGTATTCCTTTGTGGCTATATGGGCCAGTTTGTAACGCCTGTTTTCCAACGCTTTTGAACCCCTCACAAACAACTGTTTGACAAATCGAAATAGTCCTACAAGACCTATCCTAAGCCTTGACCCTTTTGCATTTTATAGCTGGCGTGATAGACGGACAGATGTTTTATCCATCTACCTCCATTGTTAAGACTAAGCTAAATTACTATTTCTCCTATCTATTCATCAAGATTTTTCTAAAATGTAAAACCTCTAGGTTGGGCACGGGACCCGATTGAAAATTCACTCGTTCGCCAAACTCTGTGTATAAGACTACACTTATAGAATCAAAATTACATTTTTCAAGGGGAAAATAGAATATAGGAAAGAACACGTGATGTGCGGATGTGGAAGGGAACTCTATGATTCTCATCCATATTGCATAGAAGTCACCTAGCAAATGTGGTCTTATAATGTCTATGTATACAAATACAGGCTCTGTTTCGATTGAAGTGGAGCCGGGTAGTTTACGATTAGGTTGCAAAAAGACCCCCTTAATATCCTCGCTCAATAAATAACTCATATGTGTATTAACCGCACTAAGCGACTCTATGTTGGGTAGTCTGTTTCAAATGTTCGTAATTAATTATCCGATGCGTGTTTTCCTCTCTCCCTCCAAGATATTACAAGTACCAACAAGTTCGTAACAAGGGAAAGGGGATCAAGAGCGGGAGGGTGGAGGCTGGAGTTCAAATCTCGCTCGGGGGAACTATGCGTGGTTTCCACTCTCCTTCCAAGATATTACAAGTACCAACAAGTTCGGAACAAGGGAAAGGGGGTCAAGAGCGGGAGGGTGGAGGCCGGAGTTCAAATCTCGCTCGGGGGAACTATTCGTGTTTGCCACTCTCCCTCTACGCAAATACCGAAAACAAGATATTACAAGTACCAACAAGTACCAACAAGTTCGGAACAAGGAAAGGGAGGTCAAGAGCGGGAGTGTGGATGCCGGAGTTCAAATCTCGCTGGAGGGGAACTATGCGTGTTTTCCACTCTCCCTCTACGCAAATGCTGAAAACAAGATATTACAAGTACCAACAAGTTTTCATTTATTTATCTAAAATAAATTAATTAAAGTGGATGTGTGTGTGTGTGTGGGTCACAAAGAATGAATATATTATAAATATTTAAAACAATGTTTATATGTCTTGCATTTTCTCCTACAGAGTTTGCAACATTTTAATACATACCATGCCACATGGACACGAGAATCGAAACCGGGAACCTTTGGTTTACATATATTTATTACCTATGTATCTTAGTACACGTGTTCTGGTCTGTTCCCCATTAAGGCGTAAGGTATACTCGTAGAAATTTATATATATTCTAAAACTATAATTTTCAATATATAAATATTTCAAGTATACTTTTCGTTGCGTGAGTTATATTTGTAAAACTTTCCTTTGCATCACTACTGATTGATTTTTAGGTAATCACGTTTGATCCCCCCACGGCTGAGATACATTCCCTCAGCTTTACACTTTGGTTTAGCAAATACCCCCCGGACAGTAGAGGCGCTACAGTGTGGGGCGCTGATAGCTAGCTAGGCAAACGGGTGCCTGCTTCATTGAGCTTTCAAACACAACTGATGCTATAACGGAACTTCCCGAGACTCACCAAAAGACAAAGTTAGCTGCACTTGGGGTCAACAATCGTAGGGTAGTGAACTCATGGTAACGGTTTCAAGCCTTGGGGGCGTTTATTACTTGGGGGAGGGGTCGAAGCTAGGGGCGAGCCAGCGTTGCACTGTGGACACAACTCCGTAGTCAGGACGAACAACATTCCAAAACGAGAGTGGAACGACTGGCAGAGAAGGGAGGTGAGGGAGGGGGAGGGCTTGTGTCACACCTCGCTGTCAGTCAGCAGGAGACGGCTGGAGAGAAAGGTTCCCAAATCATGGTGCGGAAGCTGCTGGTGGCTGTATGCTTCAACAAATAAACTACAGCGCCCTAATCGATGAATAAAAACTCCAACACCTCAATCCTACCAATTAATTAATTAATTAACAATAATTAATTAACAATCATTAATAATCAAGAACCAACATGTCCTGGGTTGGTAGTCGAGGGGGCTGCAGGGGAAGAGAGGGCAGGAGGAGGGGGTGTGGGGTAATCAAACGGATATGGACAGGGGGTGGAGGAAGGAGACTATTTATAGCAGCCAATCAGAGAGCGAGGAGGCGAGGTCACATGACCAAATCCAACCAGTCACAGAGTGTGATGACAGGGCCACCCAACTACTTATAACTTTAAACGTCATAATAACTCAAATAGAAATTTATTCAATTACAAAGTAAGTGCAAGTTAAAATACTCATATATTAATATATATATATATATATATATATTTTATTTATAACATTAATACTAACTGTAATGTAACTGACTTGCCCCTGAAGAATATATGAAAGCATTCACAATAATATTGCCCTAATTTTATAAACATATTTAATTTTATTTGAACTTTATAATATATTACGTGATGCTTAAGGCACTTCTTCTTCTAAGAAGGCATGAGCCACTGGCAGTGACGTCACAGTGCGTGACGTTGGTAGAGTCAATATGACAATTTAAGGTTTTTAAATAATAACTTCCTTTTCTGGAAAGTTCGAATAGAGATTTTAAAAGGTAATTTGAGGCAGCTTCCGGCTCTCGGACCTTCTACTGCCACCGGATGTTTGTTTTTCTTTGTATTTTAATTTTTTACAAATCCTTCTAGAATGATCTTTCGAAGTTAGTTATTTACTAGGCGTGGTGAAATCACTAGCAGTGTCAGAACAGCAGTAGCAGCAGCAGTGGCAGATGAGCACTAGCTCACTACAGAAGTACTGGCTCACTCATTGTGACCAATAGGTACGTGTTATCATTATCAGTCGCGTCTCGAAATTATTAACATGATCAGTTTTACAATCAAAACAATAGTGACATTAAAATAAAATCACATCTAACCTAATAATTGTGTATTATTTCAAGAGTTCTACAATTGGCGCTCAATCACAGGGTATAAATACCAATTTATCATCATCAAGGTACCGTACCGCTTTAATTAGTGCTCGATCACGGGGCAATTATCAGCTAATTAAACAGAAACACATCATTTAGCGCCCAATTCGAGGTGCAACGAATATTTCAATAATACTTCAATTAGCACCCATCGCGGTGCAGTAATAAAACCATAATACTACAATTAGCGCCCATCGAGGTGCAAGAATATTTCTAAAACAAATTCATAACATTAAAACTAACACAATTTTATTAAAGATAAAATTTCAGACGACAAAGACGTTTAGTGTTGAACACGTCATCTAGATTATCCTAAATATCTCTAGTGAATATATTTTATCATTTAAACATGGAACTTGGGATCCATCAGATAGATCTTTCACTCGGCAGATTTTTGTAGACATAGCATAATGAGAGATAACGTTCTATTTGTATGGATGGTATAACATTCTTATACAATTTTGTTTTACGTGTATGGATGTGGTATTGGAAGAAATGTTTTGATACCGCGCTTATTCCAAAATAAGTAATAAAATAAACTGTAGATATCGAACGAATAGAATTAAAATGTATTCAAACATCACGATTTCAGTAGGTTATTTTTATTTACAAAATAATTTATGTTTTTATATATACTTAATTTTTATTTAGTTAACGCAATTACTGTAATTAGTTTTTAGTTTGTCATAATCTTTTATTCATAAATTAATAAGCAAGTCACATTTCATTCCTTAAATATTTTAAATAATAACTTATTAATAAATATTGTATATTATGTTCTAATATATTTTATTTTCTATAAGTTTAAAAAATATATTGTAAATATGATGTAGCATTTCATTCAACAGAATTTTATTAAATAATGACTTCAAATTTTACTAATAGATTATATTTGCCTTATATAAAATCTTGTTAAATTTGTCTTGATTTTATTTCTCATTATTGTCATAAATAATTGGTTCACCACTATTTTTTATTTCTGTTTATTACTTAAATTAACTTTCTAATTATTTGACACAAGGAACTCGAAAGTGTACTTCTAAACTAACAAAAGTATGCTACCTATAACCATCTTGAGATTGTTATATCAAGCTCACAACATTACACCCTATCTCTATCTTTAGATAGTTCTATCTAGTCCATCTCATTAGACCCTACCTCTATCTTGAGATAACTGTATTCAATCAACCACATTACACCATATCTCCATCTTGAGATAGTTCAATCTAGTCCACCTAATTACATCCTATCAATATCTTGAGAAAGTTCTATCCTGTCTACCACTTTACACCCTATCTTTACCTTGAGATAGTTTAATCCTCATACTTTATTTCTATTGTGTAAAAATTATCTCTCTAAAATTAAAATATTAATAGGTGTTCAGTCTTGATTTTTTGTTTTGTTTTTGTTTTCCGAAGTATTTTGGTAGTCTTGGGAGTATAGCAAAAATAAGAATAAACTAACTTAAATCTATGGATGAATCTACCGACATTATATAAAAAAAATATTTAACTTAACTAAACAAATAAAACATACTTTACGGGTTTTAATATAACTAAAATAAAATACTGTAGTTAAATAAGTACTCCAGTTTTTTTTTTTTTTTTTTTTTTTACATTTTTGTTTCACATAGTTGCTCATGCTTTTCCTTAGATTTAATTTCCTATATTTTTGTTCATATTATTATTACCTGTTCAGGCTATACACCTATGTAGCCTACTAATTACGCTAAGCTTAAACAAGGATTTGGACTGAAATATTTATAGGTTCTGGTTCTTGTTACGGTTCTTCCAATAAACACTTTAGGGTCTCGGTTCCAGTTAAAGAAAAAAGTTCCTGTTCTTTTTGGTTTATAATTAGTTTTCGGATCTTTTAATTTTTAATGTACAGTTATACTACAAATATAAAACTGTCAGTCCTCATTAGTACTTACTGACTAATACTTTAATCCCCTTTGAAAATTAATACATCCTAACTCGATCAACAATCCTGAAAACACGATAGAGTAGTGTTTCAAAATTAAATTAAAGAAAGAATAGCATAAAATCTAATTAAATAAACATTTAAAACATTTGAGAACGAATAACCTTTATGTAGCTAAAATAAAGTTTGATTAGAATTCCGGTACTAAATCAATTTATTTTTACATTTTCTTAAAAATGGCTTAATTCCATTTATTGATTCTGGTTCATCCCCCTGATCTTAAATCTATAACAGACACAACATCAAGCCAAGGTTGTTAATTAATAACTGTGAAAGGGGAAGCCAAAACTTCACCAATGATACAATGGGAATCGAACCCGCGACTCTAAGATAAATAGGTGGACGTGCTACCGACTGGGCTAAGGCGTTGAACTCCTATTTCATTATTTAAGTCGATTAACTGTGTATGTACACCTCTGACAAGACATCTTGTGAATGTGGGGAATGCCAGGCCTCCACCGTGGTTCGGATTCCACGTTAAACTGTAGGTCCTCCATTTCATCTCACAATCACCCTACCATTACACATTAGCGTAAGTGCGTATAACCCGAACGGGTAGTAAGACGCGATGCTAATAATAATAACTGTGTATGCAGGTATGAAGATGCAAGCAAGATTGTATCTGTAGATTTTTTACTTAAATATTTGTTTAGATATCCAAATATTAATTTCTTACAGTTATTGCTTGGTCTGATTTTAAAAACAGTACTTAATGGCAGTTTTTTCAAATGTATTATATGTCTTCTTTTATTTTTTTAAATGTAATTGAATTGAAAATACCCAAGAGTAGTACATAACATTTGAATACGCCGCCAGAACGTTTGTTAGTTAGGGAAACCATCATAAAGCACTACTAGTGCTAATATGGTTCTGAAAAACACATTGATCTCTATAATATAACTATAGCTGAAATTGTCGAGCTGTCGTCTACATACCATTGTTTAAGAGAGAAGAAAACTTTCGGGTATTATCTTCTCTCTTACACCCATATAAGGCAATGTGGCATTTTGATATCGTTCATTAATTTGATTGACTATATCAAATAAATCAATGTGTGATTAGTTAAATGAAATAAATAATTTAGTAAAAGCTTTGAAGAACATAACAAAGTTCAAAATCGGCTAGTTTTTTCTTTAAATAAGCTAATGTAGCCTAATATATACTATAATTTTTGAAGGAAGCTCGCTTTTAAGGCTTTATCTCGTACCAGAATTCTACCCTATAATTGTGTTTAGGTAGGATTAAAGACCTTCCAGAAGGAAATTTCTACTTCCGTCCTAGATGGCCATTTATCTTACAAAAATATTAAATATGTGATAGTATTTTGGTACGAAATAAAGCCTTACAGATTGGGAATATTACTAAAAACAGCCTATAACCCAAATTATCATTTGAACGTAAGACTTCTACACAAAGTTTGTCATTCAAACAAATGTAATCAAGTTTTAAGATGCTTTATTAATTATATTTATCTAACTTGCAATGTAAAATGGTTTATGAAACCAATATATAAGCTAATAACCAACTTTAAATATAAGTGTAGTGTTGGCAGACTGTAAACAACATTGATGATAATTACATAATTATTTAAAGATGTTAAAGATTTTATTCGAGTTTGTACAGTATTACCTGTAAAACTGAATTGTATACTCTTTAATGCAAATGTTTTTTCCAGAAAGTGTGATAAAATACTTCACTATTTTCAAACAAAACACTTTTATTTATCAGATACATGTTTTCGCATAAGAACATTGAAAGAAACCGTTAAATTTGTCCCCCCCCCCCCCCCCCCCACAGTGTAGCAGACGATAAATTTGAACGCCACGCTTTTGTCCTTGGCAATGTGTATGTGTATGTCCATCCAGTTATATTATAGAGATCAATGGAAAAACAGGACAGAGGCGCCTTCAATAGTATTCCCTATTCAATGTTCAAAACGAGCGTCTACTTGGTTGGAGATAGACGACTGTGATCACGTAAGAGAGCTAACATCAGAAGATGGTGAGTCAAAAGCAATTTTGTATGACGGCACAGTAACTCTTATATTGCTGTATTTATAACAATGTACTGTGTTTTAATGTGAAGGGCTAAAAGGGGTTTAGCCCGGCATAATTTTTTAAAATAAGTTTATGGAAGGAAATATTTCAGCTTTACATCCGAGAATGTCAATGGGAGTGAAATAATTCTAAGTTAAGCAATTCATTAACATCGCCACCTATACTATATGTCAAACATATGCAAAGATATGTCTGATGCAAAGGTTGTTAATAACCCTACTACTACTAAACCAAATAATTATACATTGGCGCTTTATTCTCGTGTTTTTTCACTTTAAAATATATTTTCAAGGGTAACAGTGAATTACAATTAAACCAGACTTATTTTAGCTAAAACAATTTATTTAAAAAAAAACCACTCAAATTATGGTTGATACACTTTAAAGGATATGTACTCTCTCAGTATATCTTTAAAATACTTTGATAAGCCCATACCGGCTATATACATTACGAGGAAAAGGATAGACAGATTTTGACAAAGAACCTATCGGGAAAAACAGTACTATTTTTAAACGAAAATCTGACTCCTCGAGTAAATTTTCAGCTTTTATTTTTTTATTTACATCGTCAAGGACTGATGGATGGTTTTATTTATTTAAATAAGTGGTCTGAGGTCAGAGTTCCTGGCTACAGATTCAGTTGTCCCGGGCTCAGTGGCTCCAGAAGAACTTTAAAAGGGGTAGGCTAACCTGGTATTATGCTTTATGGCAACCGGGGTTTGAACAGGACGGGTCAAGTCCTCGCGTCATATTCTGTAAGGGTTTGCCAGAAATGGATGAGACCTGTAATGACTCTCCATAGCTGATTATCCTGGATGACCTGATGCGTGAAGCCAATGAGTTGGTTGTCGATCTTTTCACCAAAGAATACCATCATCAAAACATTAGTCATGTACCTTACACAAAATATATTCTACTAGGGCAAGGGCCAAAGAGACATTTCCTTAAGCGCACATTATATTGTACTTTTTAAAAATCCCAGGGATAAAGCTCGTATTCAACATTTTGCACGTCAAGTCTGTCCAGAAAACCCCCGTGTTTTACAAGAAGCTTACGCTGATGCTACAAGTACTCCCCACGGCTATATTTATTCATTTTCCTTCCAACCCCTTAATTACGTTAGCTAAAATTGCTCAAAAGTAAAGATATCAGGGGCACAAAATGTTTTCTGGCCGGGTGGGCAGGGGGATGGGGGTAAGGGGGGGGCAGTTAAAGAAAGCTAACGCGCTAGTTTCATGTTGAACTAGACTGCCGAGGACGGGGAGATCATGGTTCTAATCTTAGGTGGGTAAACTGGGGTGGTTTTCCCTAAACGGTTTCCACTCTCCATTCACGCAAATGCGGGTTCACTTCCTCTAAATTCAAACTTCCCAATTCCTAGCACATCAACATAATTAGTACTTGTGCGTATAACTCAAACGTTTAGTAAGACGTATTACTAAAAAAATAATAAAAATAAACTTATGTTAAATATTCTTGATTTGTGGAATTGTTAGCCCATCTCGGAGTTTAATTTAGTGTAACTTTATGAGTTAATTCAAACTAGTTTCAAAACTCTCCACCAACGTTTGTATACAGTCACAGCGCTAACATTGTTCGCGATTGCTACTGCTACCTATGTGGCATTTCAAAAAGTACATTTTAAAGTGTTTATCGTTCGACTGTTATTTTGTATGTTGTGTTTTTATTTTGAGACAAAAATGAATGAAAGTTATTGAATAGACTTTTTTAATGAATGTGGTTAAAACGACTTGTATGAAAAATCTGTTATTAGATCACAAATGAGGTATGTTAGTAAGTTAGTTAAAATAAGTCCCACACAATATTTTATACTTGCAACTAACTTCTCAAGATGATTGTTTACTTTTCTTATTTGGGCATGGTTCAAATGTATTGGTTTGTTATTTGAGACGGCTTTATTTTATTAAAGTTTATTTATGTTGCAAAACATAAAAAACTAGTTTTTTATTAGTTTATTATTTAGACTATAATGTTTTCTATAAAATTGCTACCCTCTGATCAAGATTATACCTGCTGCCATGTTAACAGCCAAAGCCGAAAAGCCTATGGGTGATTATAAAAAAACTAACGATTGCTATTTTGAGATAAAAGTAGAACAGAACCAACCTTAAATTTTGTATTGCTTAGCGCTTAATGTCTTAACTATATTTGTTTACATTAGTAACTTATCTTCAAATTTATTTTTAACTGTTATACACTCCAAGTAAAATAAACAGCCCTCATAGACCTGTAATTAAATTTGTTTCTTCACCAAAGATTCAAACTTGGTTAGTAATGTACAAGTCCAGAATTCAGTTTTCACTTAATACACATATCAAAGAATATCTTATTGAACTGACTGCCAGGTCCAAATAACCTAGGCCTATTATTATGTTATGCCAAAAACACAAAATAAATAATTTTTCTTTAAATAAGATGATTTTAATTGAAACTTGCCTGAAAAGTATACCACACCACAATGTGAAATAAATATATTTATGTTGGCTGTTCAGTATTGAAATCAGAACTTCTGATAAGACTAATAAGAATAAAGGTTTATATCTCATTCAAAATACTCTTTAACCTCATAGCCTAAATCATACAAATCATATAGGCCTACTCTAAGCTCATGCCAATTTTATATTGACTAGGTTAAATTATATAGGCCTCATTCACTTACATGCTTTCAAAACTATCACATAGGCCTACATAGTCTTAGAATATTAAAAATTTGGATGAGATCACACAAGTTTATCTAAGAGCAAAAAAACACTTTAATATATAATATATATATATATATATATATATATTTTTAGTGTTTAAAAATTTTTGGGAAATATTGGATGATCTAATATTAGAATTTTTTTGAATAAGTCAGATTTAAAAAAATATGACTTGTCTATCAAAACAATAGAAAAATTGGAAAAGTTAAAAGAAAAAAAGTTAGCTCAAGGCTAAAATGTTTTAGCGACCGTCAGGTTATCAATTTATATGTGTATATAACTTGGTGGATAAAACTGATTGCTAAGAAGAGCAATTTGCATTTAGATGAACCAATTCATAGATTTATCAGCATACATGCTTCAGTCACATTTCTTGAAGAACAAAATAGCTTCATCCTCATACCGCTATAGCAGGGCTGTCTCTCACAGGCCAAGTCGGTACACCAAGCCTTTGAATCTGACTCTTGACTACAGCTCCGACTCCTTCATAAATGGCTAGTGTATATTAATTACTTGTGAATGTGGGGAATGCCAGGCCTCCACCGTGGTTCGGATTCCACGTTAAACTGTAGGTCCTTCATTTCATCTCACAATCACCCTACCATTACACATTAGTGTAAGTGCGTATAACCCGAACGGGTAGTAAGACGCGGTGCTAATAATAATAATAATATATTAATTAGTAGGTAATAGCAAATTTACTTCAGTAAAATGCTCAAATACAGATTATGTCATGAGAAGCTTCTTGGGCATTGTGAATTTATTGTTGATTAAATTTGTCAGTCAAAATTATATATATTGGTCCTAAAAGTAAAAAAAGTATATAAGTAAAATTACAAATCAATCATATAACTTGTAGCTATAAGTTTTTATATTGAATTTGGAGTATGCAGGGCCTACATTTTTATTGACTCCGACTCCACCCAAAACTGCTTTTCGAGTCCAACTCATTTCCATGACTTTGTATTCACAGCCCTATCCTATGGGTTTAATGATTTATCAGAGACAGGTGATCAATAAGAGTTGTAGGACATGCAGGCAATTATTGTTATTTGACTCTTTTCAAAGTTTGTAAGGCCTATCAGTGTATTCATTTATTTGGAATTATCAAATTACCCCTCTCACATACTAGTATAAGCCTTATTATACAGTTTTACTATTATTATTATTATTATTATTAGCACCGCGTCTTACTACCCGTTCGGGTTATACGCACTTACGCTAATGTGTAATGGTAGGGTGATTGTGAGATGAAATGGAGGACCTACAGTTTAACGTGGAATCCGAACCACGGTGGAGGCCTGGCATTCCTCACATTCACAATATCTCTTGTCAGAGGTGAAGGAAGGGTTTGGTAATCAGATAAATCTTTGCCGGGACCGAGGATTGAACCCGGCCGCCAGCATAGAAGTCTGACACCTTACCCCTAGACCACCAGGTCACCCTACACAACAGTTTTACTGTTTTTCATTTTACATAAATTGCCCTGCTAAGTAAGACATTTTTGTATTATTTGTAAACACACTACAAATAAATTTGTAAAACTAGGTTTAACACCTTTTTTTATCCAGCACAAGGAAATATTAAAAATAAAGTTAAGAATTTTCATCTTATTTTTTTGGGTTAAAATTAGGGTCTACTATTCCACTTATATTTTAGTGTTTTTTACCATTTGGACCAAGAAAAATATTTTATTTATCTATTTTTCATATTGGATTTCAAGTTTTTTTTTTAACATAGTGCCTAATCCAATAATTATACTGACCATAAATCAGGATCCCTAGTTAAAGGCCATGATTATATTGAATAGATAAATTGATTAAAAAAAATGATAGGCCCTACCTTTTGTTGGAATGCTTACTTCAGGTTACTATTAAAACTATTTACAAATAGCAAATAACCCGCCTCGGTTGCGTAGTTGGCTAACGCGCTAGTCGTGTTGAGCTCGACCGCCGAGGACGGGGAGATCGAGGTTCGAATCTCGGTCGGGTGAACTGGGGGTGGTTTTTCCTAAATGGTTTTCCACTCTTCCTCCACGCAAATGCGGGTTCATTTCCTCTAATTCAACCTTCCCAATTCCTAATTCATTAGCGTAATTAGTACTTAGACCGTATAACCCGAACGGGTAGTAAGACGCGGTGGTAAATATTATTATTATTACTAGCAATAATAATTTTATAACTCAATGGAGAATCTATATTGTATGTGACACTTGCAGGACCTACGTTTTAATTTAAAGGTGATAATTATTTGAAGTTACTGGTACATAAAGTTGGCTACTCGTACAACATTTTATACAATTTAATTCAGCTTATATAGGTGTATTTAACATTTTCTGAATTTGAAATATTAAAATAAATAGGTATGTAGGCCTATTTTAAATTATTTTACAAATATTATTTTTTTATTATTAATACTAGTTTCATTATTTCCCCTATTAATTTGACACACTTTTGGTGACACATTATAATTTGAAGGGCACTAAAAATTTATTGTAATATAATACTGTTGCAATTTATCTAATGTCAGTAAAAACGTTATGTCACTCAAAAAAAGGAAGTATAACTGCATTTGCGTTGATGGAGAGTGGAAAAGCATTTAGGAAAAACCACCATCAGTACACTCGACCAGGATTCAAATTTTTATCTTGCTATCTAGTCTATCTCGAGAGTGACGCCTTAGACCATATGGTCACTGAAGTAAGTAATTAAGTTTTTATTTCCAATATAGCATTCCTGTCAATGTTATACAAAATATGAGGTATCTAATTATTTTGATGTATCGAGTAGGCTTAGTCATTCTTTAAATTTAAAGGGTTTTTTTTCAAATAATTAGCAATGATCTAACAATAAACATGCTTTCTAAAAAAATATTTAAGTTAAACAGTAAAGACCCTTCACTAGATATACAATGCTTCAAGGTCGTAGCCAGCCAATAAATTCAGAGGGGCACATCCCACAATTGCTGTAAGCTAGAAAAATTTCTAAATGATAGAGTTCTAAAAGCTCTCCGAAGTCATTTATTTTTATAGTAAAATCCTATCTGCCAAAGGTTTGTAAAATTACTAAATATTTAACACCTCTAGAAGTTCTTTGAAGTGCTTTTTATGGTAACACAGCCCTCTAATTTGTATTTGTATCTTAATTTTGATATTGTTTGAACCATAAATTAAGCCATATATATTTTGTTAATAAATTTCGTGGTGGGGGGTGGGGTGGGGGGACTCCCAAATCCCCCCTCCCCCCGGCTACAGCCCCTTGCAATGCTATCTTGCTCACTCTCCAAGGTGGGGCAATCACTAGTTAACAAGGTGTACTAGTGACTTATTGCCCAGGCAGATTATTTTTATATAAAGGTGAGAGATCACTGGTTAACAAGGTGTACTAATGACTCATTGCCAAGGCAGCTTGCTGTTTCTCTAAAGCTGTGAGATAACTGGTTAACAAGGTGTACCAATGACTCATTGCCAAGGCAGCTTGCTGTTTCTATAAAGCTGTGAGATCACTGGTTAACAAAGTGTACCAATGACTCATTGCCAAGGCAGCTTGCTGTTTCTTTAAAGCTGTGAGATCACTGTTTAACAAGGTGTACCAATGACTCATTGCCAAGGCAGCTTGCTGTTTCTCTAAAGCTGTGAGATCACTGGTTAACAAGGTGTACCAATGACTCATTGCCAAGGCAGCTTGCTGTTTCTTTAAAGCTGTGAGATCACTGGTTAACAAGGTGTACCAATGACTCATTGCCAAGGCAGCTTGCTGTTTCTTTAAAGGTGGGAGATCACTGGTTAACAAGGTATACTAATGACTCATTGCCAAGGCAGCTTGCTCTTTCTCTAAAACTGTAAGATCACTGGTTAACAAGGTGTACCAATGACTCATTGCCAAGGCAGTTTGCTGTTTCTCTAAAGCTGTGAGATCACTGGTTAACAAGGTGTACCAATGACTCATTGCCAAGGCAGCTTGCTGTTTCTTTAAAGCTGTGAGATCACTGGTTAACAAGGTGTACTAATGACTCATTGCCAAGGCAGCTTGCTGTTTCTCTAAAGCTGTGAGATCACTGGTTAACAAGGTGTACCAATTACTCATTGCCAAGGCAGCTTGCTCTTTCTCTAAAACTGTAAGATCACTGGTTAACAAGGTGTACCAATGACTCATTGCCAAGGCAGCTTGCTGTTTCTCTAAAGCTGTGAGATCACTGGTTAACAAGGTGTACCAATGACTCATTGCCAAGGCAGCTTGCTGTTTCTTTAAAGGTGGGAGATCACTGGTTAACAAGGTGTACTAATGACTCATTGCCAAGGCAGCTTGCTCTTTCTCTAAAACTGTAAGATCACTGGTTAACAAGGTGTACCAATGACTCATTGCCAAGGCAGCTTGCTGTTTCTCTAAAGCTGTGAGATCACTGGTTAACAAGGTGTACCAATGACTCATTGCCAAGGCAGCTTGCTGTTTCTTTAAAGCTGTGAGATCACTGGTTAACAAGGTGTACCAATGACTCATTGCCAAGGCAGCTTGCTGTTTCTTTAAAGCTGTGAGATCACTGGTTAACAAGGTGTACTAATGACTCATTGCCAAGGCAGCTTGCTGTTTCTCTAAAGCTGTGAGATCACTGGTTAACAAGGTGTACCAATTACTCATTGCCAAGGCAGCTTGCTCTTTCTCTAAAACTGTAAGATCACTGGTTAACAAGGTGTACCAATGACTCATTGCCAAGGCAGCTTGCTGTTTCTCTAAAGCTGTGAGATCACTGGTTAACAAGGTGTACCAATTACTCATTGCCAAGGCAGCTTGCTGTTTCTTTAAAGCTGTGAGATCACTGGTTAACAAGGTGTACCAATGACTCATTGCCAAGGCAGCTTGCTGTTTCTTTAAAGGTGGGAGATCACTGGTTAACAAGGTGTACTAATGACTCATTGCCAAGGCAGCTTGCTCTTTCTCTAAAACTGTGAGATCACTGGTTAACAAGGTGTACCAATGACTCATTGCCAAGGCAGCTTGCTGTTTCTCTAAATCTGTGAGATCACTGGTTAACAAAGTGTACCAATGACTCATTGCCAAGGCAGCTTGCTGTTTCTTTAAAGCTGTGAGATCACTGGTTAACAAGGTGTAACCCGCTTCATTGGCCGAATGGTCTAAGATCTAAGGCGTCACTCTCGTGCTATACTGGCCAGCTAATGACGGGGAGTTCAAGGGTAGAATCCCGGTCGGATCTACTGATTGTGTTTTTCCCAAAATGGTTTCCCACGCTCCTCACACGCAAATGCGGGTAGATTACCTCTTAAATGCTTCCTTCCTCATCCTTGCCCCAATAGATTAATTATCATATACACTTATATAAACTGAACAGGTAGTAAGATGCAGCGATAAAAACAAAACAAGGTGCACAAGAGAGTAGATAACCTAGTCAGTTTTTCTGTCTATAAAGCTGTGAGATCACTTGTTAACAAAATGTACAAGTGACATCACTTTTCTAGCGTTCTATTCTTACTATCCGGTGATCTAAGGTCCAATTTACATAGTAATAACCTTATCTGACAGCTAAAAAAGTTACTCCGTCACTAAATACAATCTCGTCGCCTGGTATGCTCTCTTGTCTGTAGCTATTGCATTTCCGTTGACACTTCACGGTCTAGGCTGTCAATTCCAACAAAGACCTTGCCACTTCCTGTTGTGGCGCACGGCATATTTCTTGTTGATAAAGGAAACACACCGTGAAACAATTTCTTTAATAAGACACACGGAATTTTTAGTTTCTAGAATAAAACAGGAAATTTCTCAAACAAAAAAAACTTGTAGAAATTCTAAAATATTTTTGAATTTGGAACACCTAAGTGCAAGCTTTAATTGTGTGCGTATAATATAAATACATTGCTTAGGGACGCTCGAATAGAAGTAAGGAAGTACCAATAAAGCACCAAGACAGGCAGGCATGGTGTAATACCCGTTCAAGCTATACACATCTGTAATAATTACGTTAATGAGTTTTAGGGATGAGGAAGGTTAAATTCAGAGGAAGTGTACCCGAATTTACTTGGAGGGAGAGTGGAAAACTATTTTGGAAAAAAACCATCCTCAGGTTACCTGACCAGGATTCGAACCTCGATCTCCTTCTCATCGGCAGTCTAGTAAAACACCAGAGTGACGCCTTTTAGACATTCAGCCACCGATAAAGGTGGCATTCGCTTTTTATAGGTGATATAGTAGTAGTTGTTCTGAGTGCAGAGTAGTCACGTTACATACAACTTTTTTTTTAGCTTAGACTTAGCTTTTCAATCTTGTACTACTTAGATCTTTATCTGACTAAAATGAGCAAAACATTAAATTGTATATGGAGGTTTGAGAGACGAGAGTCGACCTCTTAAAAGGTTATAATTGTGTGGTTTTCACCCTTATTCTTCGAGCTGATACCATTTTAGTGATTAGACAAGTAGGCTCTGCATAGGTGGTTTTATCGGAGATGCCTTATACTACTTTTTTTTACCTAGACATAGTTTTTAAATCTTGTATACTTTTTTGAGAAAAACATTTAATTTTTACATGAAGGTTCTTAGTCGAGGTATAAACCACAGTCTCTACAGTCAACGTTTGTACTCTCCCACTCCAAGCTATCATGCATACGCGTATGACCCTATAGAAGGCTCTCCATCATACCCCCCCCCCACCCCCCTTATAGCGAACCGATTTGTTTCGAAGTTTTTCATTCGATGAAGACTTAAACTCTAACCTCCTATATTCCATTCACGATAGGTTTTTACCTGAATGACAGTTCGAAAATCATATGTTTAGGTTTTGGGTTGCCAACACTTGTAAAAGATCGCAGTTTTGTTAGAAATGTCAAGATCTTTAATTACTTGTTATATATTAAAATAACGTAAACTTAAATTTTCTCATACTATTTCATTTTTTTAAATAATTTCTTTTTATCCAACTCGAAACAATATTTTAAACATAATTAAAAGTACTTATTTTTCGTTTTGGAACGTTATTGATTTAGTGTAATATAGTGCACACATCAATATCTTTTAATACAGGCATCGTATTTACTTGGAAAATAGATAATTGTTGTCATTTTTTTACATACAATAAATTATTTTATGATTATTTTATCGTATTTTGAAATATTTAACTGAATAAAATATTTCCATCAACTGTGCGTCTGCATTATTGTAAAAAACTTGTTTACCTTTATGTTCAATCATATGGTTTAGATTCGTCAGTCGCCATTTTGAAGCTATGTTCGTTAGAAGTTTTTGTGAAAGTGGTGTTAATATGTTTTTTAAGGGGAATAAAACTATAAATAAACTTTGTGTCCGACCTCAAATAAATATATAAATAATATTGGCCTAAACTACTGTGGTTAACTATCACATTAATATATTACCATCTGTTTTCATTACAGTCATCCAAAGTGATAGATGTCAGCTGTTGGCGTAGTGATATATTAGGGATTACTTCTAGTAACATTTCGAGCTGTCATCCAGGTAAACCTAGCTCGTGAATGACTTATATTTGGGATTTGAACCAGGGTCTCTACCTAAAGTCAAATTTCTTACTCTTACACTCCAAGCTAATGATATACCTATCCTGAATAGGCGTATATTCCTAGAAGAACTTCATACTGACAACTAAACTACTTTCATCCGTCAAGTACTTAACGCTCCTAGTCTAGGTTTGAACTGGATAATCTCAGACGCTTGGTCAGGCAATATGCCTAATTGCTTTTGATGTGCTTGTCAGACTTAGGCCAGGCTTCTGGCTGTTACATCAACCACTCTGGTCCCACCCACCATCGGGATTCCAACAATAATTGTTTGGCTTCACATCCCAGGAGGGTAGGTCAACCAGATTATGATGGCCTGAAATATGACCCCAACATTCTGAAGATGTTAATGCATTTATCACTCTCACTTTGTTATCAACAAATGTTAACCAATGTCCATCACGTAAAATCCAAGTAAGTACTGTTGTTGAATCAGTCCAAAGAAAAGAATCCACGCCTTCTATATTAATAGCTTCCTATACTAATTTATACAATCTGGTTCCAATAGTGGTTGCTAACAACTTCAACCGAAGCATCGTAATATTCTTACAGGAGTAATTCAAGTCTTTGCTTGAAGTAACTGTACATCAACTCCACTCGTGGATTGGCATTTTATAAACACTGCTGCAACATATTTGCTTATTTACTTTTATCACAAAAGGTGTGTAAGCTCAATTTGTAAACCTTGGATCCACCAACCCACCTATGTATTTTTATTTTGGACAGGTATGGAAGCTCTCTCAACCATTTAAGAAGTTCCTTCTTTATATCACCATTAACTTCAACATCCCAACCTTCCTTTGCCTTCTAAGTTTCTGCATTAAAATCTTAGGACACAGATATACAGGGCATGTAAATCCAATAAGGTCAAATACTCGATTGAAAACTGACAAAAAATTTTCTTCTCGTCACCTTTTTGAATCATTGTTTTGTAAAACTTAAGACCTAATTTGTATAGAGTAATTTACGGGATCCCACAATAATCCCAAAATATTAGTTTTATAGTCTTTGTTTGAGTATGCATGGATTCTAATTTGTCCCATCCTCTCAGATCAAACTGTCTTTCCTTCATAATAGTTGTTGCCTCTTGCATGACGCTACTTAACTCCACTTTGCTGTCAAGACTAGTGACACAATTGTCGACATAAAATCTTTTTCTTAGTTTCTCAACGATAGTTTGCAACCCAACATTTTCATCTTGTTCACAGAGCGATAGCTTTACAAGGGTAATTAATAATTGCACCAAATAAATAAGGACTACAATTAACTCAAAATACCGCCCTGGTGTGACGATAAACTTATAATTTTTCTTGACTGTCGAACCCACAAAAAATGCAGGAAATCTCGATCACCTTCATTAAGGCCTATCTGTAAAAATGCCTTCCATATATCTGCTTTAACATCTATTTGTATCATTTGGAATTCTATCAGAATTGATAGTATGCATTATATCCAATTGATCTCCTTGTCTAAACAGTCATTCAACGAAGGACTTTGTGTTGTCTTCGCAGATGCATCGAAAACCGGTCTTATCTTCGTGGTGCTGTCTTCTTTATTAACGTAGCGGTGTGGTAGCTAATGTCCGCGGTGGGACAGCTAAGCCTGTGGAACTGCTTCTATTATTCCTTCCTTTTTAAGCCTTTGGTAGCCTTCATAACAGCCGCCATTTTTCAACAGGTAGAATCGGGTCTTTTCAAAGTCAATTCATATTTCTCAGGTAAGGGTAGATGACCTTCCTTCCGTGGCATATGAACTTTGTATCTTCTTCATTAGACCCATTTCTTGAAAATGTTGCAAAATAGCTTGGCGCTTCTCTTATTTGCTTTTCTGCTTTGCAGAATGCCTTATGCCATTGAATTCCAAATCCCATAGCTATGATTTTGGTGTGTCCTTTACAAACATCAACATTACATTCATGGCTTCATGGCTTGTATTCTCTTTCCCAGGAACTTTACCCATTAATGCCTAACCTAATCAAGTTTCCATAACATCTAAGCCCCTTTAACTTTTCTTATATTTCTCTGTAAACAATTTACCTGGTACGTTTGCTCTAATGAGCAATACAATTAGTATCTGGTCTTCCTTGTGCGTCAATCAGATTTATTCCAGAGGCTTTCAACTCTTGCAACCAATATCCCTTTCCTATGCGAGTTATACCACCACAAATAGTATCTTTGTCCAAGCTTCTAAACTTCACAAATAATCTCCATGTAAATTTTCCAAGTGAATTATATAAGATTTGTGTAGGCAGAGTTTTATATTATCACCTCAAAATAAAAAATGACTGATTATTTTCTCTTTTATAGGAGTGTATTCCATTTCAATAGCAACGTCTTTAACACATATGACCGTTGCGATCCAGTATCAATAAGAGCGCGGACGGGCCTTTCACCATCTTTTCCTACTAACTCCACAACAAGAATTTGAAGAAAAACATCCTGAGTACACATTGTTCTAGAATGAAATGTGTCACGACACTATCTCGTTCTTAGCTTTTGACTCGGGATTTCTTTCACCTGGAAAACGTTTTTCCTCATTATCTCTTTGGCCAATCTTGTGTGACGTTAACTCTGGACAAATAATAGTCAAATTTATTTTTTGACAGATCACTTTACAAGAGTCTCTCAATTCTTAATACAGTGCCCTGGTTTCACACAGCAAAACACCTTTTCTCAGGATTTTCTCCTATTTTGCATTAATGACACATTGTGGGCTTAAAAACATTCATGGCTTACATGACTTCCAAAATAATTAAACAATTGGAAATTGCCTTACCAGTAATTTTTCCTAGCGACGAATAAGCCAATAGCGATAGGGATTTCTTCACCAGGTTTCTGGTACCAATTCTTCTTTTCCTTGGGTCAAGTTTACTCTTAAGTTCAAAATCAACCACAGCCACTGACATTCTTTCTTCACCCTCCGCCTCACTGCGAATAAACTTTATCAGCTCATTAAGATGGGCCTTTGGTGACCCCTCAGTCGCAGTATGTCGTTTCCAGAATCTATTCCTTTGGAACACACGGTTCACACTTCTCTGTGGCTACACCTAGAGACTCCAACGCTTTAAGTGAGACTCTAGTCTGTCATACAGAGCGGACAGAGAACATGGAGATCCTGTTATTGTATTTTGTGAAACTAATGATAAAAACTCTCTGGCATACACTTCTACTAACAGATCTTCCTTACCGAAAGGTGCCTTGAAACTTTTTATTGCTTTATGGTAATTATCTGCTGTAGGAGGATAGCTATCGACTGGTTCCTTAGAGCGAGAATTAGGTATTGTTGCCTGCATTAAATACTGTAATTAATCTGCCGGATCAATTTTCTTAAATTGAGCCCAAAACAATAACCACTCTCGTATCTCTCCTCCAAACTTTCTAAACTCATTACGTGGAAGTTTGAATTTCCTAGTTTCTACCATATTGATTTAAAGGAGGATATACGGGCAAGCATGGTCTATACACTTACCAGGAAACTGTTGGCCTTATAGAAGAGAACATTACATGATATTAAAATAACACTTTTTTTTCTATTGTGGCTCAAGGAATAAAAGGGCTATTTCTAAAATACTAAATCTTTTTTCACTTTATCCTTGGGTAGCAAGCAATCTACCGTCACAATTTATAAATAGAAATGAACGAGCCTGACTCTCTCTCTCTCTCTCTCTGTATATGTTTACTTGCCACCTTACCTTAAACCAAACTTAGTTAATTTATAAATGCTATCTAAACAATGAAACTGTTTGTACGGTTTTCCCGAACCAAATGCTGGTACACATTCTACCTGGACGGAAAATCTAGTCGACTAGCAAAACCCCTTCGCAAATGTGGGGTGCACTCGAAAGGAAGTACGACCGTTCTAACAGACATTAGCGGGGCTAAAGATATCGAAATTAGAATAATTTTGGGCACGCCATCCAAATGTCATCCTCATTTAATTCTGGCGAGGGGAAATCAAATCCCTGCCGGGTAAACCGTTGGTATTTCTCCCTCCGGAACATTTTCTTAATCATCCCTACCGCACCATCATAATTAATACATAGACGTTTGACACGAAAAGGGTACGTTTAACTCATATAGTTATGACGTGAGTGGTTGCTAGTGCGAATCTCGCTCGGCCGAACTGGGGTGGTTTTCTACTCTCCCTCACTCCACGTAAATGCTGTAACATTTCTACCTTACTACTCCGGTCCACGACGGATACCTACAGCCGCGCATGTTGACGGACGATATCAAACAACCAATTTTAGTAGACTTTTGGGGTGGGGATAGCGACCCCTAACTGAGGATTATAAATCACCGTAAGGTTTCCGAGGCCCCTTATTGTTCATAATCAGAGCTGTGTCAATGCTTTCTAGTTGCGAAAAAACCCATTACCACATAGGGAGTTGCGACATTGCGATGACTAGTTTCGACACCGGGAAAACCCATTACCAAATAGAAGGGGGAGGTTGCGACATCATTCAAGGTCACACTCTATCCCTGTCTCTACTTGTCTTGTCAAGCCACCAAACTGGCGCCAGGTATGAGTCATCGGGAAAACCCATTGCCACTTAGAAGGGGAGTGTTGCGACATCACACGCAATGATGACGTCACACAGATCGAGGCGGTTTGTCTTGTCGTGCCGCCAAACTGGCACCAGTCATCAGGGAAATATGATTGCCACATATAAGGGGTGGGTTGCGACATCATTCAAGATCACGATCTATTCCTGTCTTGTCCAGCCACCAAAATTGCAACAGTCATCAGGGAAAACCCATTGCCACATAGAAAACCAGTAATAAACATTTTGCGACATTGAAGGAGGACAACAGGTCGTTAACCCCTTGTCGTCATGGAAATAACCAGAGGGGAAATTCAGGTCAGACGGAAATATACTGACACCAGGTATGAGTCACCAGGGAAAACCCAGGGGGGAGTGTTGCGACATAACACGCAATGATTATATCACACAACTCTGGGTCACAGGTCAAATTGGGGCCATACGCCATACTAGCTCTTAACATATTATATAATGTCAAATGGTAGTAACTTCCGATGAATGTTGGGGAATTCTACTGTTCTTCCAATAAAAATTGGACTTGACCTAATATTCGAAAAGTACCGGTTAACTTATTACAAATCAAGAAATTCACTTTTATGGTAGAAAATGCTTAGCTTTAAAATATTTGAGTAAATATACTTAAAAAAATAAACACAATTTTCCAAATAGTAACTCTCCGGAAATTTACCTATCTTGGTGCCTTGTTATCAATGGATGCTGCAACAGGCCAAAACATTCACAAACTGCCGCTAAGACTTTTGCGTCCACTCTGTAAACAACCGCACGGAAGTGACAAAGAAGTGAGTTCGGCGCGAAGCTAGTGTTTAATTTTTAAATGATAGTTCTGGCAGTAGAGAATGTGGGGAATGCCAGGCCTCCACCGTGGTTCGGATTCCACGTTAAACTGTAGGTCCTCCATTTCATCTCACAATCACCCTTCCATTACACATTAGCGTAAGTGCGTATAACCCGAATGGGTAGTAAGACGCGGTGCTAATAATAATAATAATAATAATAATAATAATCTGGCAGTAGATTATATCGTGGATACGTTGTGTTGGTTCACCTAGTTAATTTGCTCTAGGAGAAATGGTAAATATTTAAATGTTTATTCTACTGTACTAAATTGTTTCTTTTATTTAAACTAAAATGTGACACTTTTAATTTATAATTTGAGAGTGGCCGTAAATAGGGTTATCATTTAGTAAGTTAATTAAATATTAATTACGGATGTACATTATATTTAATCTTTGTCTAGTCCACGCTTTAATAAATTAACACAAGTCCTCAAATTGGGACGTTAAAGTAAATTTAAACCCCATGTCATGTCAGAGCCAAAACAGAAACCAGCAGTGAGCACCACTCACTGGTTGCAAAACTTTTCAAAACATTACACACAGAAGCTTCCAGAAAATAAAAAATACAATAAAATACTCCGATTGGTCACCTCCTAAAAACATGGGCCAAATAATTTGTTCTCCTGTACCGTTAACAAACTACCCCCTTCCTATGCCTGGTGGTCCCACAAGGAAATAACAAAACACTTTATTTGAAAGCTTTTATGTTATATTGTGTGTATTCCGACAACCCTTAAATTAAGGGCTGGGGTTTTCTTCCCACCAGCTATAAGGCCATTTCTCTGTCTGAAAAGCCTCTACTGCCCATGATTCCTTAAAACACCCTTAATTTTATACTGGTAAATAAGAATTGCACCAATGTATTATCTTATAATCAAACATGCAGAGAGAATATATACTTATAATTCTTAGATAATTGCATTAGCTCTACATATGGTCACGGCGAAACCTTTAAATGTATAATTTTATAGCCTACATATGACGTCTAAGATACTCATTGTATAAACACGAAAGATAATATCTTGCCTTGACGGCTGAAGGTCTCATTAATTAAAGCTAATTACCTTTAACTATTCCTTAGCTACGTTTAGTTTAGTTCAAATGAGTGTATGTTAATGTGTTCGGCCATGATACTCAATTAACTCTGTCTTGATAAGTATTTTTGACCGCTATCCCGGTACCGTGACTTACTGTCCGTGACCTGAAATCAAACTAAGGACTATCCAAGCAGGGAACACAGTATTGACCACCAAACTGTACAGGTATGTTTGTGTGTGTGTGTGTTACACTGCATCTCATACCAATGGGCTATGGCTGGGGAACATTTGATTTTATATGAAATGTACCAGCGTTTAAGTGGATCCAGAGGGGGGGGGGGGGAAATCACTACATCTTGCAGGAATTCGAATCACGACCCTCATGAGGTTTCAACCTCTCTCTCTACACTAATGCGAGTGCATTTTCTTTAGATTACCCTCATCGACACACCGTATATTAATCTTCAAACTAATCCTTTGCGTTAAAACTATGAACTAAAAAGTATACCCCTTGAAAACAGCGGTAGAGTATACGCAGGAAACAAACAGTTTGATCTCTGCTGCGGCTAAGATTATAAATACATATTATCTTCAAACTCATACTAATAAGGCATCATTCGCCTTAGTTTGAATACAGGTGAGGTTGTGAGCTTGTTTACCTTCTATTTATACATCCCCACTCAACATTTTGGACCTGAGCTCTTCTCCGTCCACTATAACGGCATGGCAAAGAATAGTTCATCCTGCTGAACGACTATTTCGCCTGCCTCTGAAACTTATCTTCTTGCACTTCTTCATACACTCAACATGTACGCTCTCATCCCATGGCTTGTACATGCAGTAGTGCATCAGTGCAGCTGTTCTCAACGTCAGGTATATATTCGAATAATGGCTGTATTGCCAGCATTTTAAGAGAAAATATCAGTCAAAAGTTATGACATTAACTCAACTAAATGGTGAGGGCGGTGATATTTGACCTTGAGAAAATGATTTCCATAAAATAGTTTTTATAACTATTAATACATAAATTAAACGTGTTAGTATTTATTGTAATATTTGCTTTTTGAATGCAAAAATATATGTCCTCTTTATTCAGCTTGTTAACACATTTTTTTAAATCCCATTATTAGCCCATTTATTTTCATTTGCAACAAATAAATCATAAATAACTACTAATGTAGTAATTAAACATTTTTATAAAAAATTAAGAGCACAATTTATGGAAATCGGCTGCCATGAGGGATGCAAGCAAAAAAAAGTTGGGGACCGCTGGTGTGGTGCATTGATTCAAATGTTTAAATCAACACCTTGTGCCAGTTTCATAGTCAGACTAAATACGCCTCAAATGCGACGCTGTACTAAATGCAGGACAACACTTACCTAGACTAGAATAGAATAAACCGGCCCAGTACATTCAAGTATAGGTATTGTATTTAGTATACGTCATACTTGAGCGGTACTCAGTCTGACAATGAAACTGGCCCACCTGTCCCCGATTTATTTATATATAACTTCTATCTTCAGTTTCCTTACTATTTTCAAAGCAATGTGGTTGTGGCTCAGGGTAAAGTTAACATTAGCCTCCACTATAGCTTGTACTTTTAAAGATAAAGTTTTTTTTCACCCGCACATATGAGCACGCGAGTAATGGGGCTAGTGTGGTTTAGTCTGGATCTGTGGTGACGGGAGGCTACAGATCTAATCCCGTCCAACTGTACTGAAGAATTTGTTTATTAAATTGATTTTCATTCTTCCTCCACGCTAATGTAATAACCTTCCTTATCCCTACGCCATTTTGGTAAATATTATAGCACATACGCTTAGTATTAAGACGTGTACCATGAGATACAAAAGCTTTTTAAAATTATTATGCGGGAAAAATGAAACTTGGTTAAAAATAATGCGTTCAAACATCAATTAAAAAAAACAACATTAATTTGTGCAAATGACTGTACCCGACATTCGTGGTAAGTGTGTAAAGGGGTGTACTCTCAAGTGCCATGACACACTGCAGCTTCCGGCCACGAGGAGTGCGCACTTGTTCCGGTCTCCTCCTGTCGCCACCGGAAGTGTTTCTTTTTGACTCGAGATCCCCTGCTCGTGATAAGCTTTCTTCTTTGTTACACTCTTGTGTCATATGAAGGGAGCGAACATATTTTCAAGTATCTAGAAAAACCATTGGATGTCTAGATACCAAGGCATCGGCAGTCCAAAAAAAAAGAAAGGATTTTTTAATTAGTAACGATTATCCCTTTAACAATATATAATGGCGTATTCAGGTTAAGGGTAGAGGGGCTAACTTACACCTAGACCCTTCCCTCCGTCCTCCCCACCAAGACTGCAAATAGTTTTAATATGAAGGGCTATTATATTATAGAGCACTGGAGTTGTTTTGAATATATAGGATACATTTTAAGGCCTGGCTTACGACATAATATGTGAAAAGGAACCGATGCTACAGATATTAAAGATGCCCCTAAAATTCCCAATTTGCAAAGAGTATTTTATAAATAACATTCGATACACTGTATGCAACCTTCCCTCTTAAAAGTAATTTTCTGAGTGCACCGCTGCCAGGATTACTAATGTTTATTAACCCTAGTAAATGGTTATCTGAAGGTCGTTGAGGTGGGAGTGTAAAGAATAGGATCTAAGGGCAGTGTTTTAGCAGTTTTTTTAGCAAAACTTTTCTTTGGTCAGAATAAATCAAATAATTCTCCAATAAAAACGTAGAATTTAAATTTATTTGCGTGTTGATATAAACAGTTGGTAAATATCTGTCATGAGTATAGAGGCATTAAATGATAAACTTTTAAATGAAGAGAAGAAGTTGTTATTAAATTCCAGGACACCCTTGACAAATATTCAAGAACTGTTGAAGTCAATTAAACTATGTTTCTACTTAAGCACTATAATTTGATTAATTTAGGGAAAAAAAGTTTGTATATAATAACTGTAAAAACACTGCCCTTAACTCGCGTTCCCTATAATCTCACCGGCCATCATTGACGGCATTCGTCGCAACGTGCTGCGGCGCTGCACAGCATGCTTTGTCCAATGGTGGGCGACAGTTTGAACAGTTACCTCAAACTTGCGGTATTCTGATCGCGTATGTAGCGCTTAGCAATAAATGACCATGTCAATGTATTGTGTTCAAAATGATTCCACCTGCCCCTGCGTATTTACGTCCATTTTCACTTAGATATGGGTTCCTTATACCAAATTGTTCCATTTACACTCACCTGTTCCCCCATACACACACACACACACACACACACACGTATACACAATAGAGTAGGAATAAAAGTTTACTACAAAGTCGATACAAATTTCAACTGATACTTATTGCACCTGTTGTACACATAGTTTTGTTTCTTGTTTTTCAAATCTGCTGTTCATAGTACATGTGCCAAAAGTGTCCAAACTACAAAATAAAAATAGGAGTTAGTTTTTTTTAGTTTTCATAACGTTTCAAAATTTTGCTTTTAAAAATAAAAGGTCGTTCACATTTAAAAAAACGTTTGTAATTATAATATAATATTTTGAGTTTGTGTCAAATGTACACGGAAAATTTAAGAAATTCATCCTTTGAATCGTTACCAAACGTTATAAACAGGGCTTAGTCATTCCTTTTTAAATAGTTATTATATTATATTTTCATCTTTACAGGCTGTTCCACTCCTAAATTACGGTAGCTGTCTTATAGAGCGCGCAGTTGCCAGATCTTACACGCTTGAGACAGATTTTATATTAGAAATTGATCAAGTTACACAAATTGTATACACTTTATGTCAATACAGTTGAAGTTTAACTTATGCCATTAATTGTGTATTATTGTGTCTATTATTATTACTACATTAAACGAGATTTTAATAGAAACTGCGCAAAATCACCTGCAATGAGTAGGTTGGGAAGTATGTCGAACTAAAGATGTTTTTCACTAGTCAGTTGAAAAAAACTGTTTTCCCCTCCGCTATAGATGCGAAAGTATGTGCACGTTCTTAAATAAATTACCTAACTCATCCTTATTTCATTAGAGTGATTATAATATAATAAGTCGTTTATAAACTTAGTTTTACTTTCGATAACAATCACAATTAAATCACCAAAAACCATTTAGGTCTACACGAAAATAGATCAAAACACAACACCAATATCTCACGACTAGTAGACATACATACGTCTTAGGTGCTTTTCAAACAGTTGTGTTGTATCTTTCCAAGAGGACATTAGTTCACATTTCAGACTGTTATCAGTAGGCGGGTTCTTGGTGCTAAGCTCAGCGGAGATATGTTTATAGTTACCTACGTAGTTAATGCTACTTCTGGCGCCTGTGTTTTGGCTGTCAGAAACTAATAAGTACTAATTTAAATTTAAAAAAAAAATCCTTATGATCGAGAAAAGATGCTAAGAATAAGTGCACCGGTATTTGCCTGGAACTGTGAACAGATCTATTGAAAAAACCAACTCCAGGCAATTTTTTTGTATGTATCTTACTTTGATTTACCCGCCTTGGTGGCGTAGTTAGCTAACACGCAAGTTTAGTGTTTAGCATGGGGTGCTTGAGGTTCGAATCTCGTTCGGGTGGACTGGGGTGATTTTTCCTCAATTGTTTTTCACTCTCCCTCCTCACAAAAACAGGTTCACTTCTTCTAAATTAAACCTTCCCAATTCCTAACCCATTAACGTAATTAACGTAACGTTACGTAAATATTTTCAAATATTTAGAACTGTCTCGGCAATTACAACAAATCCAGCCTATAACTATACAAACCTAGAAGTATATTTGTGTACTAATGAATGTAAAATAGACTAAACTTAGCCAATATAATACATTTTCATGTGAATGGGATGAACTGACACAACTCTTCAGCTTTCAACGCTATCTTATATTGCTGTACTCTTCAAGCTCGGTCAAAGTCTAAAACATGTTTCCCGATTTGCAGCTAAAAGCCACCAAATATAAATTGGAGGTGTTATTGACCCGTAGTTTACTGTTCTTATAATTTCTTTCACACAATATACTCATATAAAATCAAAATTAAAATAGTTTCTAACAAGACAACGTTTTTATGTTCTACTTTTAATATTTCAAGAGGTATAATACGTTTTGATATTTTTTTCCAACCTTGTGTAAAATATATCAATTTAAGACTTTGCAGGCTTTTTTCATGACTATCCTATTACTACAATCATCATACAATTGTTGGCTTTCCCACACAATTGGAACGAGACTTATGACGTAATATATTTCTAAACTCATGAAATTGAGATGGCATGTTAATTTGAAAAATATGGGATCTAAACCTTTTTTTGGAAGCTTATAATACTTTTACTGGGTGCACCAGTGAATGTTAAACAATATATAATACTTACGTAAATAATAGAAATAACGATGTTCATTTTTAAGCTACAAAACAACTTCGCTTGGCTTAAAAGGGACAACGCTAACGGGGAAACCAATGGGTCAGAAAGAGACGATAAGTGTCCATAAAAGTATGTACATTAGCTCCATGGCTTATTTGGTGCTGAATGACAGCTCACAGCTGACAGCTAAAAGCTTTGAAAAGTTACCAGACCAAATTATGTATCCCTACGCTGAACTATATGATCTGCAAAAACATGTGTCTAGCTGCTTTCACTTCTGATGGTCAAAATTTAGATATATACCTAAATATTGGCTGTCAGAAGTCAACTGTGAGCTGTCAGTCAGCACCAAAGAAGCCATGGGGCAACTGTACCTCTCTCTAAGAGTGGGCGGCCTATAGTTAAGAATGCCAAAATAATTAGAGTTTTAACACAATTATGTTTAATATTGAAAAAAATGTAATAAATCATTAAGCTATTTTATTCTAATCATTAAGCTACTTTAATATAGATCATTCTTTTTCTATTAATGGTTACACACCAAAAATATTGACGATTAAAAATTGAATTCACTTAATAGAAAGAGGGTGAACCAACCATGCTTTGAAGAAAACAAAAGACGTCATTACCGATGGCTGCTAACCAAACTTAGTATATATTAGTATATTCAGCCTAAGGATGTTACATTTTGTTTTGATAATTTGGTGCTTAGTAATACCATACTAATACAAAATTGAGCTTTACTTGTTCAAATTGGCTTTATTTACTACATAAAGTGCACATCAAAATTAGGGTGGAAATAGACACTATAATGTGCCCAATAGTTTTTCTTTTTAAAATCTAAGGCTGGTGTCACACTATGCGTTTTTACGGGGTGACCCCTTCCTGCCACACTATCCTTCCAAAACGGATAGCAGGAGTAAAAACAACCTCAGTCTTGCTGTGTGAACGTGGTACTTGTTGCGGGGGGGTACCGTCAGGCCGATAGATGGGGAGGAGAAACTTTCCCTTAAGACAGCCAGCCTTACCCCACCCCCGTGAAATTAAATACTGTCTACGTCACTGCTATGTGTTACGTTGTTCAATTGTAATAGCAGTGATTATTTGTTAAAAAAAAGTTTTGAATGTAACATTTTTATACTACCCACAAACCCTGCACAATGTACTACTCAATGAAAAATAAAATTAATGCAAATTTTAAACATACTATGTTTACCTACCTTTCTAATATATCTCATCTTAATAATCCAACTCCATATAATTGTCGATTAATGCTTCACCAACTTCAATCCTTGATTTTTTCCGACAATTCTGGTCGGAATATTCTTATGACCCCTTATCCCACAGCTCTGGTCTCTCATGCACGTACTCAATACATTTATCCACATCAAATATTTAGAAAACTTGACTGAAAGTGAAGTGACAAAATACTGGGAGACACAAAAACATCCCTTCACAAACGCACAGTTTCAGTCACCATTGAACTGCAAGTGTTTTCGTTCGCTTCCGGTTGTCCGGTCATCCCTTTCTGCCGCAGAAGGCTGCGGTGTATCTTGTTTGACAGGATAGTCTGTCTGTCATCTCTCATTTAAAACAATGTGTTGTTGCCTTCCCTCGCAAACGTACGGGTTTCAACGTTCCTGCGAAAACGCACAGTGCGACACCGGCCTAAGGCACAGAAAAAAAAAACACTATTATAATATATTTATACCAAACTTATGCGCATATTTCTGAGTTAAAGCAGGGTATAATATTATATCACAGCCATGAACGCCCAAACTTTCACAAATCGACACTTTATTATTTTATTTCACTACGAGTTTTCTAATAGAGTGTACATATCCTAATTAATATAAATCAACTAAATTTAAACTAATCTTGCTTGACTTAACTTTACATAAATTATATATATTTAATGAACTTAAATATTGAATTCCAGGCCATTCTTGACACATTTTCAAGAAATTTTGAGGTCACCATGTGAATAAAATTAAATTCTATGTTTCTACTGGAGCACTATTTTATTTATTTTACTCAACAAAAGTTTTGCCATAAAAACTACAAAATTCCCGGCTTTTCCCTCTTCCATCCCACCTTAAGGGGTAAGAATGAGGATAATATATATAATACGATTTTTGTAGGAAGATAGTTATTAAAGTTACGAAAACCATTTTAATATATTCATATTCTGCATCTGTCACTTTTGCTAGATCTTATCACTACCTATAAAATAACACAAATAATAAAGTAAAATGTTATCAATGCTAGCTGTAAAGAAATATGTTTGAATTTTCTTTACTGTTCTTCCAAACAAAATCAAGGTATATTTTATAGTAATTATATGACCTGCACACATATTATTTTGGAGAAAGGATTAAAAACAATGTGAAAATCATGGAAAAAACCACTTTAAATGTATAAAATTGTATTTTTTAAATTATTTAATCTGAAGAGGGTACCTAATTGATTTAACTTTTTTACCTTAGACAGCACACCCAACCAAAAACTAACTCTAGGCATACGCGCTACCAACATAGTTAATTAATGCTTTACATACAATTGTATAGATACTTATATCACCCGCAAAGGCGTCAATCTCGTCTTGTCTGGTTTGCTGCTCATAGATAGGTACGTGTTTGAATTTCGTCCGGGTGCATTGGGAGTAACCACATGTGATTCATTAGTGTGGTTTTCATATCTTCTCTCCACGATGACGCGAGTGCATTTCCTCTAAAGTTATTCTCCCACTCCTTACCCCTTTTTCGACCTTGGTGTTGAACACACTAGTTCAATTAAAGTGCTAAAACATATTTATGAAGCTATTACTTTCGGTAATTTTTTCAACCATCAAGGTTTGTTGCTTGTTTTTAATATAGAGTGACGTCATTTGAGATGTGATCAATCTTTCCCTCATTTTTTTTCGAGCCTAAAATAGAGTTTGTAAGGTCGTTCAAGATGGTCATTAAATTCCAAGGCGAGCAGTGACTAGATGACAATTGAACACAGCTTCGCTTAGAATAGTCACTGAATATAAAGTATATTTTATTTCTAGTTTGATAAAATAAAAGATCCGTACGTGTTATTGCCAATACAGGTTAACGTCATTGTCTTAAAAACTATATAAACCTAAAAAAGTTACATTTGTAAGGAACTGCGCCAGAATTTGTCTGTATACATTGGAAAACATCAATTTCCACTTTATTCGATTGGGATATAATAGCCCGTCTCACTCCACGGATAGTCCCAACTTATACAACTTGTACCAGACGTCACATTTTGGTGCGGTTTTATTTATTTTACTTGGTAAAATATTGGGATTGAGACCAGTTAAACAGTCTTACCATATAACATAAAAGTAAAAATATATTTGTTTTAAATAATTAACAACTTATTTAACCCAATTTTGTTGTGGTCAAGTGAAGAATGCAGTAAACTGCACGGTTTTTGGTTCAATCGTAATCTTGTATCTAATTTTCTGGTTAATCGATGGTGAGATAGCTTCTCAAAACAGGCTTACCAGGAAAACTAGTTGGGCTAATTGTTTTTTTACTGCTGATATTTAACGTAGTACTGATAAATATACAAATCACCTAACTTACAAATTGTCATAAGACTACCCCTTATACCACGTCTCTATCCAAAGAGCAGTGGCGCTCAAATTATGGTCCCCGGTGGTGTACCAGGGGATCCGCTGACTGGACCAAATGGTAAAATAACAATATCTGAAAGAACTATAAAATACAAGATTGACATGCTAAGTCCTCTAAGTCAACAATACCTTGTACCACACGTAATAAGAGTATTATTTGTGAAATATGCATAAGAAACAACATATAGTAAAAATACTGTATTTTACTGCTTGGTAAACATATGAAGAAGGATATAGGTGGAATAGAGGGAAAGTCCAATTTTAACTTAAATTGAGTTAGTGTTTGATAATCAATATACTTTTCCAATGCAGTTTAGATGACTGCATTTGAATTGGGCCCCAAAATTAATTTTTTACATCAGGTCTTTAAAAAGTGTGTTACACGAATTTAGTCCCTATTTAAAAAGGGTGGAACACGAATTGCGTCCCTGTTTAAAATAGTTAACTTTAAATTATAACTCAATCTAATTTACCTGTTCTTAAATTCCTTATTTTACTATGACAAATCAAATTGAACAACGAAATAGTGTTTTTGTAGAAGTTAAAGCTTATAAAAATGAGTACATGTAATTTTCTTGGTAAAGATAATTGAAAATGTTATATTGGTTATTGCTTTGCATTTAACATATGATTGTCTACCTTTTGTTCACTGGGAAATATTTGTTACAAACACCTTTGATAAATGTAAGGCGAGATAATTCACTAGTTTCATACTTCAAAATTTGCTCCCTTATGAAGACTTCTTTGTGTACCGCTTCACGTCGTCTCTATCCTTTTACTGGGTTTACTGTGCATTTATTTGTGTATAGTAATCGAACTGTACGTTTTTCGACACTTCTATAAACTGAAAAATGTCCGGGTGTGCTGAATACAAACATTGCTATCCTGTAAAATGTGTGTAATGTGAATTTCCCCCTTTTTCCCCATTACATTCTTCATCTATTGATAGAATTTCCGACCTCTGCAAGGAAACAGGTAGGTAATGTGGTAGTGGTGCACATGTGCATCCAACCTTATTAGGTGGTCCGCTATTGGGAACATTTTGAGAAACACTGGCATAGAGCCTGTACCATTGGATAGCAGGGCGAACTGTATATAAATTATAACGTTCTTAAGATGCGGCAGAAGGGAGCGCGAGTAATTTTACAGTTTTTATAGCATTACATTTTTTTTGGCCAAAATAAATCAAATATTTCTCCAGTAGCAACATAGAACTTAGTTTTCTGCACATGTTAATATCAACAGATCATGAATATATGTCAAGGGTGTCCTGGAATTTTGTCAAAACTTTTTAAATAAAGAGATCTGTTGAAATTAGCATGTGCAGAAAGCTAAACTTTATGTTGCTACTGGAGAAATATTCGATTTATTTTGGCCAAAAAATTTCAAATCTATAAAAACTGTAAAAACACTTGCGCTCCCTTCTGCCGCACCTTAAGTCACCACTTTCCAGAGTAAAACCTGTTGTATTCATTATCATGAAATATATTTCCATTGCAAAATTCAGTCTTATCGATATTCCAGTATGGCACGTAGGTCTAAACGTTTAGCGAAAGTGTCTTCTTATCCATCATTTCTACTTTAATATATCTATTTCCTACAAAACTGCTTTGTAAAATGTAATTTATTAACCCACATTTTCTCTTACGTCGTGTTTATTTTGTTTTTATGTAATTTTGTGTTTGAAATGATAGTGTTGATCAGACTCGATACCAGAGTTAAGAATTATAAACTAATCAACGTCTAAATTACATTTATCTTTGATCTGATCATCAATTATACCATTTTGTTTGTGCTTGGAAACCAACAACCCGCCCGGAGTGTTAGCATTTTTACAATACTACACAGGTGACCTGGTGGTCTAGGGGCAAGGCGTCGGATTTCTGTGCTAGGGGTCCGGGGGTCACTCCTCGGTCTCGACACAGATTTATCTTATTGCCAAACTCTTCCTTCACCTCTGACAAGACGTGTATTAATCACAATTTGTGAATGTGTGGAATGCCAGGCCTCCACTGAGGTTCGGATTCCACGTTATACTGTAGGTCCTCCATTTCATCTCACAGTCACCCTACCATTACACATTAGCGTAAGTGCGTATAACCCGAACGGGTAGCAAGACAGACGCGGTGCTTATTATTATTATTATTATTATTATTATTATTATTATATTTTACAATACTGGGGGGAAGCAAGGTAAAATCTTTCCTTATCTCTAGACTTTTGGTAAAATCCTCTAATAGGAGATGTGAAGGTATTTTTAAAATAGCCAAGTTGTATTTCAGGGTTCTCAAACTCACGGCCTTCGGGCCGCATCCTGCGCGCGAGACTTATCTGACCGACCTGCTTGTCCACAACACCATCTTTTATATCGTTACCCGGCTCGCAGCAATATACGCACACAAAAAAACAATATCTTCCAGTTTATTTTTGGTTGTTTCAAGTCAAAGAGTTCAGTGACCACTTTACTATTCTTTATTTATTTCTTACAATCTTTGTTAGTGAGTGGTATTGTTTTGCAGGGTGAAAGGTAGGTATGATAATGATGATACATTTGATAGACAACTGCTAACACAAACCTCTCAATTCAGGCAAAAACTCTCTTCACACAGATGTGGTGCCAGTAATTGTTGTTGGTATTGGCTTGGTTCTCGACACTTACAATGTCTCCGGGTCACAAGCTGGCCCAAATGAATCAGAATGTAACGGACGATTAACATTTAATTTGAGTCTGTTTATAACTTTGATTAATAAAAATCACTTAATTTTGTGAATTTGTATTTATATAATTTCAAAAATACTGCTTATAGCAGGGGTCGCCAAACGGTCGTTCGCGAGCTACCACACACAGTAGCTTGTGGTGGGTTTTTTGGTAGCTCGCACTTTTTCAAAGTAACCTATCATTGAAGAGTGTTATCCACCTTGAATTTAGGATATGTAATACCCCTTGTCTCGAAGGAAAATTATCCAGTTCTGGTTCGTGTTGCGCTCTGAATGAAGGCATTATTCTGCTTTATAAACCCGTGTAAGTCACAATTTTTAACTGAAGGGGGTGAAAAATATACGTAGGCTCACAGATAAATGCATTAAAAAGTTCATTCAATACGAAATTCCCTAACATTTTTACATTATTTCCATTGCAATTACGAATTCAAAACACAGAGCCCACCCTGAATTTAACAAAGGTATGATGACAAAACCCTTGTACAGGCTACATTTATAGCCATATTATTCCTGAATGTATTAGCTTTAATTATCTTCTTTGGATCCCACTATTGTAAGTTTAGTATTTTTATGCAGATTTTTATTATTAAAATCCTTTGTAGTATTTTCTATTGAGAGCACGTGGATCATATCCGAGTCCATCCAGTCGTTAACAGTAGGTTTTGAAGGATATTATTATTAAATATTTCAAATTAATCCTCTCCTTAGGATTTTGCCAATATAATTGTTATAACTTCGTATTTTTACGTAGCCTAATTGTGTAGGTGTCAACTTTACATGAGTGACACGCTACACCAGAAATGGTTTCCAGCCGGGTGGCATTATTAAGTAGCATTCTGGGAGCATATATCATTTGATGATTTGTGGAACAAATGATGAGTAAAATCAGCTGGGTGGCGCACCGGGTCAAAAGGCCCTGGGGATAGCACTGACCCGCATCGATGGGAACACGAAATAAACGTCAGACGTTCATATGCTCTGGTTTGCTAGTGACGGGAAGGCTGGTATTTGAATCTCGTGTGCATGCTGAATGACCCCCTCTCTACCTTTATAAAAATGCGGGTACATTTCCTCAGAATTTTACCATATTCAACCCTTACCCACTAACTTAAACCTAATTAAAAGGTGTATAAGTACCCGTTCAGCTGATATGCATCGTTACTTTCAGACAAGAACAAACATGAGTCACGCCTTTGTCCGTATGTCCACCGTGCTGGATTTTGACTCGGCTAGCATTCACGACTGTCAAAAGTCTTCGAACAAGTCGTGGACGGACTTTGTTCAAGATGTGTAAAATCCTGCGGGAACTCCCACATCCCGTATCCTGGATGAATGCAAACCCTCCTGTCAGATTTCCGGCCTGTTACAGTTCCTTGTTGACGCATTTCATTCAGAAGGCGAGTTGCGAAGCGCGTTGTTCCCATCCCTCCGCCCTCCATAAGACTACCTACATCCACATTATGTTCTGATGATAACATATTAGTCTAGGGAGTGGATTCTTATGCACACATTTTTTAAAAAAAGGCGTTAAATATATGGGATTTAGGCACTTAAGGGGGGAAAAAAGCACACAATAATCAATTTAAAATTGAATTTACTGTCTACTATTTTATTACCTACACCAATTCACATTGCTGTTTTTTAGTTTTTTTAGTTTCACGTCTCACTACTTGTTCGGATTATGACTATACGTTGTAGCTTACTATTGTAGAATGCTAGGAGCTAAGAAGGTGGAGTATATAAGAAGTGTATCTGCACTTGCGTGGAGGGATGGTAAAAAGTAATTTAGTAAAAAAACACCTTAAGTACTCCGGACCGAGATTCGAATCTTGATATCCCCTTCATCGACAGTCCAATATATTGCGAGAGTGACACCCTAGCCCATTTGACCACTGAGGCAGGTCACACGCTGTTACTAGATTTTCGGTAGGGAAACGGGCTAAACTTTCAGAAAGAATATATTTTACTATAATTTGGAAAGCTGAGTTCTACTTGACACGATGTCAAAGAACAAAATTTCAAATTTGCTATTTCCGAAGAAGTGTAACTTTTAACCTGCAAGTCGTTTCCTCCCAACATGTCTGCCACTGTTAAGGCCCTGCCTACCCATAAATGCACGGTTCTAAACAAAAGAATTTAGAACAAAATATATTTAATAATTCAACCTTGTTGTTTTTTATTTATTTTAGTAACATATCTGGGCATCGTTCATAATTCTTATGGAATTTTCAAACCATGCTAAAAATAGTTATTGAAATAATTTCATTAAAATGTTTCCATTTCAATGCATTTTAAATGGGATAACAAAAATTATTAATGGATTTATTTATTTTCTTTATACAATTAAGCTAGAGTGTTTGTTTATAACATACTATTTAATGAATAATTTCTTTTTCTTTTTAGACATATTTTTTAATTTGGGTTAGCTTCAATAATCACGACGATATTGAGCTCTAACGACTCCCAAGTCGACTCTCTAGTCAAAATACATGGTTTTAAATACAACTTTTCCTTCTGCAACTAGTTGTCTTAGCTGATAATAGGTGCCGTTAGTATGATCATTACCCATTTACAAGCTAGTATCATTTTGCAAGCGTTGGCTAACCTGCTGTATCGGAATGCAGGCGGCAATGGAGGGTTAAACTAATCTCTGTGACCTTCTTGAGTCAAAGAAACATTAATACCATGTACGTTAGGATAAGAAGGGCCAATGTCCAATTATGAAAATTTGCGTAATTAAATATAAACAATTAAACATCTTAATATATTCAGTAACTAAAATACTCACAAAGTCTTCCTGCTGTGTGAATAAATATACTTGGTCCCTACTTACTTCAATGAGAGTATTACTCTAGTGATACATTATTTTCAAAGAAAAAAACCACACGCTTCTCCATATACAAAGTTTTATGACATTAGCCCTTATTTAACTGAGGCAGTAAAACATGTAAAATTCTTCACTCTTATCTTATATTCTTTCTTGAGTTTTCTCATTCTTTAGCACTACACGTTGTAATAATAAGTGTTAATATTTAAAGTAAATGAAAACTACTGTAAATTGAATTTTTAATCCACTATTATAATAAATGAAAATAAACATTCCTGCTCATATCAAACATAGTTATTTTAAATAAAGTTTGGTCTAAATGTAATTTGGAGACGTTCTCAGTATAATTTTATATACTAGTTTTTATTTTACTGTCTAGGATTTGACTCTCATTGGACTTTGGAATAAGTTATTTTTCAAAAAGTTAATGAACGAAGTTTTTGGTAGTCAAGATGTGAAAATGTTAATTTTATTTTATTAGCGTGTTAAATGTGATTACTTTTAATTTGAACCTGTTGCATTCTCGCAGTTTGTGCGCTCGTTTTGCAAGAAATGTATCGAATCCCGAACAATAAGTACCCACGGTGATTACTTTTTATATAATTAACAATATGTGACCTTTTTGCTTTCGAACAAAATCCAATGGATTGTATAAATTTTGAGGTGGAGAAGTATTTACAAAATATTATTTTATATCCTTGTGAATAACAAGTTTGTTAAGAAAGGGCGCACAAAGAAAATCAAAGATATAATTGATTATTTAACTTCTTGTAGTAAAGGGTAAGTTTTTTTTAATGGTATGCATATTACTGGCGCTTAGGCTATCTGTATCTACTAATTTAAGTACAATGGATGAGCAGCGATACTATTTTATTCACTGTAGAAATAATATCAAAATTAAGATACAAATAAATACTTCTATATAACAATGCAGCGATTATTCTGATATTTCAAGTACTTTTTTTTTTAAGAAAAGCTCTTAGCTGAAAGTAAATGTTACTAACACTCTGTAACGCACTTATTGTATGTTCAAAATCTCTTGTGCCTTGGCCGAGTTCGTATCACGCTAGTACTAAGTAATTTCAACCTAACAGGGAATCGAAATAGTCAAGTTATTGAGCTGATTAATTTACGCACTCAGTGCTCAGTCATAGCACTTTAGCAATATTGACCACGACATGAAGCCGATGATAAGTAAATATATATTTAAAACCATTAAAATTAATGAACTTTTGTGTTCCCTATGCCATAAAGTAAGTAAGTAAGTATTTGATACCCGACCGCCTCTGTTGTATATTGGTCAGATTTACTGGCTTCAGATCCTGAAGTCCCAAGTTCGATCCCCAGTGCCCCTAATTCTGTCTGTGAAGCAGTGGGTCTGAAACGGAACCAAAATCAACCTCGTGAGGACAAATGAGGAGATAATTGAATGAATAAGTAGCGCTTCAGTCTAGAAAACTGAGATAGAAGTCTGGAGGGCTCGTTGTGCTAACCACATGGCACCCTCAGCTTGAAAATGTTGGCCCTATCTTTGCCAACATACGGCAGCCTCTCGATTGGTATAGCCTGCTTGCAGGCTGACACCATGGAGATATTACTCAAGTTAAACTCTACCAATAGGATAAAAAATTATTCCCAAAAATATTTATTTCTGGAAAATTGTGTAAATCCTATAGATGTTTGAAAACTGTAAACACCGTATTAAATAACAGATACCCACTTCAGTGGCTGAGTGGTCTAAGGTGTCACTAGTGTTAAATGGGCCTGCTGATAGCGGAGCACTTGGGGTGCAAATCCTGGTCGAGTCTATTGAGGGTAGTTTTTCCTGAATTGTTTCCCCATCTTCCAAAATAAAAATACTAGTAGATAACCTCTCAAATGCTTCTTTCCTCATTACCACCCAATTAGATTATCATATATGCGTATAACATGAACAGGTAGTATGACGTGGTGATATCAGTAATAAAAATAACAGATATATTTATTGTCAAAATTGTTATAGTCTTCGAAATGAAACTGCTTTTAAAATATGTTATTGCCTCCTTAGCCTTTAAATTTTAAAAATTAGCCAAAGCACAGTGGCCAAATTTAGCACATTAAATTTTAGTTATTTTTTATTTTACCTGCTTACTAATAAACCCAAATAAATGGTACGACAAAATCGTAGGCTACATACTCAATCGTATAGGTTATTTATTATAGTTAGTGACAAAATCTTCAAAAATAAGTTCTCTAATTTTACCTTAAATAAATTTTTCTCTGATAAATAAGTGTACATTATTATTTATCACTACCCTCACCAGATATTTATTTGAAAAAATTTCAATAGTGGTACAACAGCATTAACCTGGAGTCACGTGACACTTTGATATGCTAATTACTCAAAATGGGTACGGGTACAAAACTTTCTCTTTGTGGTACAAAACGGTACAGAACTAGTACAAAACTTTGGCATGAAAAAGTTCAAAAGTGGTACAACAGCATTAACCTGGAGACACCACTTTGATATGCTAATTACTCAAAATGGGTACGGGTTACAAAACTTATTTGTGTTACAAAACGGTACAAAACTAGTACAAAACTTTGGCATCAAAAAATTCAAAAGTGGTACAACAGAATTAACCTAGAGTCACCACTTTGATATGCTAATTACTGAAAATGAGTACGGGTTCAAAACTTATTTGTGTTACAAAACGGTACAAAACTATTACAAAACTTTGGCATCAAAAAAAGTTCAAAATCAAAAGGGGTACAACCGCATTTACCTGGAGTACGTGGAGTACTCACTTTGATATGCTAATTACTCAAAACGGTACGGGTACAATACTTTTTCTTTCTGGTACAAAACGGTTCAAAACTAGTACAAAACTTTGGCATCAAAAAAATTTCAAAATTCAAAAGTGGTACAACTGCATTAACCTAGAGTCACCACTTTGATATGCTAATTACTCAAAACGGGTACGGGTACAAAATGGTACAAAACTAGTACTAAACTTTGGCATCAAAAGGTTTTAAATTCAAAAGTGGTACTACAGGTTAATGGACGTCTAGCTGACTGGAATGAATAAGCTAATTTTTCTGCTCGAGAGTGTGATTGTATCTTGACGTTATGTCTCCCCACGTTTAGTCAAACTTGGTCGCCTACACACTTTACGGTCCGGCACTACACTTCTTATCTCTCTCAATTCTTGGAAAAAAGTTTGCTTGCTGCCTTTACTGATTACCGGTCGTGGTCGCCGGTCTCCCAATTGTTTAAACAAACCAGTAGTTCTGCCAACCTGATGGCTGGAATCCACCAGTTTGTATAACGTTAGCAACGCCATCTATTTTAGAGCTGAAAGCTCAATACGCCGCCAGGGAGGGTAGGCAGGGCCTTAACATTATTTTCCACCCAATTTATGCTTGTTGGAAGTAATTTAACAAGGGTCAAACCTACTTTAAACAAGTATGCCGCAACTTAGAATTTCTAAGAAACTGGATTCTCTCTTTAAGCAGAAAATCCATACTGCAAGAAAAAAAGAGAGACCAAAGCTGAAATAGACGCTTATTCATAAAATACGTGCTAATTTCGTGTTGGACTAGACTGCAGAAGACGGGGAGATTGGGGCTCAATTCCAACCGGGTGCACTGAGGGTGGTTCTTCCTAAATAGTTTCCCACTCTCCCTCCAAGCTAATGCGGGTGCATCTCCTCTCAATTAAGTCTTCTTAATCCCTAGCCCATTAATATAACTAGTACATAGGCCTATAACCCGAATGGGTAGTAAGACGAAGTACTAAAAAAAAAGGCAATTAGGCCTATAGAAATTATCAAATTAACATACTACGAATAACATGATATGCATATATGTAGCTCAGCTGCCTATATTTTACTATCATGGAAAATAAAAGGCAAATAGGCAAATATTCGGTATTACATGACCGTTCGTACTGTTAGATACTTTTGTCAGCACGCAAAATGTATTAGCATTATGAATATGTTTATATCTATAGAGCACGGTTTCTCAAGCTTTTTGTTTATAAGGGTGGCACTATTTTATTAAATTTATACATCCCATATATTTCGCATCAACCCTGGTATGAAATGAAACGTCACTAAGTTCAGGCGCTATGATAAAAACAAATTTGACACCTAATAGTCAACTCTGTAGTGTGGTTGCCTATAGGGCTAGGAGTAAAAGGTTATATTCCCGGTATGGCCGAATAAGTTATCTTTGGAGAAATTAGGGCTTCCCCTTTCACAATAATAATATATATATAAACGTACAGGGAACTGGGTCTTTGTCTGTTCAATAATTAAATTAGTTTGTTAGTCGTGTGTTGGTATGAGTAGTTGGTTCAGAAAATGTACGTTAAATGAGCCAAATAAGTAAAAATATTTAAGTGGGCACACGGTCATCCAGTTTGTTTTACCAATGACAGGAGGCTAGGTGTTCGAATCCCGGCCATGCGTACTGGGGGTGGGTCTTCCTAAAAGGTTTCGCACCCTCCCTCCACACACTTGCTTATTCATTTCCTCTGAATTATACCTTTCTTGTATCCACTAAAATCTAAATTAATATAATCCACTTGTGGAATAAAATGTATGGGCTTACACATATTTTCATGACACACTCTTTGAGAACAACTGAGCTATTCCCCCCCCCCCCCTCCCACTTATGATCTTGTGAAACCTTGAGTATTCAGCGATAGCGTGCAACACGTCCACTACAAGCACATTTCCTATCACGCTGTGAATCACCCGACTAAACTTCGTATTGACTAATCAATTGTATTGTCTTTCTACCGTTCCATTACCGGAAAAAACGTGTACATCAATAAAAATAAAAATCTCTTAACACTGCGTCACAACTTTCAACTGTTCTTTAAATCACGCGTCCTATTTGATTAGTGTGTTTATTTTGTGAAGTCAGACACCTTAGCCAAGTCAGTAGCGTGCCTGCTTACTAAGCTAAGGGACCCGGTTTGATTCCCACTATGACCGAAAAATATATAATTGATGCAATGTGGGTTTTCTATTCCACACTGATGATTTATGGCTAAGGGAAGGGGGGGGGGGGGGGGGGGGGGGGGGGGAGGTGCTCTGTATGTTCTAGAGCAGGGCTCGTACTTTTACTCGGAACCACACTAGTTTCAAGCTGAATGGTTTTGCTTTTTCCTAATCTCAAAGACCTACCCCCTTCCGTCATTGTCTCCAAACTCACTAATATAAACACAGAATAAATATATATTTTAAAAATATACCCAAGCACCAAAATGGTGGGGAATAGTTAATTATTTTCTTGCGTCTTAATTTTGGTCTTGTTAAACCATAAGTAAAGAAGAATTTTTTAAATTTATTTTTTGTCAACTTGGAGGGGGTTGAACCCCCCCTTACAACTCCCACCTCCCCACCCCCATGGCTACGGCCTTTAGTACTACCCACAACCACATATAACGTCACAATCGCTGCTGGAAACTTGACATGGCAGTTGACCTGTCGTGTGTATAGCGTTGACGCTGACCTCTTGAGCCGGGCGGGAGTTAGTAAATTTGCCTTGAAAAGGTAATTGGTTCCCGCCGCACTACCGTTAGTTTTGAATGTGCTCTAAGTTACAAAAAGGTTTGGGACCTCCGTTCTAGAGTTAATTTAATGTTGGATCAGTCGGTTCAGAAAGTATACGTTAAATTCCTCAAATAATAATGCGTGAGTATCGACACAGGTACTGTAGAACGCAGACTAACCGAAAATTTGTGACATTGGGGTTCAGGTAGTTGAAAATTTGTATAATTAATTCGGGAAGGGGACGACGACGACATTATGCGGGTTAAACATAATAATAATAATAATAATAATAATAATAATTACTTAAACAAATGAAACATGGTAAAAAAACAAATGTAATACGAATGGAATAAAAAATGAGCCCTTGGGCTGACTTAGTGAGTGGGTGGAGAGGGGCTTACGTTTTGGTCATACTATATTTTTTAGTTAAATTTGAACCTTGGCCACAGACAAAGAAAGTATACACCAGACAGCCTTACGGGGGTTTCGCTGCTCCTTGTGCTAGGTTGAGTCCATAGGCACTGGGGAGTGTTAGTTGCAGTCCTCAGTGATAACAACACCTACAAGTTAAACAACTAACCTTCAAACTGTTCATTGTAAAGGCGTGGTGATCCAAACACAATAGCTCATTTACCAGTAATCCCACCCCCACCTCCCTCAACTCACCCCATTACCCCCTTTCATTGAACAAACTTTTTTTAGATAGTAACTAGTCGAAGGTATTTGTTTACAACTAGACAATTTGCACGAACCAAAAAAAAGGGACTATTACATTCTAAACGTTTAAAACAAGAACAAAATTAAAACCAAATTGCTTGTCATGAAAGTTTTGATTGCCAAAAGTGATTGCAGATCTTTTGGTTTAGTTGATGAATACATGAGACTAATCTGGTAACCTATGCTAGTTGTCATTTACCTACACTCATATGGCGAATGGACTATATCATCAACTATATATATATATATATATATATATATATATATATATATATATACACGCACGCGCACACACGCGAGTGCGTGCGAATGATGTAGCCCAGACACACAAAACACACACACACACACACACACACTAGCTGTTGCCTGCGACTTCGTTCGCGTTCTCACTTTTTTTTTAAATTACTCGCGCGCCACCTATTGAAAAATCCGAAAACTGAGGGTAAAATTCCTTAGGTTGTTATTCACAGGGGGTTATGTATGACTATTTATCTTTTGTTCATACTTATAGTTCCTCTTTATATATTACATTAAGGTTCTTCCCTCAGGTGCTAACACGGCCAGGCTGCTAGGTGAGCTCACTCCAAGCTTTCTAGGTCCAAGGGTTTGGGCTGGGTGTTGATCTAATAAGAAATAAGGCAACTTTAAAGCAAAACTATAAATCCTCTTTATTCCCTATCCCGTGGGAATTTTGGAAAATCCTGAAAATAGTTATTAGTGATTATAATTACCTACTTACATACCAAATTTGAAGTGTCTAATAAAGGCAACTTTAAAGCGAAAATATAAATACTCTTTATTCCCTATCCCATGGGAATTTCAAAAAATCCAGCCTTATTCCTTGTCTACATCATAAAGTGAACCTTTGTGCAAAATTTCAGCTTTCTAGTTCAAGGGTTTGGGCTGGGTGTTGACGAGTCAGTCAGCGAGTCAGGACTTTTCTTTTATATATATATAATATATAATATATATATATATATATATATATATATATATATATATATATATATATATATATATATATATATATATATATATATATATATATTAAAACCAGTTATAAAAAGTAGTTTTTTATCTGAAAATATTATTGCTGCTAAAATGGAAGGTTAAAATCTTCAACATGTCCTTGTAGCATTAAAACATTTCATTTAATTTTAATTTTAATGCGGGCCAAATTAGAATTAGTTAATTTTAACTATATTTTTAAACGAAACGTTACAGTTCTAAGATTAAGGTAAATGGCGTGGGATATAATCTAGCCTTTCTTAAACAAATAAAATCCTGTTTTAATTTGACCTTAACAAGTAAAAAAAAAAAGGGTAATTGAATTGTTTGAGTGATTTTGAAGCTTGTGAACTGTCAGTTCCATCTGAAATAACGTGATGCCCTGAGGCGGATCTGTTGAGCTATTTAATAATTAGTAGTGAGGGCCCCCCTCCCTTTCCCCTGATTACGAATTGTCATGAATATTGGAGGTGCTTATTATTACACACGTAAGAGCGTGGGCGTCACCTTCTACCACCGATCCCTTAATTATTTACAATGGGGGTCGGCAAGCGTCGGGGTTGCATGGCGGTTTAAGACCCTCAACATAAACCGGACCCTGTGAACTCTTTCTTAGCACGCCATTACTCTAATTCGCTGGAATAGTCAGGCTTGCTCCGTGGTTTTGACTTTCTCATGTAGAGAAAGTATTAATATCGTTAAACGCTTTTGGCCCTGATATTATGACGTTTAATGTGCCCCGAACCCTGACATCCCTTTACGGCAACCAAATGAAATGCTGGTCCAGACACCTTAAGACTGCTCGGCCATTGTCGCCGGTCTCATAGTATTGTAAGTTACGCCTAGCATTAAAAAAACATGATCATAGTCTACATGTGTAATTTTCCTTGCATTAATAAATTCACAATGTCAAATTAATTCCCAAAACGATAACGATAATCTTTAAATAAAACAAATAACTTATTTAAGATACACTGGAGATTATAAATAATAAATGGGATAATGGGTTTATTTATCTGCAATAAAACATTTATTGGTTTATGACTCGTTCACAAACAGTCCCACCTGCTTATCGCCGTGAGAGAAGAGATGTCAAAAGATGGACTTTCAACGATAGGAATTAACAAAAATAAAACCAACTTTGGTGCTGCATGGTCTAATGCGCCACTCTCGCAATAAAATAGTCTGCTGAAGATTTGAAGATAGGGGTTCGATCCCGGTTGGATGTATAATCTGAACGGTTAGTCAGTCAGACGTGGTGCTAAAAAATAAATAGGTGGGATTGATAACTTATAAAACTATTTCGTAGTATCATACTTATACTTTATGAACCAACTAACTTTCTTTTTTATGCATCGTTTCTTAGCTACACGCATATGTATGAATTACGAAAATGTGTTAGAAATGAGGAAGGTTAAATTTAGTGGAAGTGTACCCTCGCGTTGAGAGAGAGTGTAAACCCATTGAGGAAAACCACCTTAAGTGCATCCGACAGAGATTCCTTCATCGGTAGTCTTGTCACCCGCCTCGGTGGCGTAGTTGACTAACGCGCTTGTCGTGTTGAGCTCGACTGCTGAGGACGGGGAGATCGAGGTTCGAATCTCGGTCGGGTGAACTGTTTTTTTCTTTCTTAAATTGTTTTCCACTCTCCCTCCACGCAAATGCGGGTTCACTTCCTCTAATTCAACCTTCCCAATTCCTAATCCATTAGCGTAATTAGTACTTAAAGCGTATAAACTGAACGGGTAGTAAGACGCGGTGCTAAATATTATTATTATTACTATTCTAGTCTATTGTGAGAGTAGCGCTTTAGTCCAGGCGTGTCAAACTCGTTTGATCATAAGAGACACACATTTAAAAAATGTATATATATATGGTCACTATTTAAGTAAAAATAATCCAATTTAGTATCTTATTACTACAAAAAGAAAAGAAAATGCCCTTTTTATAAGAACAACCCTGTGAATAATTTCGGGATTTAAATCTTCTGCCAAAGTCACTTTCATAATAATTGTTGACAACTGGGTGCCCATAAGCCGAGACCTCTGGGGTATTTGGTTCCTTATGTGAGAAAACAACTGTTAAAATACACACAGATTTTGGTAGGAAGAACAGTATTTGGTAGTTACCTAAGTTACTAAAACAATCTTACTATATTCATACATCAAATCCCGTTATCTGCAGCTGCCTAGTTTGATAGAACTATTTAATAACACAAATACTAATATTGTAAAATGCTATCAATTTTGATCGCCAAGAAATATGTTTAAATTTTTTAAACTATTTTTCCAATCAAAATCAGTTATGTGCTGCCAAAAAAATTGAACATATTTGCTAAACAAATTCAACACTTTTTGGGAATTGGTCCTTGTGGAAGATAAAGTAACTTACCAACTTGGTACTCCAACCTCACATACCAAATTTCCCCCGATATGTCAAATCCCCAAATGTTGTATTTCCTGGACGTTTATAAAAATAAGAATAGGTTTGCATTGTATTTCCGCGGACAGCACAAAATTATTGGTATGCGCCCTTTGAGTTTATGTCTGCCTAGACCAGGGATGGTGAGACTTTTTTCCGACCAATAAATTAATTTAGAACCTGTCCACCTCTTAGTTACGTTTTTAGTGAATATTTAAAAATCAAAACTTGTTGAATATTACAAAATTTAATGAACAACTCAAATAAAATTGTAAATATTTTAATAATTACCTAATTTTAATTTAAAGAATTAAAATTTATTAAATTGTCAAAATGAGTGTCTTAGGCAATATTAATAACATGACTGCGTATAACCCGAATGGGTAGTAAGACGCGGTGCTAATAATAATAATAATAATAATAATAATAATAATAATAATAACAACATGACTCATTAACTTGAAGTAAAATTTTTGAAAGTAACACCTTCAAGAGGAAAAAATACAATACATATTTTTAAATGTTAAAATAAAAAAAAACTACATACTATTTTCCATTTTTTTAAAGCATATGGGAACTTTGACTGGTATGGATATATTATATAATTAGGTCACCTCTGTGTGTAAACTTTTAGCCGCCCTGGTGGCACAGAACATTACCGGGGTACATCTATAGAAATGGTCCACACGTCGTACTCGCAATGAGATTGTGTTATATTAGTTATTATCAAGGTGGGGTGCGGGGAATGATTTAACTTAAGCCTTGTCATATGACTGGTTGGGAGGGGGGGGATCAGTTAATTATCATATCCCCTTAGAGCAATAATCATAAAACCACCAAGTAAATAAAGGTATTTTCTATTAATGTTACATTTATTGTAATAGTGACGCAATAGAAAAGAGGTGTAATGAAGTGGAGTTAGACTATATTTAAAGTATAGCTTAAGTCATACAGACTATAGTCATTTGAGAAATGCGTGTTATGATAATACTTTCTACGTATTTCCTTAGTCAAAGACAATATTGTTAATTCTGGAGTCCAAAGTGAGTAAACAGTGAAAATCATACCAGTCACATGCTCCTCTCAGAACTATTGGTTGCACCATTTGTACTGCGTAACTAGAACCTTCCACTGATAAACAGGGAAGGTATATAAACCCCGGAGATTTAGAAATCGGGGCTCTTTTGTAATAATTTTTCATACTGATTGTATCTAGAAGTACTGTGTGTATTACTCTTCAAGTGAACCACAAACTTGTAATATACTTTTGTTATTAATCAATAAAAGTGTAAGAACACCAGTCTTCACTCTTAAACATCAAAGTATTTCTTCGAGATCTGACGTTCCTATCAAGGATTTAGAGCTGAAACGAACCCAGTAGTTCCCTACCTCGAGTTCCCATATCTGAGGAATATGACAGCCTAATTAACCAAACTCTAGGTTGGTATGCGAGAATGTTGTTGATAAATGCTTAGTGGACCGTTAGTATGTCTCTGAGCACACTATCGCGCCACCTTTTAACCGGTGATGATGCAAGCAAACCCACGCTAGTGTCCACTTAGCCAAGCTCATGCATACGGCCCCTAGTGTCTGTTGGGATAATGCTATAACACTGGGCTGGTATCTTTTCCATTATAGTTGGAAACGTATTTTGCTAGCCAAGATATGTATGTTCGGTTCATAGCTTTGTATTCAACAGCACACAAGACGATTTCCAACAGTTGACTTTACACAAAGTGCATTGTGACATATGAATGACATGGCTATCGAAATATTATTTATTTCAAAAAATAATACAACGTTGGGAGATTTTTTATTTAGTTTTTTATGTCGGCGTGCCACCCAAATCTTGTTCGCGTGCCACCGATTTTCCATCCCTGGCCTGGACCTTGCGGTTCACCGAAGTGGACTATTACAGCACACGAACTCATATATATGGTCACGCGGTCTAAAGCGTCAAGCTCTCAATATACTGGATTATCGTTAGTGGGGAGTTCTAGGATCGAATCTCAGTAGAGTGTATTGGAGGTAATCTTTTGAACACCACGTGCTGTATCATTGTGGTCAATCCTCTGCACTAATGCAGGTGCATTTCCTCTAGGTTATCATCCAAATTCCTACTCCATCACCACGCCAAGTCGTTAAAAAGCTTTGGTGCTCAACTTCTACAATACTATTCATCCACCCTAACTTACAAACTTAATTCTAAAACAGACTCATCACGCCTTGCCCCGGTTGTCAATAATTTATCATTTCTAAAGAGGAAACTCCGACTTCATCATTGATACACGTTTCAACATTACCGGGACTCAAACCTAGAACAGAGAAAGAGAGAGACACAAAAGATATATGTGGACAAAAGCGGCAATCTCGTCTTGTTTGGTTTACCGTTGACGTGTAGCTGGGGGTCCAAATCCCAACAGCGTATCTATACACTGAGATGATTTTTCCTAAATGGTTCCACCCTTTTCTAGCTGCAAATACTTGCACACTTTTTCTAAATTCTACTTTCCTTATTTGTGCCATATGAGTGTGGATATGAAAACAGCCCGAGTATGTAATATAAGGCGGTGCAAAAACAATGTTTCAAATTTGCATAAAAGCTAGGACTTTTTTTTTACACAGTGTTTAACTATCCGCTCTGGCTATGCGCACGCATATTAACTAAGCCTATGTTGTAGGAATTAGTAAGGTATAATTTAGAACAACAGTACCTGCGGGTGGAAGTAGGGTGAGAAACGGTTGAGGAAAAATTACCCCAGTACACTCGGCTGGTTATACTAAATTGATATTTGTTCGATACTTTAGCTCAGTCGGTAGCATGTCTGTGTACTGAACTAAAAGTCTTGGATTCAATTCTTAGTATGGCTGAAAAATGTTTTTATTGGTGAAATGAGGGTTTCCCCTTCCACAGTCATGAATTAACGGCTGGGGGCTAAATGTTGTGTCTGTTCTAGATTTAAGTTAGTTTGAAAGACGTCTGCTGATATATTCAGTCAGTTCAGAAAGTGCACCTCAAATACAAAAAAACAACAACTTGACATTAAGATCACGTGAACATCTGCCTAGTGATAATAAAGGAAAAATTTGAAAACCATGCAAATGTGTTTTAGTTAAATTTACAAAAATATCAAATTTTTTAGATATACCCATATAATTTTAAAGTTCCTAAAAGTTATTTAGCGTTTCTTTTCCTTGTTTTGTTGGTTTGAATCATTGCTCTAAACGCTACTCTCCCCTCCCCTTTTTCGTGGAAACTCACACTTATGTGGATGTGCTCGTTTAATTCATGTGTTGCAACCCTCTATCCCCCTCCTTTCCCCCTTCGCACTCTTCTAATGTGGGCGGGAAATGCGACGATCACGCTCATAAAAGTTATTAACTGCGTACAGTCACTGTCGAACTTTGTTCCTCCGGGACACTTTGAGAAGAGAGCAGCAGGCAGGCGTGCTTAGCACTGACTAGGAAGCCCGGGCGGGACTCGATACTCAATCAGCAGGGAACGCATTCTTAGGCAGGCAAATAGGCATTAAATGTATGGGACTTAGGCCTCCTAAGAGGCACTTAAGAAAAAAATAAGTACACAATAAGTAATATAAAAATGATTTTATTATCTACTACAGCCATTTCTTATTGCTGTCTTATTTTAGTACATACGTCTTACTACTTGTTTGGTTTGTACGCATATTTCGAGTGGAAGGAGAGTGTGTAAAACCATTTAGTAAAAACACCTTAACTACCCCGAACAAAGATTCGAATCTCTTTATCTCCTTTATCAGCAGTCCAGTCTACTGCGAGAGTGACGTCTCAGAGTTTAGACCAATCGACCACTGAAGAGGGTCACATACTGTTAATAACTATATATATATATAATTTATAGATTTTCAGTTGGGAAATGGATTTTGTTTTTGGATAAAATTCTTTTTATTGTTTGAAAAGATGAATTATACTTCACACGATGTTAAGGGGCAAAATTTCAAATTTGCTTCATCCAAAGAAGTTTTAACTTTTCACCTTCAATGGTATGTCGTTTCAAATCAATACTGTAAGAATGTATATAAAGGACAAAGTTTAAATAGGCATGTTCAGGAATTCCTGATGAAAAACACAAGGAATATAAATAGGAAAATAGTGGTAACCCTTCCTCTGGTATCTGTGTATATACAGTAATCCTATGTTTTTTTTTCTGTCTCGTCTAGTCTGTATATTAGGGTCATGGAGGTTGGGAATCAAAACTGGTCAGGTATTTTTAGAGGGTATTTCCTAAATAGTTTCCCACTCCGCCTCCATCCAAATGCGGGTACATTTTTTCTATAAATTCTACCTTTCTTATCTATACCCTGTTAGTGTAAATATTTGGATAGCCCGGGCAGGCTGTAAGACGCGATGCACAGACGGCATACACTATTTAAACGCATTCCCACTTCAAACTGTGCGTTTTTCAGCTGCCACTTTTGACAGGTGTTGTCTTTTTTAAATCTCTTAAAAAATGTAACTAGCCTGAGCAGAGACGTATATATATTTTTCCTTTGTGTTATGGGGTGGGGGGAGGAGCGGAACCTCGATGTTGAAATTTCTTAGCAGGAGATGGCAAGGAATTAAAAAAAAATCCCTCTTAAAGAAATTTTATTAATTTCTTAGAAACATGATTGGGGTTGCTAGTGTAAGGAATTTTATAATATAAAAATAAAATATTAACCATATTTTCATGGAAAGTGGTTGAACTTTCATCTATCTCCTACACTCCTTTTCAGTACAGCCTTGACCTTATGTCATTGTTGACCACTCTACATTAATTTTATACTCTACAAGAGGCTCTTCCCATGGTGGTTTGAAAGTACGCATTAAATACTTTGACTTTAAAGCAAACAGGTGACAAGACTTGTTGGTGTAGTGATGACGCTAGAACACTTCGTTCTTTCGGTTTATCACCTTTGCGGCATTTTATATCCTATTTTTTTTTTATGACAAGTGATAAAATCCTCACTTCTCGCTTTTTGTTGATTTCTACTTTATATGGAGCTCATCGCTAACAATCCTGTTTACAGTGGAAGAAACTATCACACGCACGTGGACTAAACGTCACGCTTATCTAGTCTCGTTTGCCGATGACGGGGGAGGTTCGAATCCTCATCAGGTGTATTGAAGAAAGTTTTAACTAAATGGTTTTCCTTCGTGCAAATGTTAGTACATTCACTATAAATTCCACCTTCTTCATCTCTCCATATCAGCGTAATTAAAATGCGCACAGACCGAACGGCTACTAAGACTAATACACGGTAGATTAAAAAGACACCATATCTGGCACTATAGAAAGTGGCGAAATCTATAATAGTGTTTTGGAGTGAAGGAACGTTATAAAATACAAAAAGAGGTCAAGATTGATACTATTCTATTATTATTAGGGGTATGTGGGTAGGTATTTTTCATTTTGATTAGAAGTTAAATAAACACAGTTTTTTTCGAGTTTTATTAATATATAGTATTTGTACTATAAACATTTAATTTCTTTGAATGGATTCATGCATAAACCATAAATAAAAGAATATTTTTCTAAGAATTAGATTATTTTTAATTATGACCACACAAATTAGGTTTTTTAAATAAATTTAATACAACTTAATCGTATATTTAAAAAAAATCAGTTAAAAGGAAATGAGTTGTCATAAAATAGGGCCTAATTATCTTAGAATTGAATCAAATTAATTAAACTTTATTTTCGCAATAAAATTGAAAATTTCATATAACCACATTTTTGAGTTTTGTAAAAATCTTTGGGTCGAGTTCGAAAAATTATAAAAACTTAATTTGAACTAAATTCTCCAAGTACTCGCACCTCCCCCCCTCCCCCATTATTATTACTATTATTTGATAGGTATTGATACTATCTATCAATCTATCTATCATATATGAACATTGTTTCTGTAACTGTGAAAAAAAGTCCCTTTTTATCTAAATCGGACCGCACATTCTGCAGCTGCAACTTTTGACAGATAGTGTCAATTTTATATAGAAGTAGGACAAATACCTTGTCCATTTGTTTGAGTTGGCTAATTTACATCTGTGTTCCAAATGCTAATAGAGGGGATTCTTTTGGGGACATAACTTCATTAAATTAATAGAAAGCCCTCAGTGTCCTCTCCCTTATTTTCATTATTTCCGTGAGTCTGCCTCGCTATGAAGGTTGGGCAGAAAACATTTAACTAACAAAGATAAAGATAAAATATTTTAAATGGCTTTCAGTCAATAAATTTAATGTTTGAGAATGTTTTCTCATTTGGAATGTCTCTTATAGGCTATAGTTATAGTGTTGATTATAATGCTCATTAATTGAAACCTGTAAAATAATAAGTCTCGGTAAATATTTCTACTCATATTTTAGATGTTTTAAAATGTTACACATATTACATATTATCTGAATATTTTAATCATAATCCTTTGCCAGTCCCATAACACAAAATAAATATCCAATTGACCTAGAAAAGTGTGTATTATTTTAAAAAGCATTTTTGCATAGTGTTACAACAGTCCACTGTTCTACAGCTATTTAGTTACCAGACCTATTTTCACGTTTCGGGAGCAGGCAAAGTGATAGACAACAAAGTGGTCGACACGAGAGGACAAAGTGGTTGACAGCAAACTGCTAGACACGCAGAAACGACACGGACCAAGTGATCGACACGAGCTGGACCATGTGATAGACAACCAACCGGTAGACAAAATGAAAACAATTATTTGGAAGGCTGGGTGGGTCAAGTGGCCGACACGACTTGGACCAACTGCTAGACAAGCTCAAGTATAGGAGTACAAAGTGATAGACAACCAAGCGGTCGACACAAGAGAACAAATCTGTAAACAGACCAACTGCTAGACACCCAGAAACGACATGGACCAAGTGATCGACACGAGCTGGACCATGTGATAGACAAGCTCCCATATAATGTAGCATCCCTTAGGGGCAGATGCCAACAAACTACATCGAAAACATAAACACTACAAAAATGGGGGGGTTTAACCCAGAGCGAGTGCTGAGGAGTTATTAATGTGACCCTCTATCTCATCCAGACGGCAAGAGACTTCAGCCTCAGTAAAGTTCATATTAAACCAAAACGTTTGATAGATTACCTTGGGAATGATGGGATAAATATATAATAAGAGTTAGCATAAGTCAAAGTTAGTCGATATTTATTAGCCATAACTCAATTAGATTTTTAACAGTTCCTCCAAATATATACATTGTTGATGTTGCGAAGTATAAAGAAAATAGAATAAATTCATAACAACTATTAATTGAAGTCACAGCTAAAGAGTCAGATGGTAAATATTCATCAGATTACTTAATGTTAACTTTAAGATGTCGCCCATTAGAAATGGCGCATAGTAAAACAACATGACAATTTGGATTCCATCATTAAATATTAATCCTTAAAAAAAACACCTAGTCAATGGCAACAAGACAATAATATATATGTCCATTAGGAATGGTACATAGCGTATTACAATAATATAGTTTAAATTCAAATACTAAATATTTGTCCATACTAAATGGCTCATAGCGTATGACAATAAGATATGTTAAATTCAAATACCTAATATTTGTCCATAATAAATGGCTCATAGCGTATGACAGTAAGATATGTTAAATTCAAGTTCTAAATATCTGCCCATCAAAAAAGGCACATAGCGTATCACAATAAGATAAACTAATTCAAATACTAACATAGTTCCCGCGCACATCAATTTAAACAATACAGTATATAATCGATACAATCGATTAGTCGTGACTCTAATGGCGCTAAGTCGCCCTGACCTTGCAAAATAAGGTGATCTCAAAAAAAACTATGTTCTTAAGTGTCAGATTGAATTTTTTGGTTATTTGAAATATAAGCCAAAATTGAATTTAGAAAAGATTTACATTAAAAAAAAAAAGTTTTAATCTGCCGAAAATGGATTTAGATCTTACATTTTATGAAGTAGAAAGCCGGAGCTTATCCTATCCCTGATATGACTCAGGCCCAATTGTAAAGTTCGTAGCCACAGGCACCAGAATATATACCCTAAAGCACAGAAGAGGGGAAGATGGGAAAAAAGGGGGGAATAACATTCTAGAATAAAAAAGGAACACGAGAAAGCGCAAGTTGATTCGCTTCGAGAGAGGCCGTGGGCGTTCCGGAATCTTCTCGGAGGGGATCTCTTTACTGCGCAAGTCCATTCAACCCAAGGCGTTGGCTTGAACTTGCCATTCAGTCTTCACAGTCAGTATTCAATTTTCCCGGTTCGGTGAAGGTGCGTTAGGTGGTTTTGTGTCGTTCTTCCACGCAGCCCCAGTCAACAAGCAAATGGGGTAAGTCTTGACTATTTCTGTTTGTCTCGTGTCTATCATAAAACATCCGATGCTACAATAAGAGGACAAAGTGATAGACAGCCAAGCGGTCGACACGAGCGGACCAACTGCTCGACAAACATCGAGATGAATCCAGTTAAGAGTGGCTCAAGTGACAAGTTATTTCATAACTAACAAAGTGATAAACATGGGCTTAGAGAGTTGGGTATAAGGATGGTCTGGATGCTCCTAGAAATTGCTGCCCTCCCGACACCCTAGATTCAATTATCCCAAAAAGGGTGAGGTCTCCTTATATTTGTATAAACTTAAACCATCGTGTTTTTAATTTTAATAATCTACTTACACATTGCACTCTTCAAAACTTATTTTCTAACACTAGTTTAGTTATCATTTCGAATAAATAAGAGGTTTTGATACATACAATATGGTATCTGAAAATAAATAATGTTTCTCTGAATGAAACGAGTTATCGGATCTGAGGAAAGGAGACAAACGTTTTGTTATAAATGGTAAAATCATACTTTAAGAACTAACAAGATGAAATAAAAAATTATATAAAAGAGCAATTTCCAGAAACTAAGTTGGGAGCTTATGATCAGGGTTCAATTCCGCCAGGTAAAGTGAGGGTCTTAAAAGGTTTTCCACTCTGCCACCACGCAAATTCAGGTGCACTATATATAAATTTAATCTTCCTGTTTCTCAACACATTAACGTAATTAGTAAATAAGCGTATAACCCAAACAGGTGGTAAGACACATTGCTACAAAAAAAAAATTGCACTAATGGATTAAAGAATAAATGTTGTTATAAGATGTGTACTCTCATTCGCATGTAGGGAGAATGTAAACCATTATTGAAATATCACCCGGCCGGACTTGAAGCCTGATATCTCCGTCATTGACAGTCCAGTCTATTTTGAGAATGACGCCTTTGACCATCAACCATCGAAGCTAAGAACATTTTGTTGATGTTGAATTAGCACCAGGTTTATTAATGGGTTAGAATAAGGAGCTAAGTTAAGATGAAATAATCCCGCATTATTGTAAAATTTATATGTAAAAATCACAAGGGTGGTAACTATCAGCCCAATCCACTCAGTCGGAATGATTACTCTTATTCAAGCTACTCTAAAACCTTATTAGACCGTATGACAAACAGTGTTATTTAGGAGGTCAAACAATACCTACACCTAGCATACAGTGTTATTTAGGAGGTCAAACAATACCTACACCTAGCATACAGTGCTATTTAGGAGGTCAAACAATACTTACACCTAGCATACAGTGTTATTTAGGAGGTCAAACAATACTTACACCTAGCATACAGTGTTATTTAGGAGGTCAAACAATACTTACATCTAGCATACAGTGTTATTTAGGAGGTCAAACAATACTTACATCTAGCATACAGTGTTATTTAGGAGGTCAAACAATACTTACACCTAGCATACAGTGTTATTTAGGAGGTCAAACAATACCTACACCTAGCATACAGTGTTATTTAGGAGGTCAAACAATACTTACACCTAGCAAACAGTGTTATTTAGGAGGTAAAAAAATACTTACACCTAGCATACAGTGCTATTTAGGCAAACAATACCTACATATACATTTTAAGCAAAATCTTTAGACCCGTTCGAAAACAATTCAATTCGTGATATTCTTTTATAAGGTTATCATTATTTCGAGCTATTTTCACCTACATTCTTACTTTAGCAAACCCTACAAAAATATGTCAAGTAGTATGAGGTTAAGCTGACGGGTTGGGGGGGGGGGGAATTATTTGAGTGTAGGTGACCTGGCGGTCTAGGGGTAAGGTGTCAGACTTCTGTGGTGGTGGCCGGGGTTCAATCCTCGGTTCCGGCACAGATTTATCTGATTTCCAAACCCTTCCTTCACCTCTGACAAAACATCTTGGGAATGTGGGGAATGCCAGGCCACCACCGTGGTTCGGATTCCACGTTAAACTGTAGGTCCTTCATTTCATCTCACAATCACCCTAAGATTACACATTAGCGTAAGTGCGTATAACCCGAACGGGTAGTAAGACGCGGTGCTAATAATAATAATAATAATAATAATAATAATAATAATAATAATAATATTTGAGTGTAAACAAGGACAAGCGTGTATTGAATTAACTGTTCTGTCACTTAGCCCACTCTTAACTGGATGATATCAAAGTTTGTCGAGCAGTTGGTCCGCTCGTGTCGACCGCTTGGCTGTCTATCACTTTGTCCTCTTATATGGGAGCTTGTCTATCACATGGTCCAGCTCGTGTCGATCACTTGGTCCATGTCGTTTCTGGGTGTCTAGCAGTTGGTGTTTTTACAGATTTGCTCTCTTGTGTCGACCGCTTGGTTGTCTATCACTTTGTACTCTATACTGAGCTTGTCTAGCAGTTGGTCCAAGTCGTGTCGGCCACTTGACCCACCCAGCCTTCCAAATATTTTTTATAGCTTGTCGAGCAGTTTGTATGGTGCCTTCACGTGTCATATGTCAGCCCATATGATCTGCAGCCAAAGGCTTAGAAAGCTATTTTTTCTAGGTGAGGTTCACTTGAAAATTTTACGATAACTTTAATCAATAAGAGTTTCTACACACACACACACACCAACACACGCACACGCACATCCACACACACATCCACACACACACACACATATTATATATACACATATATATATATATAATATATATATATATATATATATATGAAAGCCCAAGGAGATTCTATCAAATTTAAGGGGGAGTTTGTATCCCTACGCCCTTGTCAATAATCTACCCTTGAGCGAACTTTCTCCGAAATAGATATACAGTATTATTTGCCATGTCAAATACACACAGGTATCCATTTTAAACAAAATGGCTAGATCCATTTTCGAAAATTCAAATTTTTCAAAAATTGTATTCAATAAATAACTATTGTTTTAAGGGATAGTATTAAAATTAAAAATGGCCGAAGGTAGTGCTATATAATGCCTGAATATCAAGTATGAACCGAATCCATCAAACCGTTTCGGTTCGGCACCAGGTACAGACAGGCCGAGGGACACACAGAATTTCCAGATACACTTTTTTGGCACATTAAATGTTAATATTCATCATAATCTTTAGGTTAAATTTTTCTCACGATTACAATATTTTCTCTTTATATGAGAAAGTAAAAATATGTAGATATGGTCAAAATAATAAAGCGTTTTGTAAACAATAGCTATACTATCTATACTAATATTAGCGTATAACCTGAACGGGTAGTAAGACACGGTGCTAAATAATAAATAATATACTAATATTATAAAGAGGAAAGATTTTTTTTTATTTTTTTTGTTTGTGATGGATAAACTCAAAAACTACTCGACCGATTAAAAAAATTCTTTCACCAATATAAAGCTACATTATCAGCGAGTAACATAAGCTATATTTTATTTTTAAAATTCAATTTATTCCTCATAAAAATGTCGATAGTATATTATATAGTCGTTGGAAAAAAAAGTTGTTGAAGGGAAAGTCGGGTTAGTGAAGGGTGCGAGGGGGAGTAGGAGGGGAAAGAGGAATGAGATGAAAATAGGAGGGAGGATAAAAAGAGGGAAGGGGCTATACAGTGATGGAAGGACTGTATTTAAAAAAAATAAGTAAAAAAAAATTGTTTTTATATTGACATGATGGATGATTTGAAGCTTTGTTTTACAGGATTCTTTACAATATTTTTTTACGGGGAAGGGGGCTAGTTATTTAATAAAAGTGTTATATTTAAACTTACACATAAGTATATATACTGTTGTTAATATTAGCAGCATTGACATTATTACCCGCGCACCATGACCCATGGTCAAGATCATTAAGTCTGGTTTGCTGGGTATGTGTAATCGAATAGGTAGTGAAACGCGGGGAATTTAAAAAAGCACACGACTTACAAACAAACGTATTATTAGATCAGACACAGTACCCAGTCCGATCCCCGGCCTATAGCCCACCAATGATAGACTAAAAAAAACCAAACTATCGGCCATGGTGGATATCGAACTCGGTACCCTTTACTTGATAGGCAAATATAGGTCTACCCTAATTTATTTGGAGGAAGATAAACCATTTGGGTGGAGGGGGGGGGGCTTTTATAACCGAGATTGTAACTTCGACCTCCCATCACCGCCAACCAAGGCGAAGCAAGACTGACGTGTTTGTTCACGTCTTCACTGGAGCAGATTTACTTGTTGGGTTGATAGTGCACTCGTATGTGAATTATTACTCAACATTTTCCGTGGTGACGATGGGGGACAAAGTGACAAAGTTCCTAGTTAATAACTACAGTATGTCCCTATTAAGACAATAAATATTTGTGCACAGTGCTTATCTGTGAAGCCATTCTAAAATGATCAAAGACGGCATTTTTATTGCAATTTCTATTCAAATATGATTTAATATTTCAACAATATTCTCTATTATAAACCTCTATTAAATCTTTATCACTATTAACCTCTATTAACGCTTTATACCTGTTAATGATTAATCAGAACTGATCCACGTGCAATAAGTGTTCGTGTAGATATTAGATTTCGAGCCGACTTTATCACAGAGTTGATGGGCATGTGATGCACGTTCTTAAACTCCAACGTTCGAAAAAAGGTTATGTCCCCCTTAATAACTCAACTGTTTAATGTTCTTATCTTAAAATCGTTTCATTGATAGTGTAAATCAAGGGGAAAACCCATTTCTTCATAAACCACTCATACGTTCGAAACTCAAATCTAATAAGGAATCTTTGCTATCTACGTTTATTGTTGCCATGATGTTATCTGGTTGTGGTGCAATGCCAGCAGAGTTAGTTGCACGAATAGTGTACCTGACGAGACCCTCCTCCATGTATGTTATACAGCATGACCCAAAAGTCTGGACACATAGGGGAAGTGTAGTCAAGCTATTGAATAACATCAACATGTTGTCCATCCTTAGCGATGCAGAGTTCGACGCGCTTTGAACACGTAGTAACTCCACATTTCCGTCGATCCTAGCACATTCATTGATGACGCGGTCCTTTAGATAATCAATATCTCTGATTTTCATTGTGTACACTCTTTCCTTCAGCATATCTCAGAAGAATAAATCGGGGGGGACTGTATTGTGAGCCCATTCCACACGGCGACACAGTTTTTGTATCTCTCATGGTCATCGCGAAATATGAACATTATTTTTTCTCTTGATTTTAAAGGTTTCTAGTCAACATTTTTGCCACACCACTATTGTGTGATGAAGAAATAATAAGAGTTACAACTTATGCAACAAATGCATCATGATATGCGCATTCGTAATTATACTCTTGGAAACTTAAAGCCCTCCCGTGTCCCGTCCCCCGAGTCCAAGGTGGTACTCCAGGATAACGGATAGAGGGGTGGGAATTTGAAAGGAGTGATGACAACTAGAAAAAATATATTTGCTACCAAGTGAGGTGAGTCTCAAAAAGGGAAGGGAGAAAAATATACTATTTTCTCCATGCAAGGAGCATTTATGTACGTTTTATCACTTTGGGAGTTTTTTTTAACTTTCAACATTACACTTTTTTATATTTAATTTTCTTAACTGTCCACTAGAAGGTTTGGGAAGACTTAGTCTCATAGTCACCCCTGACACTATGCCCCTGCATTTTATTAAGATTATATAATCATTCACACCATAATGAAAGATAATGAAGACAAGAAAAATATCCACATTATTTCTTCACTAGAAATTAAAGAAAATTAGAGTGATTTTTACTCATACGTATGTATGCAATACTAATGTTATTTTTGAGATGACTAATGGCTTTTCACTTAACACTTATACAATAAAAACGTAAAGCCAATTGGGATCTTTAAATAAACCACATTTCACAGGCATAGCACTTTTAAGCTCCCGGTCTTATAGTTGGAAGAAACTTGAGAGCATTTCTCCCCTAGAAATCCATCTGAGCTGTGAAGTAAAAATATACCATGCTCATTTATTTCCTCTTTAACTTAAAAACTCTCTTTGGTTGAGTGCCCGTGATCGAATTAAATTGACGCTACGCAAAACAGGATTTAATAATACCATGTTGACAATTCACGTCTCTAGCACACAAATCATACAGTGGTATGTTAATAGTTTCCGCTCTAAACACTGTTCAAGCAAAAAAACAAAACACATCCATGTTACTTCCCTAGAATCGCCGGAGCCTCATCATTACATACACTTTAAAGTCTAACCCACTAAAGTCTGCTCCAATTTACATAAATTTTTCTATACAGTTTTTCACTGCCTCAACAATATACCTTCCAGTTGTGGTCGATAACTGACAAAGTCCTAAAAGTTCTTGAAACACATCAAATTTGTCATATTCGCCTTTTACGCAAGAAATACATTAGAGACAGCTGATGGGCCACTGTTAATCCCGCACGCCATAGGTTGGAAACCTTTGTTTTAGGGGGTAAATTTCTCACCTCTGCGTGGCATAAGAGCCCTTCTCACTTCGCGATATCACTTAACTTATGTAGGTAATTCATTTAAAACCAAGCGTCACATCGTGGTGCGATTTTCTTATTTAAACTTTAAAATACAGTGGAATTGAGACCAATGAAACTGTTTTAATATATTGAAAAAAAAAATGATTATTTTAAAATGAAAAATTACGAAACTGATCCCTGTTTTGCTGTTAAATCAATACTATAGAAAGCTGTTCTCTATAGGTTTTCTAGATCGAGCGTAATCTTGTATTTAAGTCCTTGGCTAACCGGCTGTGGGATGGTCTGTTGTCGTTCGACCATCATTTTATTGCATTATGTTAACAAGGATATAATTATAAACTATATCTACTGATATAATTATTTCAAATAATTGCTGTTCACGAGCTATAAGGGGTCAAACATGCTATTTTATGATTTTCCCTTACCATTGTTAAGCCAAAGTAATGGGCTGAAATTTAGTAAAACCAAACATGCATCAAGGTAGACCCCGGTAGATAAGAGCAGGTTCCTAATAGTGCAGGTAGACCATGGCAGATAAAAGCAGGTTCCTGGTGTTGACATTAGACCCATATAATTAATGAGGATTACGCAAATATATTTATAATATGTTAAAGACAAATTATTTGTAATTTACAACAAGCAGTTTAAAAGTGGTAGAATTAAACAACTTTTAATCATATATAAATAAAGTTCCTTTTACACCCCGATAGTTTGTTTTTATCTCATTTTGTAGTGAACATTGTAGTTACTAAGAATTAACTTGTTTTTTTTGTCTAACTATTCGTTAATTTTATTAATGGGACCGAATATATCATTGAAAATGTTTTGACTGTACCGATTGTAGCAACAACACGGAGTAGCAGAACACACAGTGTCTTCCCAGGGAGACCGGGTCAGATTACCAAACTAATGAATCACCTAAGTAAATTGATCCCTTCTATCGTTTACAACATTTTTCTCCTTTTTTCCCCCTTCCAACAGTCATTGGAGCTTGAGAAAATATTCTCCTCTATAACTTGTGTGCTTGATTTTTTAATTATTTTTACTTTCTCGCTATATTACAGGTAGAGAAAGTATTGTGATCGTAAAAAAAAAAAAATCGAACTCAAGATTTTGATGAATCTTGACGTTTCATGACCCCCCGTTTATAAAATAGTGCCATACTGAAACCACAAAATTAACATTTGAAACAACAGCATTTGAAAAATATGGCGGGCCAGCTTGAACTCAAGCTTACTTACAGGTTACTGTATAGGGAATACTCAAGTTAGCCCGCCACATTAAATGTTCTCTAGAATGCCTAATTTTATAGCAAAAATGTTAATTTTCGGGCACATATGAGCACAAACAATGGACAAACGAATGGCGGGAACCCAATTTTGATACTTTGATTTTTTTTAATGTGGTGGGCCCGCTTGAACTCAATTTTTCTACATGTTGGGGTATAGGGAAGGCTCAACCTAGCCCGCCACATTAAATGTTCTATAGCATGCCTAATTTTAGAGAACAAATATTCATTTTCGGGCACATATGAGCACAAACAAAGCTTAAACGAATGGTGAAAACAGAATTTCGTTACATTGATATTTAAAAATGTGGCGGGCCAGCTTGAACTCAATTTTTCTACAGGTTATGGTATAGGGGAGACTCAAGTTAGCCAGCCACATTAATTGTTATTTAGATTTTCTAATTTTAGAGCACAAATGTTCATTTTTGGACACATATAAGCACAAACAAAGCACAAAATAATGACTAAAAGAGAATTTTGTTATCTTTTGTTTTCAATATGTGGCGGGCTAGCTTGAGCTCTAGGGGGTCGCCTTCATTAAATGTTATCTAAAAGGCCTAGATTCACAGCACTAACGTTCATGTTCGGGAAAATATGAGCACAAACGAAGAACGAACGAATGGAGAAAACAGAATTTTGTTACATTGATATTTAAAAATGTGGCGAGCCAGCTTGAACTCGATTTTTCTACATGTTATGTATGATATAGGGAAATCTCAAGTTAGCCCGCCACATTAAATGTCATCTAGATTTTCTAATTTTAAAGCACAAACTTTCATTTTCGGGCACATATGAGCACAATGGATTGACTTAAATAAATGTTGTTATGTTGTGTTTTTCAATATGTGGCGGGCTAGCTTGAGCTCAAGTTGGCCCGCCACATTAAATATTTTCTAAATTGACCAGTTTCACAGCAGACGATATCACAGCTGAACAATTATTAACACAAGTAACTACATAACATTATTTGATAAAACGTCCAGGATAGGCTACATTTGAAAGGTAGGTTAAGTGCAGTCACAAATATATTTGAAATATAAGCTAGTTATTGTAATTGCTATGATATGTCATTGGTGCTTTCATTTTTATGCTAGCGCACGCTTACTTTGCTGTGATTGGTAGTCCTTAGCAGTCCGTATCGACTAGTTTTTAGAAAGTTAAAGTTGAGTCAATTTCTACGTAGTGATAAGTACTAAGTACTCTGTAGATAGTGCAATCTGTTACTGTGGAGTCGATCTCTTGCGGAGTACTACGCAGCACGCACCTTACGGAAACGGAGTCTGTAGATGAAGTTTTAGCCATCAGGATGTTTTTATTGATATAAGAATGTTATTTTTGGGCTTTGGGCTTGAGATCTAGTTTAAGGAGAAAGAGAAAATATATATTAGACGTAGAGGGGGTGATCGAGATAGGTAAAGTGCTCCACCAACTTTTGTACCAAAATACTTTTAATAGGCCTAAACGGAGAATGGAAACACCTATATACCTATATAGTGTTGAGCTCACAAGTGTGGGGAGAGAGGGCGAAGAATGATGGGGGAATGAGATCGCCACATTTCGATTCAATCTGTTTGTGGTATCACGCAAGGGGGCCTACAACAAGTTTCAAGCTCACTCAGTGAGGTTATATATGCACTTATAGCGCGTGCTGGGAAACGAACCTGGGACCCCTGGCATAGTAGGCAAACCATGATAGTGTTCTTGCCATGCTAGGGAATTGAACCTAGCACCCCTGGACTAATAGGCAAACTTGCTGTGCTCCCAATATGCTAGAAATCAATCCCGGAATCCCTGACCGAGTAGGCGGACACGCTACCGATTGATTTGTTGGATGGCGAGAGAAGTGGCCGTGAAGTTGGCATACCCTGATTTTGGTTGGAATAACAGTTTATACAACTCAAATATAATTCTTTGCGGTCTACAGTGATAGCATTTTACTATATTATTTGTGTTATTTTATAGATATTAATAATATCTGCCAATGACACCTGATGTATGAATATGTTAAAATTGTTTCAATAACCTTAGTAACGATCAGATACTGTGGGAAAAACATTTTATTTGTAACATTTGAATATTTAGAGAATGACAGTTGATTAATTTTATTTCGTTTTCCTGGGGGACAAAGAGGGGCCAATAAGATGACGAAACTAAGTCGGTGGCCTAACCGTCAGGAAGGGGAAACAAAAAGCTTCGAGCACCTTCACAGTTTGAATTTGCCACGTTCCCATTGGTGCAAAACCAACAAGGTAAAGAAGGGTAGGAAGGTAATGACGAGTAAATAGCGGTCCAACCGAGGTATTTAGTAGGGTTGGAACGAGCAAACCGGACACTCTTGTTGGAAAATCCGGCAGGACTCGTGCGAAACCTGTGACGCTCGGGAGGACTTTATTTATAATATAGTACTAATACTATTTGTCAAGCATTCATGATATACTCCCATTATAATTGACTTAATCAAGTGTGGTGTGTTAAATATATCATTCCTTCCATTATACCAACGGTGTAAGGCATAATTCATTATATATGAAATATTAAGGAATTCACAACGCAATAAAAGTCTAATCCTTTAGTAACTACCCTATACTTTTAATATATTAATGGCCGAAAATTAGTTATAAAAATGAACGTAACAACTGTTGGTCCTACCACAATCAGCCAATAACTATTGATACTCCCGAGTAACAAATGACCGTCAAGTTGGTAGCATTTACTTTTGCCATGGTAATTATGCTAATAGCTCATGGGCACCCCCATTTTCCTCATTTTCTGAGCCAGCTGGCTCATACTAAACTTCTCTTCTACGAGTGCTTCGGACATGGGCGTAGGAATAATTTAATTTGGGGGAGGGAGTCGTTCAAAAGCGTAAGTTTATGACATAATGTTAAAACGTATTACTAACCTAAAGAAATAAGAACAGTCTTATTTTATACAGAAGCAGTGGGCCTTTGTTTAAGGGGAAGGGGTAGGCAAGTAACAACTTTTTTTTAGGGAGTATATAACCTCCTCTAACCCGTATTCCCCTCACAGTTAATGTTAAGAAAATTGGATACTCTCTAGTAGCTATTTGGAGTGGTCCTTGGTTGGAGAATTTTTTTAAATTATTGTCTTCTAAAAGCTATCTAGAATAGTACTACCCCGAATTTTTTTGAAGTTTGATACTCCTAGAGGATATTTGAAGTGGTCCTCTCCTAGAATAAAAAATAAATAAATCAGATGGCCCTATAAACTAACCTATTTAGAGAGTTCCTCACTTGATTTTTTTGGTCCAAAATTAGAGACCTCTAGAATATATTTAAAGTGGTCTTTTCCCAGCAATTTAAAAAAAAATTGAATGCTTTTAAAAGATATTTGGTATGCTCCTTGCCTGTTTTTTTTTTTTTTAACATTAGATGTCTTTATAAACTACTGAAAGTGGTTCTCCTCGCTGACACATTTTTGAAAATTGATTACGTTCAGAAGCTAATTGGAGTGTTCCTAACGTGGATTTAAAAAAATATTATGTTCATATATAAGCTATTTGCAGGCCCCCCGCTCCCCATCAGTATTTTTTAAAAGTTGGTTGCATTTAGAAGTCAATTAGAGTGATATTCGTCTAGAAATTTGTTGAAAATTAAATGTCTCTATAAGTTATTTGAAGTTTGATACAAGTTTATTTTAAGTTTCATACTAAAAAATTCTAAAAATTTAGGGGGGTAAGGGGGTTTGAACCCCCTTCCCCCTCCCTACGCCCATGGCTCAGGAATAGTATTAACGTTACTTAGTGTAATAATTCACAATACTTAATGTAGTTTGTGTAAGGGTCGTATACAGGTAACAGTTATTAAAGACCCTGTTCGGTGACCGTGTGGTCCCAATAGACTAGAGAAACTGCTAATGACAGGGGGAATAAAGTAAAAATATTGGTAATTGTTTTCCACTCTCCCTCCACGCAAATGATGATACTATTCCTCGAAATATAACCTTCCGTATCCCTTAAACCATTCGCATAATTAGTGCATATGCGTATAACCTGAACAGGTGGTAAGACGCGTTGCTAAATAAAGTTATTAAAGATGATTTTTTTCATCATCATTATTTCTACACAATAAGCGATTATTTTAACCATTCAGAAAGTGGTTTACTTTTTCTTTATGGCCGCTTATGTGATTTAGTGGTCAGAGTTCCTGACTACAGATCCAGAGGTCCCGGGCTCGATCCCCGGCGCTTCTAGATTTTCTTTGAATCATCGGGTCTGGAACGGGGTTAGTTCAGCCTCCTCGTAAGGACAAAAAAGTGTCGGGTTGAATAAAAAAAAAAGGTAGTGGCTCTGGTTTGGAGAAATAAGATTAACGGCTAATTTTATTTATCGAATTATTATAATATTATATATTAAGTTATAAACATAAGTTAGTATAAACGAAATAAACATCAAACTGACTTGACGCTTTTATGGGGTTTCCCCCTTCGTGTCTTACTACCCGTCCGGGTTATAGCGTTTACTATAGGGAGAAAGGAACGATAAAGATGGGGTTTGGAGGAAATTCACCCACATTTTCATGGAAGGAGATTGAGAAACCATTTAGAAAAAAAATAATCCGAATGCTGTTAAAACCTGGATTACTTCTCTAAGGGTTCAGGTAAAGTAAAAATGATAGGACTGGTACCGGCATTTATGATTGATTAGACTTTTGTTAAGTTTCATTTGTGAATCATTAAATTCTAAGAAATCTTATCGTGCATTGCACACGATCTTTTCATAATGCTCCGTGCACTCTGGCGGTGTTTCCGTACTTAACGTAATTTGGCAGTAGCGACGTTTAAGGATGAATGCATGCGCTAAAGAGAAGTCTTAATTAGCATATTTAAAAAAGATTTATCCTTCTTTCAAACAAAAGTAAAATTAAATATCTTCGTTTTGAAGATTGATTTGAGAGTTCATGGTCATAACTTTAAAAATATACGGTATTTTCCCAATAGATACACACTCAAATTTTAAATGTATACATACATAAAACAATTTTCGGAAAGGAATTTTATGTTTGTTAATTAATTTAACTATTCCCAAAATAGGGATGAAAACATCGATCGTGTGAATGCGTGCCGTATATTTCGTAGTACCGGTAGCTAATTTGTAGGTTTTAGTTTTCGAAATTACCTAAGAAGAAATTTCGTATTACTGATTTAAGTACGAAAACATCGCCCGTGTGTATGGGACATGAGTACTCTTTTAATTTTTCGATCGTGAACTCGGCTATTCATGCATTCAATATCTTACTGTGCTTCTATCCGGTGTTATTATGCTAATGACTAATGAGAGTTTCTCGCGGGAGAGATAAGCCTCCAAAAATAATCGAGATTGATGAGGGAAGGGTTTACGAAACGCGCGATCGTTCCTATGGCAACGACACTGCGTGTCACATTTGCTTATTTCTATTGTGTGAGAGAGTTCCCCCTCTCTTGTTTCAGGAAGCGGAGCAGTGGTAGGGGAAGGGCTGGCTGCCGAAGAGGGGAGGTATACATATCAAGCTGGTAGTTGCGGGCTGACTCGCCCGGCACCGCCACCGTCGCATCTCCCCCACCGTCTTGGATCAGCCCAGCTGTTCACTGGTGGGGAAGGACAACAGAAGTTCGCGGAAGTTTAGACGACAAAAGACTTAGTCAGTGCGTGTCGATGTCTTTAAACGGCAAGATGCGGTTGTCGCGTAGGACTACCGTCTGCCGGTTCGTTGTGACGTTTTTAGTGCTGGTCGCGTGTTCGTCTCCCGCGCGGGGTAGCGCAGCAATCAGGGTGGCTGTGAGAAACCTAGGGGATGCCCTCAGGAGCAACGTGCTGGACTCTGTCAACTACAGCGAACCCGAGGTCGATCTGGCGTACCTCTCGACCACGACGTTCAACGCTCGCGGCATGGGGACGCTTTATAACGTCACCAACGTCTTCTTGGACCTCATCGTCAAGGAAAAGGCGTATCCTGAAGGTAAGTCTTTTATCTTCCTCTCTGCTTTCACTCGAACAACCGGTTTGTCCGTAGGCTTCTGATGAGCCTTAGGGCGGGTTCGCCATCTGGCGTGATAAACTGTACCTAACAGGGCTTTACAACTAGAGAAGGGGTGTTATTTAATGTTCATCCCTTCCCCCCCTTCACGTATCATTATTAATCATTATTTTTGTGTTCCTCATCAATGCCGAGGATAGTAATATAATTCACACCTTCGAATCCAATTTTATTTTAAAAAAAAACAACACATATTTGCTTCATGGGGGATTTTATATAAATGCGTTCTTACGTTTCCATGTTGACGTTAAAAAAAGGAGGGGGTAGGTACTTCACGATGAAATAAGCTCTTGCTCCCCCACTCCATTCCCTTCAAAATACACTTCTGATCTAAGCTTTGTTTCCGCCACATATTAATTCAAGGGTGGGGAAAATCGACTCTAGGGGGGGGGGGCGATTAAAAATAGTCTCACAAGGACTACTAATAACTACCGACACTACTAGAGAAACAATAATTATTGGCCATTAAAACTTTGTCTTTTCTATGGATCCACCATACATCATACCTAACCGGTGTGAATCGGTAACATTACTGAAAAGTAAAAACACTATTATTTATGAGTTAATCATTCCGCGATCTGTTTCTAATATACAATAATGACTTGTAAATCAACGGCGGGCCACATTTACACGCTTTTATTTCCAAAAGAGGCATACTGTTTTTATTACTACCTCTAGCCGCTAAGCTTCCTGATATATACCTTGGCCTGATATAACAACCATTAGTGATTTGGAAGGACGAGTAAGATTGGTGAGAGGGAGGTGAGTGGGGGATCCGTGTGTATGAGTGAAGATTACTCTTACTGTACCGCAGCCGAAACATGCTTTCGCTAACAAAATCTAGAATAAAACTGCATTGACGGGCACGTAAACTGAATGTCAAGTATATCTAAGTCTGGTTTGGTGAAGCCGAATCCCGGCCCGGGTGCACTGAGTATTTTTTCTCCCACATGGTTTCCCAAACTCGTCCTAGGCGGGTGCATTTTCAAAATTCTACATTCCTAATTCCTACCCCATTAAAGTAGTTAAACTGCGTTTTGCTCGGACGGGTAGTAAGACGTGCAGGGGAGAGACGTAAAAAGCGAAGAAGCCTAACACTAGATGACCAAATACATTAATTTATTTTGAGCCGAGTCATACATGGAACCATACATGGACGTAACTATGATTAATTGTTATAAATGTTCTCTTTTTTAGCGGTAGCTCTATATATATTTTTTATGTCAGATGCCCACGTAAACCGGGCCTATAAATGGACCTCTGATTACTCTCTCGACACGTCATGCTCATTCGCGCACGTCATCGCCGTTAACATTTAACTACCCGTGAAACACTACGCCATAGGCCAATAACATGTCTAATTAATTCTTCTACGATTACACTGTGTCGGATTGCGACGTAAAACTTCAAGATGATGTGTTGTATAAACCACTTTCGTGCGTGAACTTGGCTAAACCGTCGTACTGGAAAGAACGCGCATGCGCTTATCATGTTGGCCACAGACAGGGAATTTTTGGATAACAGGGAAATGTCAGGGAATTTAACTAAAAATAAGAAAAAGTCCGGGAACTAAAAAAATTGTCTAAAATATCCCATTAATTTTGCAACTAAACACTAAAACAAAAGTTAATAATAGTCCTACCTAAATTAAATAACATTTTAATTTTTAAAATAACTGATACAACTGTTTATGTTTAGTAGATACAATTTTTTTAATATGTGATCAATAATTAACGAAACAAAAGTCATAATTCACCATTAAAACTGGAAAAAAGTAGTCAGGGAAAATTGAAAAATGTTACCTGGAAAAGTCAGAGAATTTTGTAAAATATGTTTTGTAGCCACCCTGGATTATATCATAAATACAATGTATTTTTTTTTCTAGCTGCACTAAATTCCTAAAATTAAAATAAAATAATTTGCAAATTGCAAAACTTTCAGTTTAGCTCACTTGGACTACATGGCGCTCTTACGCGATTAGCAAAAAGGTTTAAAATTATGTCGATGGATTATGGCTTAGAATATGTAGTCAAAGGACTTGACGCATGAATACATCAACGTAGAGCGAGTATATTTTTTCATCTGTCAGAAGTTTATCCGACTATGGAAAGACCTATAGTCCCATATACAGCCTATCCAGCGTAGGAGTGATGGTTACTAAGAGATATCATGTTTATAGCAGCAAACTTTGGTTGAAAAGTCACTTAATGTTCTATGTGGAAATAATTATTATTTGGTACTATGACTATATTATCGATCAAAAGAGTTTTTAAACGCTTCTATTAATACTCCCCTAAGGATTACTGTATAATTGGCTTTTTCCCCAACTAATTGAAAGAACAAAAAATATTAATAAAACAATTTTTTTTTTCGCGGTTGCGACAACAGGATATTATATCTATACTTATATACTTATACTTATAATATTATAAAGAGGAAAGATTTTTTTTTGTTTATAATGGATAAATTCAAAAACTACTTGACCGATTTTAAAAATTCTACATTATCAGCGAGTAACATAGGCTATATTTTTTTTGAAAATTAAATTTATTCCTCATAAAAATGTCGATAGTTTATAGTCGTTGGAAAAAAAAAAGTTGTTGAAGGGAAAGTGGGTTGGTGAAGGTCGAGGGGGGATATGGGTTAGGAAAGAGGAATGAGATGAAAATAGGAGGGAGGATAAAAAGAGGGAGGGGGCTATACAGTGATGGTAGGACTGTATCTTAAAAAAAAAAGTATAAAAAAGTTTTTATATTGACATGATGGGTGATTTGAAGCTTTGTTTTACAGGATTCGTTACAATATTTTTTTACGGGGAAGGGGGCTAGCTATATTATATTATAGTGCATGAAATAATAAATTAAAAAGTACACTTGCATCTTCTTATAACTGGTTACCATAAATTATAACACAAATATGTTTTATAGCTTAGAGAAAATACAAAGTATTAGTTTCAAAATAAAAGTTTTTATGTTGTAAACGCATGCGCATTAACACAGTCAAATACGGTTTGTGTGACGTTATCATCCCCCCTCGTTTTGTCTTGTTCGTCATCTTAATTTATGAAGAGAACGTAGCCATTTAGAACAGTGGTTCTCAACCTTTTAGTTACATGCACCTTTTTCACCACGTGTCAGAATGTTATTACCCCTCTCCCCCCACGCTCCCCCTTAATCGTTGCATTCTGAATCACATATATATAATATTGAAAATACTTTTTTTTTCTATATTAGTACATAAATACATATTAGGCTACTTTGGTTATGTTTACTGTGGAGCCTTACAATTAGATTGAAATTACCGTTCAGCGAGTTCATTGCGTCAAACTAAACAAGCAAGTCTGAAAATATTGTAGTTTGAAGATTTTTTTTCCTAACAGTTTTAGTCTGTGGTCTTAATTACCCCCCTAAAACCATACAATCCCCCCCTCCCCCCGGCCAAGAACCCCTGATTTAGAAGCTCTCGTTTGGATAGCATTTTTTAAGTGACCCCCAGATGCCTCTTCCACAATAAAGAAACATCCAAACAATTATTTTCATACGTTCCTGTTTCAATAATATAGGCCTAATGGCTTAAAAAATAATAATTAAAAACAAATGGTTTGGTGTGATTGTTTTGACTGCCAATAGTTAGAGCAAATCATATGGTTTACCGACTGGTTAAATAAGATTAGATCTGGATGTCCAATCCTATGGCGAATGGACAGTAATGAATCCCAGCTTAAGTTAAGACGTTTGTAATTTTTGTACAACTCTACAGATACTCTAAATATAGTTTTATCCGGATACCCCAGTGCCCAATCACTTTTGTTATGACACTGGGAACAGTCTTAATAGCGTTCAGACATTTACCGACAAACGTAACTTATATGGCGGCTTAGATATTTAAAATTTGTAAACTTTAATATGATAGTCCTCAAAGTAATCATTTTTATTTAAAAATTGTAAAATTAAAATTTGTTATTTAGAACTCTAAAAATTACTGCCGAAAGAAATCTTCGTTTTCTTAAATTGCGTCTTCCCTTTTGAATATGTTTGAGTTCAATTTTTTGGCGCATTCTTGTTATATAAGCTTTCATTTTTTAGAAATGATTAAAATTGAATGTTTAAAACTACGGGAATTATTAAGAGAGGAATTTCTTCACATTTAATATAAAGAGAAAACGAACCTACCTGCATTTGGGAGAATAAGAAACCACTTTGAGGGGAAAAAAATACAATGAAATGCATCCACCTGTGATTATAACCCTGGTCTCCCCGTCACAGGCAAACCAGACAATATCATACTAGTGCCTTGATCCGTGTGCTAACCAGTGAGGATGTGTAATCGGGTAAAGGTAATACATATTACGGAATATTTAATTTAAAGTACTGGTACCTCGTTTAAAAAAACCTCGACTAATAATATTATTTGTCACGTTACCATAACTTTAACTCACTATCTTGAATTAAATTAATTAACTCAACTGATAGCCTGTCTGACCTTGAGCTCGTAGGCATGAGCACAATCCCGCCCGACTTATCACCGAGTGTTTTTTTCACGCAGGGACTTCCATATTTCTTTCAGGTAATGCAGGATTATTTCCATCCTTCTCTCCCAAATCTTTCTTTAAGTTCTTAATAAAGTATCAAACTGGTTACATTATTTTTTAAATAATGAAGACATTTTTGAATATTTAATTTATATTAATAAAATTAATGAAGAGTTTTTTCTGTCCGTCATAAGTGTTGCGCGATCTGTACAGTACGAAGAGATATGAAATTTATAAACTAGTAACCCCTATGCACAAACATGTGCACCTCAAATTTCGGAATTTGAAAATTTGAATTTGATTTTTTAAATTAATTAAAAACTGGCCCAGAAGAAATAAAATAAAGAGATTTTTTCCCGTCTGTTTAAAACAAAGAAAATTATTACCAGGGGTAACCGCGCAGTGGATTGCGTGGTTACCCCTGGCAGAGCTGAATACTTCTGCTAGTGTAATATAAATTATTATTATTATTATTATTATTAGCACCGCGTCTTACTACCCGTTCGGGTTATACGCACTTACGCTAATATGTAATGGTAGGGTTATTGTGAGATGAAATGAAGGACCTACAGTTTAACGTGGAATCCGAACCACGGTGGAGGCCTGGTATTCCCCACATTCACAAGATGTCTTGTCAGAGGTGAAGGAAGGGTTTGGTAATCAGATAAATCTTTGCCGGGACCGAGGATTGAACCCCGGCCGCCAGCATAGAAGTCTGACACCTTACCCCTAAGACCACCAGGTCACCACTGTAATATAAATTAAAACACACAATAAAAACAAATTATTTCTCATTCCCCTTTTACTTAAATTAAGTCGTTATTCACTTAGCAACTAAACAAAACACCAAGTTTAATCTAGTAAATGTGGTGGTATTTATTATTTCACTTCATCCGGTGCTAGTAATACTGATAAAAACCATAATTATATCTCTGGGAACAAACCCATTCTTCTTCAATGCTATTGATAATTCTTGTAATAACTGAGCAGTTTTGCTGATATCAGAAGTTAGGGATTCTTATCGATTCAGGTGACCTGGTAGTCTAGGGGTAAGGTGTCAGACTTCTATGCTGGCGGCCGGGGTTCAATCCTCGGTCCCGGCACAGATTTATCTGATTACCAAACCCTTCCTACACCTCTGACAAGACATCTTGTGAATTTGGGGAATGCCAGGCAACCACCGTGGTTCGGATTCCACGTTAAACTGTAGGTCCTTCATTTCATCTCACAATCACCCTACCATTACACATTAGCGTAAGTGCGTATAACCCGAATGGGTAGTAAGACGTGGTGCTAATAATAATAATAATAATCTTATCGATTCTTATCATTTTCCATGGTACACACTTGGCGGAGTGGAGGGGGCGTTGTTACATCAGTAGAATATAATATATTCCCGCATCGGTGGGCACTTAGAATAAATGTCAGGTTCATATAATCTGGTTTGCTGGTGAAGTTGATGTAGGGGTTGGAATCCCGGCTGAGTGTACTGAAGCTATTTTTTACTTAATGGTTTCCCACTCTCCCTTCAAAAAATGCTGCATATTTACTTCAAACTAAACGTTTCTCATCCCTACTTCCCTAGAGAGGAAAAATGTGTACAGTCCGGACGGGTTGAAGATGTGTTGGAAATATAGAATAAATCGGTACCATAGTGATTTACTAGAGAGTGATTTTAGTAAGGTAAAATTAAAAAAAGGTTGTATTTGAGAAAAAATGTGTCATCACCTTGTTATGGATTGTCAGTTGGGGCTAGAAGGATAGAAGGAACACACTACCCTGATTTTATTTCGAATGGACATTTGGAGAGCTTTTTAGAAAATACAAAGTCTTTTGCCTGCTACAAATGATAATATTTGACCATATTTTATAGTGTTATTTTATAGGACTATTGATAATAGGTACCTACCTATACAAAGCTACAGCGGCAGATCACATGACTTGACGTATGGATACGTGAAATTAGATATAGTTACTATTTCAAGATGTCAGATATGTCCATTAGGAAGAAAATTGGGGCATAAGCCCTACTTTATATTCGAAAAAGATATATTGGAATCGAAGGGCGGAAACTTGCAAGAATGAAGGCATTTATTTCTATCGTGTTGAGAAAACATCTAAAAAAGTATCCGACAATAACTATTTTCAGTTTGAACGTATAACAGTATTAACCTGGATTGGCTGGTTGCGAATCATCCATTGCGATTGTTCAGAGGAATAATTTAGGAGAAAGAGGATGAAACATAAATAAATCATAGTAGAATTTAAAGTTTACTTACTTTGTCGCTTTCTTAATTCTCACCTTATAATCATAAGCTCTTCTCCTGTACGAACAAAATCTCAACTTGTACTCATCAACTTTCTCCTTGTGCTCATCAGTCTTCACCTTGCTCTCATCAGCTCTCATCATGTACTCATCAGTTATCAGCTATCATCTTCTAATCATAAGCTCTCAATTTGAAGGGTACTTATCATTTTGTCAAGAAGTTGAGATATTCAGAGACAGATTGAAAAAAACTTTTTTTAACTGTTACAAAACATACTAAAAAATATTTATACGTCAACTCATTTGAGCTGCATCTTTCGCTCTATATAGATAATATTAAAACCTATAAAATAACACTTGCATTTAAATGTTATCAATGTTGATCGCATAAAATGTGTGTATAGGTAATATACAAGTCTCTTCATGCCATAATCATTTTATATTCACGTTAGCAATTGTGCATTTATGGCATCATAGGGTCGACCGCAGAAACGACGACAAACCAAAAGAGACGCGTTTATGCTACGAGTGCGCTCCCTTTTTCTTGCTGTCTTCATACAGTGAGAACTCCACCGCGAGGCTGTTTTGAGGTAGAGGTCACATGGAAGGGATTCTAGTCCTCCGTCTTCTCACCCTAAGTGTGTAATCGATTGCTATGAAAGGGTCAGACGAGTTTTTTTTAAACATACTCTCAGATTTACACTAGAGATGTGCATCGAATGAGAAACATCGTCTGGAAAATATTGATGTTTTATACAAACAAAACTGTTTTCTAATAAAGACAACGATGTATTTAAAAAAAATCTTCTAAATAATTTGAATTGAATTACATTTGTAATAAATGGATTTAAAACTTCTATATCAATTTACATGTGATTATGTATATTAATTTTATATATCAGTAACTAAGACATTAGTACTAAACATTGATTGTTGAAAATCATTGACCAGCGAACTTCACTGGCGAAAACATCAAATCTTCACTATCATTGTTTAAAAATGGAGCAACATTCAACGAGGGTGTAAAAATAGATCTTTCAACATCGATGTTAGAAAATCTTAAGCCAAAAAGTATCGAGTCTTTTACATCATTGATTGAAAATCGACAACATACATCGATTACGTAATCATCGAACCTTCAACATCGATGGTTTAAAAGTAACCATGCTTGATGTCTAGTGGAATCAGATCACCGGTGCTCATAGTGGAAAGGGCGTCAGTCTCCTTGGTGTTAAACTTACAATTATATATAATTATATAAAATAAAACCTGCTTAATTGGTAGTTCGGGGTCTGTCTGACAATGGAATGATGGTAACTTGACATCTAGCAAAAACGGTTAAAACGAAAAAGAAAAAAAAAGAAAAAAAAGTTGCGCAAGTTTTGACTGCTAAAATTGACAACTAATCAATATAATATGGTCTTGCAGATCACATGGTTTGGCGAATCGATACATGAAAGTAGATCTTGTAACATTTTCTAGCTGTCACCCACACTCCAGGGTGTATTCGCTGTTGGATATAATCTATATAGGGATAGGGGTGCTGGTCAGGAGTTGGGGGTAAAGGAGATCTCATTGGCTTGTTACCGGTTTTGTCCCTTACAAAAATAGGTCACTAGTCTCTTACTATAACATATTATATCCTCCTTCCTCCAACCCTCCTACAAATAAACAAATCAAAAGGGTCGTTGGCAAATGGATTTGCAAATAAACAAAACGAAAAACTATCTTAATTTTTTCTAGTTCATAGTATTCAAACGTGTGTTATTTAAAGTCTTAATCTACGTGGTAGGGTTGAGGAGGGCTGATAAGGGAAATGTAACAGAATTAGAGGGAAATGAGAAAATCACAGCAGTGTGGAAAATGATCTCCGTTGCGTCCGACCAGTATCTGAACCTTGACCTCCATGTCAGGGTCATGCTCGTATTTTACGATCCTAATGCTCTTGACCGCTGGACCACCGATATGAGTATCGTTTGAAAATACGTTTAGCTATGAATTGGCAACCACACGCTTGGATTTCTTTTTGCAGCCTCATTCATTTTAGGGAGAGTTACGACGTTGTATTTCTTTATCCCCCTTGTTGGGCTTTGGTTTGAATCCCGGTTGAAGAAAACACAAAGAACGAGGTGCTTAGAGCTCATTATCGCCATAGGGGAATAACCTGCTTCGGCGTCAAGCAGAATAAATGCCAGACTCATTTTTATATGCCGATTTTCTGATGATGGACAGATCAGGCTTCGGATACCGTCCGAGTGCCTTAAGCTAGTTTTTTTTTGTAGTTTTACATTCCTCCGCCCAATTGTGGGTACATTTTCTCTAAATTCTACTTTCCCAATTCTTAACCCATTTAGACCGGGTCAGTAAGACGCGGTGGGAAATACAAATAAATAAGCGTTTTTGAAATCATAATCTAATAAAATTATTATTATTATTATTATTATTATAACTTATTATTACATGATCAACTACCCTTTTATTTAACTAAACAACTGCAGGCGTTAGACTCGCATCGCACTAGGTCGTACTTAAACGGGTAGATTGGAGTTCGAATCACAGCCAGGTTTATTGGGAGGTGATTTTTCAATCCAAAGTCGTTGATAATCTTCGTGTGTGTTAGACATAGAAAAACTCACGCACAAAACAGCACTTTCACCTGGAATTGTATATACATGACGGTTACAAAAAGTGGCCGCCTTCAGGCAAGACTTTACTTAAAAGCTGGCCATGTTAATTTCACGATGTTACGTTTAATGTCGGTACATAATTTAGTTTGTTCTCGTGTTTCCCTTCTAGAAGTATTAGAATATGCATTTGGACGTCGGCATCGGTAAGATGGCATTTTTTTTTACTAAATTTACTATTCGGGTACAAGGACGGCCCTATATCTTAGTGCGATTAACTCTGCGTCTCTTTAGTCACTATCTAGAAATTGAACCAGTGTGCCCTAAACTATAGTTGATCTCCCTTGTGACTGGCTCCCTTGGGGATTGGAGAGTACAATAAGGGTAGGCCTAAACGTGTTTTGTGAGCTCTGTCGCAAGAACTGGTTGCCCCTGTGTGTTTGCTTGAGGTTGCTACGGTCTCTTTGTCTATATTTGAATTTGCGGCAGTTAGGGACGCTTTGATCCTCTTGTGTGCACCCTAAAATGAGAAGGGGTGTATTTTACAGGGGAGAATTCTAACGGAATTAGATGCCAATTGACGGTTTGAAGTAGGAGGGGAAAAACAAGATACTGTCGGCAATTGTTAGGGGGAAAAAAACTAGGCCAGAAGGGTTATTAGGATGAAATGCATTAGTATTCGTTTGAAAAAAAAAAGTTGAAGAAAACTTTCGTGGAAAAATCACCTCCGAAGTTTTAGGTTGGGACTCGAACTTAGTCTTTATTTCGTAGGACAGTATCAGGCCAACTGGTTCTGAGCTAACCGACCAATTTAGAAAAGTTAAATAGCATTAGAATTTATGTTGGGTACATAAAACTTCAATCCTTTTTTGTGACCCTTTTATTTATGTTTATTGGGATATTATTACTGATATGCTAGTACAATACCTTAGTTAAGTTAGGATAATCCGTTTATTTCTGCACAGTGAATGAAAAAACCTATATTTTAATATTAATAGTAAAAAATAATAAATTTTAACTCAATTATTAATTTGTCTAAAATTTTTCCAGAAACGTATCAATACATTCTTAAATTTAAAATGGCATTGGGGTGTTTCAATAGAGCATGTAACGATAGCGGAGGAAAGATGAGGAAAGTGTAATAAAAATAAATGTACTTGCATATGCATGTAGAAAGAATGGCAAATAATTGAGGAAAATACACCTTCAATACACCCGGCTTTGATTCAAACACTGACCTCCACGTCACCGGCAAACTAGACCATGAAGTTGACGTCTTAGTCCGGGTGCTCAGCGTTTCGAGTGGTGAAGTTTGTTTTTGTTATTTAATTTAAAACATATGTTTAGAATATGTAGCCAACTGTCAATCTTATAATGTAGACCTAACTATTTTATTTGCCTTCGTCAAATATGTTTGGAAAAATTAAAAAAAAAAGAAGAAAAAAGGAAACACGCTAAGTTAATCAAACAAAATTTAAACTTGTTATGGTTTTCATTTATTTAAAGGTGGAGGAATAAAACCTTCCCCCCCCCCCCCCCCCCTAGAACCGATGGGAAAATATGGCGGTTTCCAACAGTGTTTCTAGCAACACACCCTGCAATTAAGGTGGGAGTATGGGGACGCGAGAAAAGGGCAATGTTTTTTCAGTTTTTATTTCAAAACTTTTTTTGGTCAAAATAAATCAAATATTTCTCCACTAGAAACATTGAAACATTGAGTTTAATTTTCTTCACAGTTTTTTTAATATCTGTCAAGGGTGTTCTGTAATTTATTGACAATTTTTTCTCTTAATTTAAAAAGTTTATCAACTAATGCCGCTATGGTCATGACATATTTAACAACTGTTAATCACCCTTAGAACAAAATTAAATTCTTTGTTCCTACTGAAGCGATATTCTTTTTATTTTAGCAAAAAAAAAGTTTCGCTATAAAACTGCTAAAACATTGACTTTTCTCGTGTCCCACCTTAATATCATGTTTTGAATACTTGAGGGTGGTTTTGTACCACCGCATTTAGCCCTCATCAACTCTGTATCATCCAAACCCTTTAGCCTAGCTTCTGTTATCTTCTAATATCACCTTCCACTCATTCCCCCCCACCCTAATAGGTAGGGTATAGTAGTGGATTAGGCTGTTTACGAGGGTGGAAAGGGCAACAGGAGGGGTGGTAGGTTGTGATTAGCCTCCTACCAGGCTGGTACTTCATTAACATGGGATTGGTCCCTGGCGTTGATTGAAAACTGGGAAGGGGGAGTCCGAAAAATGCCGATGTGACTATATGGGGGTTAAAGGTCCTAATTAAAAAATCAATTTTCCTCCTTCCTTGAAGGAGGGTAAGTCTACTAAATGTTTAAGAAGGGACATCCTTGTATCCTCCTCCCCAGCCTAATATTTTCCTCACTGAAGAACTTTTTTTAATCCAATGCAGACACAATGTTGCGTTTAAATACCGGAAATGAATCGTTATGAAAATTGAATACGGTAGATTCACATGTTTTTTGTTTCATTAGATAAGAGAGAGAAAACGATGATTATGATTAATAGTTTGTTCTTATTTTGATATATACAGCTGGGCACATGCAAATATACGGATGTACAGATATAGGCGCATATTACATGCGTATACGTTTCTTTAGTAAATAAAAACATAAAAACACATACAAAATATTAAGATCGTTGTGATTTTTTTGACCTTTGTGTATGTGCCATTCTTTATGACCATACTGCATTTAATTTGTAGCTGACTTTTTGCTTTAAATATACTAGAAATAAAAAATAAAAAACATGTCAACAAATCTTGATAAGTCCTTAAAACTTTTAGAATTATTGAAAGTCCTGAAACTTTGCTTATAATTTTTTAGAAAATTCTAAAATATCTGAGTTGAAATTTATCATCTTATATAGCAATAGTGAATAAAGTGCTGGCATTAACTATTATTTTATTTTGCTAGACGCTGGAAAGTAGGATTCTTTATATATCAAAGTGATGGTCTCTTTAAATAGACTACATAACTTTATGGACTGTACAGTATTTATTTTTAATCGTATTTTACTGTAAAATCTTAAAATTGAGGACAGTAGTCTGCTTGTGTCGCTTTAACTAAACAACGCTTTCCCCTTACAAAGCGCATGCTCACTGATTAAGTCGGTTGGTTTTGAAATTTTATTATATCTCCCAAGCAATTCTTGTCAACAAGAACCGACAAAGCGAAAACTATTTCAACTAGCCTGTAGGGGGCCAAACGCGCTGAAATATTGTGATTGGTATGCTCTTGTTTTAAAGTGAATATGTAAGTCCACAATAAGGTGACAGACTCTTGGTTTATCGTTGACAGGAGAGTGTGGGGGTGGAATCCCGCTTGGGTGTACTGAGAGTTGTTTTGAATCCTAAATAGCTTTTCACCTTCCTTCCATAAGGATATGGGTATACTTTCTCTAAATTATTTCTTCCTAATCCCTATCCCATTGGTGGGATCAAACGCGGCTCTAGTGGACAAGTAGTAAGACGCGGCACAAAAATACAAAAATTAGAGCCTTGGAAAAAACAACTTAACTTCTATATTTTCCGTAGCAGAAGCGTACGTGTAAACTCGTTGACATTGTTTATCATCTGTAAACACTAGAGGGATTCGAACAAAGCCAAGCTTTCTGAAGAGATAAGCATCACGCAGATAATGTATGATTTGCAGGAAACACAGATTAACTGTGAGGCTAACAAGGGATGATGGTAGCTTTTCGGCCTTAGTTTTGATATTTGGTTGTGAGTTTTGGGTCCAGACGCTGTCCCATCCCCTATATGCAGGAGGCTAGGCTTTGTAGACTGAGTTTTAGATTACAACGCACACATCGCACTATTTATGGCGGTTACAAATTCCACTATAATGTTTTTTCAGGCCACAAACCCCACCAAAATGTTTTATGTGTCTGCAAACCTCACGAAAATGTTTTGTGGGTACAAACCCCACTACGATGTTTTCCGTGACCGCAAACCCCACTAAAATATTTTCTATGACTGCGAACCCCATTTCATTTTTTTTCTGTGGCCGTAAACCCCACTACAATTTTATCTGTGGCCGCAAACCCCACTACAATTTTTTCTGTGGCCGCAAACCTCACTAAAAGGTTTTCTGTGACCATATACCCCACGGCCGCAAGTCCCACAAGGCGTGACTCACGCAAATTAAAAAAAAACCCAAAGAAAGATGAGCTAATCTAACAACACCCTCATTTAGAACAGTAGGACAGTATCCGACACTTATAAAAACTACTAAAATTATTTCATATTATACTCAAAATATACTTCAATTCAAATGTTCAACAGCTGTAATTTCGGAAACATAGGTCTAGTATCAATACTGATAAAATAATACTAATATGTAATGAAATGATTTTGCTATCAATATTGACCGCTAAAATAGTTTTGTATTTCATAAAATGTTATTTCTACTGTAACTATACTTTACAAACCAAATGGCTATACAGTTGACATTAAATAAAATGGTAACCTAAAATTAATTCACAAACATTTCAAAACCTCATAACTCATAAGTGTTTTTTAATTATAATATTTAATTCACAACTGTATGATCAATTAAGGATTTACTTTTATCACTAGCGAATAAAATTCATTAAAGGGTTGTATATGTAGGTATAATTTCACTTGCTTAAAATAGTATGTAGCACGTACATTTTTAGATAATATAAAATAACTACAATATTGTAAATAATAAAAGTGTGAGTTCTTCCTCCTGATAACATTGAATTAAATAATAAAAGTGTGAGTTCTTCCTCCTGATAACATTGAATTAAATAATAAAAGTGTGAGTTCTTCCTCCTGATAACATTGAATTAAATAATAAAAGTGTGAGTTCTTCCTCCTGATAACATTGAATTAAATAATAAAAGTGTGAGTTCTTCCTCCTGATAACATTGAATTAAATAATTGAGATCAATCAATATAATTATTTTAATAGTGAGAGAGAAAAATCGAAAGAAATTATATCTCGTAATACATAATAATAATAATAATAATAATAATAATAATAATATAATCTATTTTACTATAGTGCCGTTCAACAGTCACAAGACCTACAGGATAGCACTGAAAAATAAAAAAGTATCTGACATGTAAGCATAAATACACAATAAAATAGAATAAACATTCATACAGTAGCTAAGTAAAGATAAACACAAAGTTACAAAAAAAAAGTCATATTAATAAAGAGTAGTAGTGAAAATCAATAAGCATTGATATTATTAAAAAAAAACAATAAGCAGAATTATTCACATTTTAATAGTCGGGGGTTTTCCACTCTCCCTCCACGCAAATGGGGTTCACTTCCTCTAATTCAACCTTCCCAATTCCTGATCCATTAGCGTAATTAGTACCTAAAGCGTATAACCCGAACGGGTAGTAAGACGCGGTGCTAAATATAAATATAATAGTCGGGGTCGAACATGAACTGAGTACATTATTGATGAGGGGAGTTCCTTTAGTAACTCTTCGAGTTTGGCTCTTCTTCTATGGTAAAAGTCGAATTCGAAGAGTTAAAGTAATAATAATAATAATAATAATCTCTAATATAATAATTACCAATTCCTCTGTCCAGCAAAAAAAAAAAATATATATATATATATGGCGAAACATATAAAACCTAGGAAGCTGAAATTTTTCAGGCAAGTAGCTCCAAACCCTAAAGGAGGCAACAATACTTGGTGACTGAAAATTCCCATTGGGGACATTAAAAAATAGGGGGTTTTATAAAAAAAAAACAAGTTGAAATATTCTCGAAGCCCAGAACAGCTGGGAAGCTGAAATTTTGCAGGCAGGCACCTAACCCATAAGGGTGCAGAAATACTTGGCAACAGAAAATTCCCCTCTCCCCTCCCCCCAAGCAGGGATTTACAAAAAACCAAAGTAGAAAAAATCTCGGAACTCATATAATACTTAAGGAGCTGACATTTTGTAAAGACAGGTAGCCCTTAATTCAAAAGGGTGCAACAATACTTGGTGAACAAAAGTCTCCAAGAGGGTAGGGGTTAATGGCTGGTTAAACGGTTTACTTTTCATTCAAAAACCAATGTCGAATAATTCTCGAAGCCCAGAAGACTTAGGAAGCTTAAATTTCTTCAAGCAGCTAGTCCCTTACCCAAAAGAATGCGAACATTCCTATTGTAGGCCCCAAAATGGGGGATTTCTAAAAAACCAAAGTCGAAAAGATCTCTGAGTACAAAAGACCTAGGAAACTGAAATTCTGTAGGCAGGAGCCCCTAGCCAAAAAGGGTGCCGAAATTCTTGGTGACCTAAAAGTCACCTGAGGGACACCGAAAAACGAAAACGCATACAAAAAATGTTGTTTATGATAAAATATTCAATTGGGGAACAGTTTCTTACTTTTATTGTAGTAAATATTTTATCTTTATTATTATTATTATTATTATTATTATTATTATTAGATGTTTTGTCTTACGACGGGTCCATTCCTTTTGTCATTGGAGTTAGACCGCCAATTTGCCCCGTTTTCTGCCTTCTTCAGCTCCCATAATTTTCTCGTTTCCTTCATTTCATCCAATATTTGAATCCTCCTCCTTCCTAAGCTCTTTATTCCCTCAACCTTTCCTTTTATGACGACGTGCAAAAGACTGTTCCTCCTAAGAATTTGACCGATCCAGTATGCTTTGCACCGAAGAATAACCACAAAATGGTTATCTTCTCACCCACTTTTTAAAGGACTTCTTAATTTGTCATTCTCTTTGTCCACCTGGTTTTCTCAAGTCTTCTCCAGCACCACATTTCAAAGCTCTCCAAGTCTTTATTCTCCATCATTCTGAGAGTCCAAGTTTCTGCTCCATACAGTGCGATGCTTCACATGTAGAATTTTATCGGTTTTTTCTTTAGTTCCAAACTCAACTTGCTGGTCAGCAGTAACCTCTTCCTTGGCCATGGCGGTCTTTAATATAATTTCCTTGTTATAGTAGGCATCCTTTCTCAGCAGACTTTCCAGGTACTTGAACTGCTCTGTTTTCCAACTCCTGTTTTCCAATTTTGATTTTCGGTGGCTCTTTATTTTTTGAAATCTCCATCACTTCTGACTTCTCAGTGTTGATCTTCTTGCCATATCTTCTCCTTTTTTCCACTAGCTGGTCCATCATTTCCTGCAACTATATTTTTGGTCATTAATGCTAAATCATCTGCGTATTTTATTGTGTTGATGACGCGTCGTCCTACCCTGGAATTGCCACGTCCTTCCAGGGCTTCCGTGACCAGCCACTCTCTATACAAGTTGAAAAGACTGGGTAACAAACAGTATCCCTGTCTCCTCTTCCTATTACTACGCTGTTGGTCTCTCCATCCAGCCTAACCTTTACTCGCCCGCTATCCCAGGAACTGGTTTGCAATCAGCATTCTGTTACTCCAGTTGATGTCCATCTTGAGTATTTCCATCAATTTCTTCCACTTCATCCTATTGAACGCCTTTTGTCAGTCGATGGAATCAATGTATACTTCTTTCTTAACTTTAAGCAGTCTCTATGAAATTATTCTCAGCATCTCGATGGCATCTCTGGTTCCTTTTTCATTACTGGATCGAAATGGTTTTCTATAGAGTATTTAAATAAAATGCACCTCCCAGATTCTGAGGGTCACCATAAAATGATTCACATTCTCAATCATTGTCCAACATATGCTAATGGAACACATTACACGACCAGAAATGAAGCTTTTGATTTTGAAACGGGTACTATGCTATTAATAATAATCTGCTAATAATCAAAGTTTGGTTATTTTTTCCTGATGGCTATACTGATATATTGATTTATAATACATTGCACATGTATTGTTTTAATAATAATAATACATTATAATAACATTGAATAGCGTCTGTTTGTGTAAGGTAAGGTAAAGTACCTAACAATTAATAGCGCTCTAGAATTTTTCCTCTCTAGATGTCAATCCGAATTGATAATAATATAATAACGTGGGACTGAGTAATCGTAATTTGTTTTGTGTGGCCTGATTAACATGTGAGGAGTGCAGCTCACAATGAGCTCTTCCACTCACTCTTATCATGATTTTTATCTGATAGAAGTTGATTTATTGACACTGCTAATGAACGATTGCGCTCAAGGCATCAAGCTATTGTTTAATACATCTTCTAAACAGACGATTGCTTTCAATTCCTGAACTATACTAGGACAGGATCGCTTTACTTTCAGAGAGTAGACCCTATACAAATTAATGTTGAATAATTAACATTTACACTGTCTGTAAAAATATTATTGATAGTTACAGGACGAATTATTTGGCCAAGGCCTACATTAAATTAGCCTATAAGCTTTAATTTTGCTCTCTCCTTTTTATTTTATGGTATTGTAATTTTGAATATTTTCTACCTCAAGATTTTGATGAATCTTGACGTTTTATGTGCCTCTGAATTCAAGAGAGTGGGTTTTATAATAAAATATTATGTATGTCATACAAACTTGATATTGATAGATTGCCATGCATCGAGATTTTAATTATAGTTTAAAAATTAACGGTAGTTTATTGTTTACTGGATATTAAAAAAATTACCTTTAGAATTATTACGCCAGTTTTTTTTCATAATGGCTGTTTGGAATGTGTTCTATATAATAACTAACATTTTATGTGGATTTTTCTAAAACAATTTTCATTTAAGTGTAGTTAACTCATTGATATTTGATTCTTTTTTTAAAATGCCCTTTCAATTATGTTTAAATTTTATGTCTGAAGAGAGTATAAAGTGTTTAAAATATTTAAATAAAAATATAGTTTTAGGAAACTTATTTAAGGTTGATGTACTGAAAACCTATTTTTGAAAATTCTGTTCTAAACTATAATATACTTTATGATTGTGTCGTACCATTTCACACAACTTGATTCAAATAATTTTCACAATATCCTCTAATTGACGTATTGGCCTACAAAAGGGTCTTGTATTTTCAATGTTTTCAATTAAAATGTTGTGTACACTCCTGGCATCGCCCATACTTGCCAAATGACCACCCAACCTTAGTCTGCCCGTCCTGATTATCCTTAATATACTTGGGGATGCATACAGATCATGAAGTTTTTGTTTCTTAAGAATATACTTTTACGGTGAGGGATCGTAACTCCCCCACCCAACCCCCAAGTTTGAGGACCACTCCTTGTTTGTCGGCCACTGCTTATTCAAGATACTCATAGCCAAGGCCGCAGCCAGCCAATAATTTAAGGGTTGGGGGGGGAGGGGTTCGTGGATACATTTCCTAATTACCTCAGGCTAGAAAAAATATTAAAAATGACAAACAGTTCTAAAAGTTATCTGAAGTGTTTTTATGGCAACACCCCCCCTAACTGCCGGCGTCTAGGATAAATTCTAAATATTAAGCACCTCTGAACTCCCCCCCCCCCCCCCCCGCCCGACTACGGTCTTGCTCATAGCTAACATTCATATCTGAAAGCCGTTCCTTGATCCGATACCTGAGGATGTGGTTACAAGGGACTAGAGATACATATTTTTCATTTAATTTTCAATCGGAAAATTGTTCACAGTGGTGGATTGTGGCTTATTAAATAGGGGAAGACTCTGGTTTTGGAGAGGTGGCACCTAGGGCCTATTACACAATATTTATAACGCCATCCACTATTGGGTTAGGGGCCGAGGGGAAAGTGGTTAGCAAACAATTAAATCAACCTAAAAAATTTTTAGTAATCTTATTGAGCAAAGACAAAATAAAATCCAAACATATTATAATGACAATTAAAGATGAACATTATTTGTTACATTTTTTAGGTCTTTGAATCCAAAAGGTAGATGATTTACACGTTAAGTTTATGACTATAGTATTGAACTATTAACATATCTGGTCTACGCGAGAGAGACATTTTGTCAGTAATATTTAAATTGTTAGGAACCGACAGATAATTTGTTTTCTTTTCCTGTGGGGGGAGGAGGGGATACGTTCACCAAGAAACAGTCGCCGGCATAACCGACAGGAGGAAGAAACAAAGAAACTTCGAGTACCTTCTTTACAGTTTAAATATGTTCCGTTCCCATTGGTGAAAATTCAAACAAGATGAACAAGGGTAGGGATGTAATGACCAATAAGACGCAGTCCAACGGAGGTATGAAGTAGTGTTGGGCCGAGAAAACCGGGTACTCTTGTTGAAAATACAGAAGGACTCGGGTGAAAATTGTAGACGCTCTCAATTGTGGGAGGACTTTGTTTACATTGTAACATCAAACTTGTTTTTCAGGTGTAGTAAGAGTCGGTTCAATTTATATAGTTAAATCCGTTTAGTCTGTAAAATGTACAGGCCTAATTATTAATTTGTGAAATCAACAATGCCTTGTTTTACACTATATTAAACTACATTATCAATGAAAAACCAACGCAATGAAAGTTCATTTAATTAATTTACCCGATACAATCACTATGTTAACTACCAGATATAGCATATTAAAAAAAGGTGTGTATCAACCCCCCACCCCCTCGCATATATATTTATACACACACACACACACACTTGGGGGAATAGGTAAGCGTTTGTTTTGAAACCTGAAACTTGGTGCTAAGCAAAGATGATTGATGAATGTGTGTTCGAGGGAGAGAAAGAAGATTATGTCGCACTTTGTAAGTCCATACGCTGCTTGCACATTCTTATTACTTAGAATCGATTATCTCAAGTCGGCCTCTGTGGTCTTGGGGAAAAGTGTTTGCTTCAAAACCTGATGTTCGTGGGCCCAAAAGTTCAAACCCAGCTGGCGTATACGGATTTTTCTTGAGTGACAAAAATCATGGAACATCTTCCTTCGAAGGACAAATAAAGCCGCCGGTCTTATGTCGATTGTTTCATGTAACAAAACTCTAGACGGTAACCTATATGAAAATACCCTTCCCGGAAAAGTCGGTAGGCACTTTATCGCTCGCTCATATAAATTCTCGTGTGCTGATATAATCAGTCGGTTCAGAAAGTGCACGTTCAATATCTCAAATAAATAAAAATAGATTATCTCAAAGTAGCCTACCATAGGCTAGTAATGTGATATTCGATTTCTAAAATCTTTGTGAGCATTTATCTTGCTGCATGTTAAAATACCCTCCCCAAACATATTTTATACAAATGTGTTAGGGATTAGGACTCTAGGATTCAAAGGGTGTGTCCCCGCATTCGCGTGGAGGGAGAGCTGGAAATAATTTTTGGGGCCAGAGGAAACACTTCAGTCCACTCGTTTGTGATTAGAAACCCGTTGCCATTATACTGGACAAGATGAGACTGATGCGTTAGCCCGCGCTCCCAATGTGGCAGGTCGCAGGTTCTCAAACCTGGCTTGTGTACTATAAAGTAGGACACACCCACACACATGGATGTGGCATTGAATCACGCGGGAATGGGAGTTAACAGAAAAACCGCCATTTGATGGAAGACTCTTCTCTGCCCCCTCCCCTCACTCCACCTCTTCTCCAATCTATTGTCGTCATGTGATCAAGTGGTTCAATCTGGGGAAAGGGATGGCGTTCGTGCATCGGGAGTGACTATTCAAGACTCGGGCCCTTGTCTTATTTTTATTGGCTTATATAGTGACGTGCACTTTGTAAACACACAATTTATATCACTCCACGATTTATACTTGCATCGGTAAGCGCGTGAACTAAACATCAAGTTAGTTTGGTCTGGTTTGCCGTGTTTTGTATCCCGCCCGATTGAGTTGAGGTTAACGGCTTCGGTGGTGTAGTTAGCTAATGCGCTAGTTTAGTGTTGAGCTATACTGCCAAGGACGGGAGATTGAGGTTCGAATCTTGGTCGGGTGAACTGAGGGGTGAGGGGCTGGGCGGTTCTTAAATGGTTTTTTTTCCACTCTCCCTCGAAAATGCGGGTTTACTTTCTTTAAATTCAACCTTCCTAATTCCTAACCCATTAGCGTAATTAGTACTTTAGCGTATAACCCGAACGGGTAGTAAGACGTGGTGCTAAATAATAATAATAATAATAATAATAGGGGTGGCATAGTGGTTAGCAGGAATGACAAGGGAAGGAAATCTCTTTAGTATTTGCTATGCATTTCTCGGCCAGATTTTCTCGACAGGTCTGACGAACGGGATGGACACGCAGATGAAGATGTCACTCTAGTCTTTCCGGGGAAGTTGTGGCACGAATCCTGGGTGGGTGTATTGATTTTTCCCTAGAATCTGTCTTAATTCACGCAAATGCTGGTACATTTCCTCAATATTTGTCCTTTTTCATCCCTATTACTCAAGCGTAATTAATATATAATCTGCGTATAGCCCGAATGGGTAGTAAGACGCGGTGCTAATAATAATAATATAATAATAATATAAATATATAATCTTATGTAGCCCAAACAGCCAATGATAAGAGGTGAAATAAATATACAATAATAATTGATTGCTCTGAAAAAAATAAGTCTTTTATACGTCCACTAAAGACACAATATCGGATACCGCCCATTTATATTAAATTTTTATAAAAATTAATGTAGTGGATCTGAGCTAAATATACGTCTAATGGATCAAGTTGGGTCATTTAGTCAATTACTTTGTATAGTCTTCTTTCCTCTGGTCCATCGTTTGGGATGCATGGTTTATGCATACTATACTTCGTCTAAGCCTACTTGGCATCCTCATAAACAACTCATAATGTGCACACTACACTGTCTCTCATCTTTCTTGCCATTCCACGTAAAAATTAAATTATATACACGATAGTTTGTCTCATATTGCTTAACACTCCACGCTAACAAATTATCATACACACTTTACACTTTTTGCAATAAAATAAGATAACGTGTGGAATCCGTCATTTTGGCCAAGGGGTTATAGTTGTTGACCACGAGTATAAAGGACATGGGATGGGTTCCGTGGAGATAGACCAAACCATTCACTATGTGTGTTCATGTTCTCTTCCTGTTATCCAATTAGTAAATATATAGGGCTTTGCCATTATTATGAGCTATATCTTCCTCGGTTGAGCTAGTTAAATCGCGTATTGAAGGACTAGTTGTGTATTAAAAGGCGTACCTTTTTCGGTTAAGGCCCTGCCTACCCATAAATGCACGGTTCTAAACAAAAGAATTTAGAACAAAATATATTTAATAATTCAACCTTGTTGTTTTTTATTTATTTTAGTAACATATCTGGGCATCTTTCATAATTCTTATGGAATTTTCAAACCATGCTAAAAATAGTTATTGAAATAATTTCATTAAAATGTTTCCATTTCAATGCATTTTAAATGGGATAACAAAAATTATTAATGGATTTATTTATTTTCTTTGTACAATTAAGCTAGAGTGTTTGTTTATAACATTCTATTTAATGAATAATTTCTTTTTTCTTTTTAGACATATTTTTTAATTTGGGTTAGCTTCAATAATCACGACGATATTGAGCTCTAACGACTCCCAAGTCGACTCTCTAGTCAAAATACATGGTTTTAAATACAACTTTTCCTTCTGCAACTAGTTGTCTTAGCTGATAATAGGTGTCGTTAGTATGATCATTACCCATTTACAAGCTAGTATCATTTTGCAAGCGTTGGCTAACCTGCTGTATCGGAATGCAGGCGGCAATGGAGGGTTAAACTAATCTCTGTGACCTTCTTGAGTCAAAGAAACATTAATACCATGTACGTTAGGATAAGAAGGGCCAATGTCCAATTATGAAAATTTGCGTAATTAAATATAAACAATTAAACATCTTAATATATTCAGTAACTAAAATACTCACAAAGTCTTCCTGCTGTGTGAATAAATATACTTGGTCCCTACTTACTTCAATGAGAGTATTACCCTAGTGATACATTATTTTCAAAGAAAAAACCACACGCTTCTCCATATACAAAGTTTTATGACATTAGCCCTTATTTAACTGAGGCAGTAAAACATGTAAAATTCTTCACTCTTATCTTATATTCTTTCTTGAGTTTTCTCATTCTTTAGCACTACACGTTGTAATAATAAGTGTTAATATTTAAAGTAAATGAAAACTACTGTAAATTGAATTTTTAATCCACTATTATAATAAATGAAAATAAACATTTCCTGCTCATATCAAACATAGTTATTTTAAATAAAGTTTGGTCTAAATGTAATTTGGAGACGTTCTCAGTATAATTTTATATACTAGTTTTTATTTTACTGTCTAGGATTTGACTCTCATTGGACTTTGGAATAAGTTATTTTTCAAAAAGTTAATGAACGAAGTTTTTGGTAGTCAAGATGTGAAAATGTTAATTTTATTTTATTAGCGTGTTAAATGTGATTACTTTTAATTTGAACCTGTTGCATTCTCGCAGTTTGTGCGCTCGTTTTGGAAGAAATGTATCGAATCCCGAACAATAAGTACCCACGGTGATTACTTTTTATATAATTAACAATATGTGACCTTTTTGCTTTCGAACAAAATCCAATGGATTGTATAAATTTTGAGGTGGAGAAGTATTTACAAAATATTATTTTATATCCTTGTGAATAACAAGTTTGTTAAGAAAGGGCGCACAAAGAAAATCAAAGATATAATTGATATTTAACTTCTTGTAGTAAAGGGTAAGTTTTTTTAATGGTATGCATATTACTGGCGCTTAGGCTATCTGTATCTACTAATTTAAGTACAATGGATGAGCAGCGATACTATTTTATTCACTGTGGAAATAATATCAAAATTAAGATACAAATAAATACTTCTATATAACAATGCAGCGATTATTCTGATATTTCAAGTACTTTTTTTTTTAAGAAAAGCTCTTAGCTGAAAGTAAATGTTACTAACACTCTGTAACGCACTTATTGTATGTTCAAAATCTCTTGTGCCTTGGCCGAGTTCGTATCACGCTAGTACTAAGTAATTTCAACCTAACAGGGAATCGAACTAGTCAAGTTATTGAGCTGATTAATTTACGCACTCAGTGTTCAGTCATAGCACTTTAGCAATATTGACCACGACATGAAGCCGATGATAAGTAAATATACATTTAAAACCATTAAAATTAATGAACTTTTGTGTTCCCTATGCCATAAAGTAAGTAAGTAAGTAAGTAAGTAAGTATTTGATACCCGACCGCCTCTGTTGTATATTGGTCAGATTTACTGGCTTCAGATACTGAAGTCCCAAGTTCGATCCCCAGTGCCCCTAATTCTGTCTGTGAAGCAGTGGGTCTGAAACGGAACCAAAATCAACCTCGTGAGGACAAATGAGGAGATAATTGAATGAATAAGTAGCGCTTCAGTCTAGAAAACTGAGATAGAAGTCTGGAGGGCTCGTTGTGCTAACCACATGGCACCCTCAGCTTGAAAATGTTGGCCCTATCTTTGCCAACATACGGCAGCCTCTCGATTGGTATAGCCTGCTTGCAGGATGACACCATGGAGATATTACTCAAGTTAAACTCTACCAATAGGATAAAAAATTTTTCCCAAAAATATTTATTTCTGGAAAATTGTGTAAATCCTATAGATGTTTGAAAACTGTAAACACCGTTACATTCTAATTACTAGATACGATATTAAAGTCGGCCTATGTGGTCTTGGAAAGGTTTGTCAACTGTGTTGATGGGCCTTGCTGTATTCGGATTTTCTTGGTGCAAATCCTGGTACATCTTACTTCGAAGGTAAGGGTTTATTCGAATTGTTTCATGTAACAAAATAGAGTAACTATATGAAATACCTTCCAAAGTCTTACCTATTACCACCCATATAATTCTCGTGTGCGATATAACATGGATCAGATAGTGCACGTTATATCAATAATAAAATGATATCTAAGAGTAATATATTTATTGTCAAAATTTTGTGACATTATCTTCGAATGAAAACTCCCCAAATTTTTAAAAATGTGTTAATTAGCTCTAGCCTTAAATTTTACGCAATTCCGTAGGCAGAGTGGAAAATTTTGGGCAAAAATTTTCAGTCATTCGTTTGTATTTACCTTTGCTATAATACTCGACATAAGGGTAGACAGAATGCGTTAGCCTGCTTCCCAAGTGGAGTGTATTCTCAGTTGTGTACTAAAAGTACACAACAATAGTATTGATTGTACCTGAATATGTGATTAAAAAACGCCATTTATTGAAATTTTCTCTGCCCTCCTCACTCCAATCTTTAATTATTTGTATTTCAAGTGGTTCAATCTGGGCAAATGGGTTCGTGCACTCTGGATTGCTAATTCAAGACTCGGGCCTTTCTATTTTTGGTTAATAACGTGCACTTGTACAAAATTTATATTAGAAACTTCATGGTAAGGGTGAACTAACATCAAGTAGTGTCTGTTCTTGTATCCGCGTTAGTTAGGTAACGCTGGGTGGTGATACATGCTTTGTTTAGTGTGAGCTATACTCCAAAAATGGTGGGTAACTGAGGGTACTCTTTAAATGTTTTTTTTTACTCCTCGAAAAGCGGGTTATTCTTAACAACCTCAACTACTTAGCAATAACTTTACGTTAACCGACAGTAAGATAAGAAGTTGCAAAAAATAATCAAAATAGGGGTGATATGTACAGAGAATTACAAGGGAGGAATCTTTACTACTTTGTATGCTTTCCAGATTTCTCGAAGGTCTGACGAACGGGTCGTGGAGTATCTATTGATTGCACGATCTGGGTGGGTGTATTATTTTTCCGTAGAATACGGTCTAAATTAGCAAAATCTGGTACTTTCAAATAATTGTTTTTCATAATTATCAAGCGTAGTTAAAAACGCGTATAGCCTCGTAGTACGCTCTATATATGCTAATATAATAATGGTAATAAATAAAACTTTGGCATCAAAAGGCAAATGAAAAGTGGTAAATAAATTATACAATAATAATTTGATTGTCTAAAAAAAAGTCTTTATACGTCACTAAATGACAAATACTAGTACGCTAAGAATTTATAATATTAAAGGGTCTGCTAAATTACAAAGTGGATCAAGTATGGGAGTTAGCTATACTTTGATAGCTCTTTTTCCTGCTGGTAGTGTGTTGGATGCTTGGTTTATATACTAACTTTAGTCAAACTTGGCATCCTCATAAACAACTCATACGGTGGCACTACACTTCTTCATCTCTCTTCCAAATTCTACGAAAAAAATTTCTATTATGTTTACCGGATAGTTTGTCTCAATTGTTAAACATCCAGTAATCCAACCTATCATACGAATTCACCTGTTTTGAAAAATAAAACGTTGCAGCCATCTTTTGAGTATAGTTGTGAAACGATCTAAAGACATGGAGGGTTTGTGAGTGACCAAGCCTTAAACTATTTGTTAATGTTCCTTCTGTTATCAATGTAAATAAGGCTTTGTATTATTAAGGCGTATCTTCCTTCGGTTGAGCTATTTTAAATCGCGTTTGAAGGACTAGTTGTGTATTAAAAGGCGTACCTTTTTCGGTTAAGCTAGTTTGTAAATCGTGTGTTGATGGACTAGGTATGTAGTAAAAGGCGTATCTTCTTCGGTTCAGCGAGTTTGTAAATCGTGTGTTGATGGACTAGGATGTAGTAAAAGGCGTACCTTCTTTGGTTAAGTCAGTTTGTAAGTCGTGTATTGATATAGTCTGTGTACTCAGAAAGTGCTCGTTAAATATACAGGAAAAACTTCATCTTGAAGCCGTTTTCTTGCGCCTATTCTCCCTCTAATTCATCCCTTCTCTTACTATCCATCTCTGCCTTCGACACTCAGCTGTTCTGTTAAACACTTGATGACCGGGTCACCGAGGGGGAAATTCTGGTACGTGAGGTGTCGTCGTGCTTGGAACCCTTCCATTGGTTCCTGAACCGGATACAACGCTGGAAGAGTTGGCTGCTTCAGAGACGCGACTCGCCTGTAATAGACCTATATATAACATGGTCGTCTCTTGTTGTGTGGACAGATTGTTATTTCATGGTGACTCTGGGCTGGACGCGTGCAGGAATTTCTTCTCCGGTAGAAGGGTATTGGGGGGTTAAGGAGGAGTGTTTGCCATTTAAAAAAGGTTTCATACTATGTACAGTAGCCCAATGGCTTCTTTGGTGCTGACAGCTCACAGCTGACTTCTGACAGTCAACATTTAGGTATATACCTGAACTTTGACTGTCAGAAGTGACAGCTGCTAAACACATGTTTTTGCAGATCATATGGTTCGGCTTAGGGATACATAATTTGGTCTGGTAATTTTTCAAAGCCGTCAGCTGTGAGCTGTCAGACAACACCAAAGAAGCCATGGGACTATTGTAGTGCCTTATGTAGCCTATACGCACAAAGTTGTGTGCAAAGGTCACTTTTTAAATGCGAAACAAAGCGTGAAACAGGCAAACAAACCCGGAGTCGAAGATAAGTTTGTTGTTGTGATACAATATTAATTATATTTTTTGAACTATCTACTTTAGGGCATCTAATTAAAGAAAAAGGTCTATAGACTAAAACAAATGGTACAATATTACTCTATGCTGACATATCTATGTTTACTTTATAGATGCCATTTAATCCCTAGTCGGTGTGGTTAGTTTTTTTTACATCCAGGACATCCTGTGGCCTAGGTTAGTTTTTATTCAAGCCATTTATTTTCCACTATCAGCTTGCTAGTCTTGTCGTAGCTTCATATGTCTCATAATCTAACTTAACACTAGGACAGGTACAACATCCAGTCCCCAGCCGTTAATTCATCACTGTGAAAGAGGAAACCCACATTTCACCAATGATACCTTTTTTGGACATGCCGGGAATTGAATCAGGGACCCTTAGCTCAGTAAGCGGACACGTTACTGACTTAGCTAAGCTGTCGGATGGTGTGGTTAGTAGCTGTTCTAAAATTGATTCCATGTTGAAATATGTCATATTTACTGAAATATTTAAAATCTGTCCATAATAGGATATATCTTTAAGTTTTCTTCCTCCTTCGAAATGTTTCGAAGATGCAAAGGTTATTAGGGGTGTTATTATTATTATTATTATTATTATTTAGCACCGCGTCTTACTACCCGTTCGGGTTATACGCTTATTGGGGGTGTTGAGGTCGAAGGAAATTTTACCTTTGACTTGGACGTTTCGAAGCTTCGCACACCTATACATATTATCTATCAATACATCACTAGGCACATAATTCAATACAACAAAACATTATGTTTATATGGAATATTTCAGTTACTCTAGATCAGGGGATTTTAACCAGGGTATCCAAACCCCTCGAGGAGTATGAGCCCTTTAATGTGGGTATGGGACTCGTTCGCTGAAAAAAAAAAAAATGTCATCTTTATCAATACGGATTGTGTATTTGGGAATTTGACGTTTTCTATAGTAGATTTGATAAAACCCTTATGATTTTCTTTCAGCTGTTCTTTTCCTAACCATCTAAGTAAAACCAAGATATTTACATCTTTTGAAGTCATACTTTAACCTATTAGTGCTGGTGATAATGATGGTGATTTTGACAGACAGTTTGAGGAGGTTTGGGGACATATTGGTTAATCCATTGGGGGTCTGTAATGGTAGAAAGGTTAAGAAACCCTGGTCTAGATGATTTACTCGATTTAGCGAGGCACCCACGTTAATCTGGAATGCAAGCTTTAATAAAAAATATATAATTATGAAGAACACCTATTATATTTATATATTATTATAATCGGTCATAATTTCTCTTTAGTAAGCCTAGCATTCCAGATGCCCGGGAAGAATAGTTTTGGGTAGAAATAGTAAAAGAGGTAAAAAGAGTAAAGATTAAATATAATTTTTTTTCTAAAAAAGGGGCAAGTAATAATGATAAAAAGGATTAAAAGGCTAAAAATGGTAAAAAGAGCAAAGTGTTTTTAATGTGAAAAGTGCCAACGTGTAAAAAGTAGATATCTACTTTTTAGCACTATTATTTTAACTTTGAAATAACAACATCTACCCCGTTTACACTTTTTGCACTATATACCTTTTTTAACTCTTCAAAAAATAGATTATAGCGTCGAAAAAATATTCAGATAAAAGTTCTAAGTAAATTACCCTTATGTAAGTTTTTCTCATAAAAAAAACACATCACAACTCACCATATAAACAACACTATAAAACTCTTGATTTATAAAGTTTAAATAAATCATATTGTTCATATATTTTTTTACCATATTTCAAATTTTCAAAAATAAGTTATTTGTAAGCTATCCTAAAACAATTTTTAATTTGTAAAAATAAAAACGTATTCTTATTTATCACGAAACCTATGTTATATTTTCTATAAAAAAAATAAAGATACATTATTAATTACCATGTACAATAGACCCCCGTTACCAATTTTGAACAAAATCAGTAAATATATTTTCAAAAATATTAAAAATTTATTATAATCTATCTTAAATGATCTATATACAATAGAATTTTTTTTTTAGAAAAATCAATTCATCTAAATATTTATTTTGTAAAAAACTTAACAGATACCAATTTTGAACCAAACAGCTAGAGCAATTTTTTAATATTTAAATAAAAAAAAAGTCATCCGTAAACTAATTTAAACCCCAAAACAAGTATACAATTAATTTTCCATTTAGAACCTTCCTGGATTTAGGGCCTACGGTTTAAACGAACTTGTTAAAGCCATTTTTATAATATTTCTTGGTGACTTGGCGGTCTAGGGGTAAGGTGTCAGACTTCTGTGCTGGCGGCCGGGGTTCAATCCTCGGTCCCGGCACAGATTTATCTGATTTCCAAACCCTTCCTACACCTCTGACAAGACATCTTGTGAATGTGTGGAATGCCAGGCCGCCACCGTGGTTCGGATTCCACGTTAAACTGTAGGTCCTTCATTTTCATCTCACAATCACCCTACCATTACACATGAGCGTAAGTGCGTATAACCCGAACGGGTAGTAAGACGCGGTGCTAATAATAATAATAATAATATAATATTTCTTACTTTCGAAAATCACTCATCAGTAAACTAATCTTTAACAAATTTCTACCTAAAAACAAATATACAGTGTTATTTTAAAGATCGACATTTACTTAGATAAAACTTTTAAACAAAATCTTTAAAGCTATTTAAAAAAATCAAACTTTTGTAAAATCAGTGAACCTGTCTTAAGCTTTCATCAATAAACCACCCTTGGACAAACATTTACTCCAAAAACCAGTATACTATACTATTTGTCATGTCAAACACTCCCAATATACCTATTTGTAAACACATCATTAGAGTAATTTTACAAATATTAAAAAACTCCGATCTTTGTAAACCACCCTTAAATGAATTATTATTAAAAAAAACAACTATAGATAGCAGTTTTCCATGACTATTAATTACGTCCAAGATATCCATTTGGAACCAAATCGCTAGGGTCATTATAAAAATATTTCAAGTTTTTGGAAAATCATGACATTAGTAAACTACCCATAAATGAGTTTTGTAAAATCAACTTTTTTGGTTTCGGGTTCACTTAAAACGTTAAGATTCATCATGGTCTCGATTACAATACTTTCTATCGATTTGAGACTGTGAGAATAATCTAGTGTAGGCCCACCTCACATATTTAATAATTTGTTTGAATCAGTAAAAAATTAATAAAACGATTTTATATCATTCATTCATCTATGTTCCTTCTAATACTTGCCACCGTAGATTTTAGATACTATCTTTTTTCGACAACACTTTTACCTTTCCTTCTTTTGCATTCGACGCAAATTAAAGTGAGATTCGTTTTCTCTTCTTAATATACTGATAGACTTATTACCCTATTTATCGCAATCTATTGGATACCTTTGATCAGTGTATAGCGCGTCTGCCAACTAATCTAGAAGCTCCGTGTCAAGGATCGATTCTCGGCCTGTCTATAAAATTAATCACTTGTAGGTTTGTGATTTCCCCTTTCACGCTCGGAGGACCGGGTGTTGTTTCAATGCTATGTTTTTGTTTTTTATAAATCATATGGTAATTAATATCAGTGTTCTCACAAAGCGTTTTAAACGTATATCCCCCAACAAAAAGGTGTTTTTTCCCCACCGCGTCTTAGTACTCGTGCAGGATATACTCCTGGATATTAATTAATCTAATGTGTTAGGGACAAGAATAATAATTTTATATCAAATTCATCCGCATTTGCTTTGAGAGAAAGTGTAGTGAAAAGCATCCTCAGTAATATACACCCATTTGGAATTCGAACCTTGACCTCCACAGACAAACCAGACTAAATAAACTTGATATTTAGGCCGCGTACCCACCGGCGGGGGTAACAACATTAGTTAAATAATTCCTTGTATTTTAATTAAGAATTAAAATAAATCGAGGGGGGAAAAATTGTGAATGTCAAGGGTCTGTGACTTGGATGCGGTAACACAAGACATGCTTCACGCGAACCGTTTGAATAAGTAAAAGTTAGTAGTCTATGACGTGATCATAAATTACTTGCCGCTTGCTGTCCAAGCGAATCGACTGTCGGTCTTTTCAGTCGAGGAAGTTCTTGTTACAAGAAGTTAGTTACCGGCCTCAGCGGCAGGGTCTATATTATTTATTTCGTTCCGTGAACGAGCTCTATCGCTGCTTTTTGAAAATAATTCGTTTCAGCTTTCATGGTCGCTTAGAAATATTTCACTACCTTTAGTACAGCTGCCATAAAATCCTAAAAATAAAACGCTAAACTTTTTTTAGTATTTTTTTAACATCCTGTATTACTTAGTCTACTACCCGTTCGGATTATAAACTTATGTACTAATAATCGCGCTGATGTGTTGGGACGAGGAAGGTTGAATTGAAAAAGAAATGCACCCATACTTGTGTGAAAGGAGAATGGCAAACCATTGATGAAAAACCACCCTCAGTACACTCGTCCGGGATTCTAACCCTAATCTCCTCGTAATCGGTAGTTCAGTCTACTGTACTACGAGAGGGATACGTTAGGGCCTTAGACCATCCTACCAGCAAAGCAGGTTTTGGTTTTTTACTGCCTTACAACTTAAATAACTTTAATCAGTCTGCTGTCGGTCTTGAAAATGCCTCGTTCTCGTATCAAAAGTCAAGAACGCTAGATTTAAGTCTATGTTATATGACTGGACAAAACGAGGAAATCTGGAAACAAATTGGCTGCTTCGGTGACTACAGCAACGCTTTGGAACCCGCACAGGTGGGCACGCGGAATAATGCGTCAAGCTCGTCTGGTCTGATTTGTTGGTGAATTCAAGGTCAGGGTTTCGAATCACGGTTGGATGTATTGCTTTTTTTTTTCTTCCTTCTTGACTCCCCTTCCGCAGAAATACTGGTACACTTCCTCTATATTTTACCGTCCCTATCCCTACCCAATTAGTATGATACAATTTGAACAACCCGTGTATAGTTACGATTCGCGGGTCTCAGAATTTCTTCCACGACTCTTCGAGAATCTACCGTATCTAGTGCAATGGCTTTCAACGGTTGTGCCAGGAAATTTCAGACGTTTTTATTGATAAAAAAAATGTAGTTTCATCCCATTGGTTTTTTTAAAGACAGAAAAATGTTCTAAAAACTCAAAGATATTTATTTTTTAGGAAACGTAATGATTTAAAATCAATGAGTAATTAATAAATGAGAAATTTGAGCGTGTCGTTTCTTACACAGAAGTTCAATTCGTGGTCAAATAAATAACACTATGAATTTCATGCCGCGTGTCTGAGTCTTCTCTAATGTGTCAACTCGCACGTCCAGTTTGCCGCGAGGATTCACAAATAATAATAATAATAATAATAATAATAATAATATTAGCACCGCGTCTTACTACGCGTTCGGGTTATACACTTTAAGTACTAATTACGCTAATGGATTAGGAATTGGGAAGGTCGAATTAAAGGAAGCGAACCCGCATTTGCGTGGAGGGAGAGTGGAAAACCATATAGGAAAAAACCCAAAAACAGTTCACCCGACCGAGATTCTAACCTCGATCTCCCTGTCCTCAGCAGTCGAGCTCAACACGACAAGCGCGTTAGCCAACTACGCCACCGAGGCGGGTTCACAAATAATAGCATGCCGTGAACAAAATAAGGTTGAAAACCACTGATATAATGTGTCGGCGGAGCCTTATGTAAGAGTGTCCCTTGCAATGAGGTTCAAGACTTGTAAGGGAGGGAGGGGGGTTACTATTGTAACGATTCAGATGACTTTATATGTACTATCGGATAGTTTTGGATGCAAATAAAACTATCCCATTTGACTTGATTAAAAATCCTAAGAACTTGTTTTAAATTCAATACTTTTTCGCTCAGGCATTTGACCGGCGCAAGAGTGCAGTAGTCATTTGGAAACTACAATCACGAGATTCGATTGTAAGCAATGAGTAATATATATTGAGGACTGCATTTTATACTAGTATTTAAGCCTGTTTCCACCAGGGAGCTTGTGATCATTTGAAATAATACATAGCCTTATTATTAATTTAAGTTTGCTATAAACTAATATACCAATATAGAGAGAGACATGGAATACGTGAGCATTATGGTTTACCAAAGAGCATCTTGGTTCACCAAGCTATCCACCAGAAATTGTTAATTTTCTTTACTATGTCGCTCCTGTAGTCTATACACGGTAGCTTATGCTTCGACATTTAGCTACATATTAGCATTGCTATGGGTCCCCTTTAAGATAATCTTTACTTTATGTGTTTTTTAATTTTTAGGTTGTTTCGTATGTCTCTACAAAATTAAAACTGTCTAACATATCAACACTACTTTTCTTATATTAGTTTGACAGTTTTGAGGTCCTCCCCCACTTTTAATTCAGTTCTCACACCCCTAGTATTATTTCCAAACTTTTTTTTTTAACTTTTATGTTATCTGGGGTGATCATTTTACAAATTTGCCAAATTTAAATTGCCTCCCACACTGAAAGGAAGATTTTGTAAATAGTTTTCGAAAAAATTTAAACACATCCCATCTCGGTTCCCACATTCTCATTTTGAAATTTTAAGATTTATTCGATTATCTCTTATTATTTTACGTGACTGTGACTGTCTAATTTCAATTTTAAACTACACCCAAAATAATATTTTACAATAGATGTATCAATTTCTAGCTCCTACATTTCACATTTTTCAATTTTGAAATTCCATTTATTCAAACATCATTCTGTTATCTGGGAAGGTATATTTACTTACACGACAAATTCAATTTTTATCTACACTGAAAAGTGTGTTTTTCTATTGCCTTATAAACTTTAGTGACCCCATTTCTTGAAACCAATTTTGAAATGTAAAATTTTCAGTATTTTTCAATTTTTTATTATTTTGGGCAGTCGTCTTAACGGCTTTCAAGTATTTACATTTTCTGCCACACTTAACTAAGTTTTTTTTTTTAAATTTGTTTCTGAGATTCTTAGCTCTCCTTCAACCATACTTTTCTAACTATTTGCCAAATTTTGATTATTAGGGAAATGTCTTCTTATCCCCCATTTTATTACTTCCACACCCACCCTCCCCCTTTGATAATTTCAAATTTTGGGCTTTTATGCTCTCTTTACCATCTTGCCTGATTTCATTTTTTTTTTATCTCATTGGCAAATGGTTGATAATTTAAGATTTGGGAATTTACAGCCCTGGTTATTTCCCGTACCAGCATTTTGAATTTTAAATATTTAATCCTTTCTAGGGTTAGCCATTTTATATTCAATAAAATTTCAGTTTTCTACTGTACCTACAAAAAAGTTTATTTTTTATCTAGGAAATTTTGAGGGTAGCCTCTTTCCATTTTGGGGGCCTTCGTTTTTAAATTTAATAATGTTCAGACCTTTATTATAGTTTGGGGTGGCCTTTACACTTTCAAGGCAAATTTTCAATCTTCTACTACACTCATAATTAGTTTATTCTTTTGGTTTTGACAATTTGGAAATCTTCTCCCCCCCCCCCCCCACCCCTCCTCCATTTAACCATTCTCCACTATGAATAAAATATATATAACAATACTTTTGTTATTTGGAGTGTTCCCTCTACATTCCTGGCATCTTTATTTTTCTACTGCCTCTAAAGGTTTTTTTTTCTACTTATATACCTCCCCTTCCTTCTCCTATCTTCCATGTGTATACCATTTGAGGGTCACTTTTTAAATTGCGAAATACCAACGAAGGAATATTGTTTATTGGCCTTAAAAATCCCCATATATAAAATTCCTTGAAAATTAAACAAGAAAAACCCTTTTCGAATTTTTTGAAACCATTTAAGATTTAGGGTCAGCCGACTGGAATTTTGAAATAAAATAACAGGTTGTGTTTAGCATTGTTAACTAGGCCCATAAGGTAAGCTTGTAGACTTTTTGGGGCCACAGATTCGTCTCATATCTGAACTTTTCAGGGCTAGGATTTTTCACATCATTCTCGGATTCCCAGGAAACTCCATGCTGAATTTCAACCTTCTAGCTCACCGGAAAGTACGAAAAAAACCTCTGGAAGGAAAAACAGATATACATTGCCTGGATTTTATATTCTACCACAAAATGTCATGATGAGGCTTTCAAAGAGGAAGCGATAGCATTCTCTTGGACGATACCCGACTTATTTCTTAAGACGAGGAGAATTAAATTTTTTGAAAAATACAGAAATAAGTTGTATAGGGCATAGCAAAGAATAAGGTCAAATAAATACATTTAACGTTAATAAGCCCTACATTATTTTGGTCACCGCTTTTTACTACCCGTAGTTTTATAGCGCACGTGCTAATTATGCAGGTGTGTTAGGGTAGAGAAAGTGTATCTGAATTTGCCTGGAGGGAAAGAATAAAACCGTTTTAAAAAATCATTAATAAAAAGGAGTGAGTAAAATTAAAACATCATTTCCGGATGAGTAGTAAGACGCTGAGCAAAGAATAAAAACCTCTTTGTACTTGGTCGAATAAGAAACAAATAGCGTTATTACAAAATTACAGCCCAAGCCTCCAAATTGTAACTGCCACTTGACCGTTGGACACAGGGGGCAAGGGACCGGTAGGAGGGTTTGTAATTATTGTGCCGTACTGCAAACATCCGGTTGTGTACACCAGCCTCTTGTCTGCTCTTCAAATGTGCACTTTGTTTCCGCAAACATATTTCTATTAGACAATGTTGAATCGCTTTCTCTCAAACTCGGCACGGGACACGCAGTTAGGTGCGCAATAGCGTGTTTGATAGCGTTGGAGGCTAAAGGGAAAATTAATTCTCAGGTCATTTTGATATAAACCCTACTTCCACCCCCGTACTTGTTCCTTTTAGCAGTGAATGTGGTCACATTTACTTGATTTTCGTCTTCATCATGTTCCATTAAGATACTCTAGTGTAATGTGTTGGCAGCCAATGGGCCAAATTAAGAATCCGTCAAGTTGATCTTCTTAACGCACTGTGAAGTGTATTATTTTTATTTTCCTTTTAATCTCAATTTTATGTCTACTGATCGGTTCTCTAATCTAGTGGTCAGAGTTCCTGTTTATAGATTATAAGTTTCGGGTTCGAGCCCTGGCGCTTCTAGATTTTTCTTTGACACAGGAGTTCTGAAACGGAACCAACTCAGCCTAGCGAGGACAATATTATTGAGCAACTACTTGAATGAAGTAGTGGCTCCGGTCTAGAAAACTGAGGTAATTGGCAGAAGGGTTCTTTTTTTTAGGACCGTGTCTTATTACCCGTTCTGGTTTTACGCTTATCTGCTAATGATGCTATTAGTTATAGGGACTAAGAAGGCTATATTTATAAGGGTACCCGCATTTGCATGGAGAGAGAGTAGAAAACAATTTTTGAAATAACTATTCTCACTACACCCGAATAGAATTCTAACCCCAATTTGCCTTTCATCGGCAGTTGAGTCTAACACAAGAGTGACGCCTTAAGCCATGTGGCCATTGAAGCAAATCTTTAGTAGGCCTAATAACAATAACAAATATGCAATATTGCGAGTTAAGACTTAGATAAGTTAATCTATAAAATTAAATTTAAGTTCAAGAGTCAAGTTGTTATTAAAGTGGATAATATATTATGTGATGTTGAAAAACAATAAAAATTTAAAAAAATTTTTTAGAGGAATATTGTGCATGATATGAACAATTAGAGAAAATTAAAATACATCATCAACACATACAATGGTCAAACGAGTTAATGAATAGTTTAAACTGTAAAACATAGGTTAACACATTAGAATATTAATACAAAAAATACAACAGACAATTTAAAGTGATATGAACATAGACATTAAAGTCAAGACTTATTTTGAAATCATTCAGAATAAAACTAAGCTAACATCAGCAAAGTTGATTTAGATATTGTTGAAATATGGTATATAGAATTTAAAAAAAAAGTATGGTTATGTTGGTATATGTCTTATTGATGTCCCTTTACTCCTCCGAGATCCAGCACTGGGAAAGTGTCTGGACTGGACTACTTCAATCCTACATATTTCGGTACATTGGTACCATATTCATGGATACTGTAAATGAAATTAAAGAAGGCATGAAGATAAAATATGATTAAAGTTAATCCAAGAAGGAAGGATTAAATATAATTATTACGTCATTATAAAAGATTTATAAAGATGGATTATCAAGACAAACTTACTTTGTCGTTGTGAAAAACACAAGGTGTTTTTATGACAGCTAGATGATGTTAACTGAAGAGGGTGTGGTTTGGTTGGATAAAATGTGAGTGACGCGTAACTAGCGAAATATTAGAAGGTATAATTTTAAAAAGTAAGGTGTAGAAATTATTAAGTTGTGAAAATAATATTAAACCGGTTGTGTGCGGTATGATGTATGAACTCAAGGATAGTCAAATTATTGGAAATTGGATTTGAGGAGGAATTGAAAAGGTACTAATCTTCTCGACTCCGGCTCGAACGGGTCATTTATCTACGCTGGAAGGTAGAGCAGGATAAGGTTACGGGATTTTGATGTTTTTAGGTAAATGTTTCAAGGTGTTTACAAGAATTTGATTTGGAAATTGTAACTGTTCATTAAGGATTGTCTTATTATAAACAAACCTACATGAATGAACAAATTTTCCGCTGTGTTTAATTTAGTGCCTTTATGAGAGAAATGAAGAGGTTTCATAGATTGATTGTTTTGGTATGCAATATTAAAAATATGCATTTGAGACTAGTGTGATGAAAATTCAAATGTAGCATTAACCTACACGTGGGTGTTATCACTAGGAACAGTCCTGATACTAGAATAATATTCAATTTAGTGATTAATGATAAAATAGATTCGGTAATCAAACCCTGGACCTTTGGATGTGAAAATCCTTTGAATAATAGTGTGTTCAGTGATCACACCCTTTAATCCTTAGTGACTATTAAGAGCGCCAAGGATGCCCATCAGCAGATATACCTCATTTTTACAATTTATTAAAAAGGTATTTTAAAAACTAACGACGCACATTATTAGTACAATATAGTACTTTCTACATTGTGACGTTTGGCATAAATAATTCAATTTTTTTTTAAATGAGAGGATATTACTAAAACGTATTCTTTTCTTACTAAACCTGATTCTCTTTTTTTCCGTTAAATTGAACCATCTCGTTTACATTTCATAACCATTTATTTAAATTTATTAATAAAAGAGAATAAATTTCAAGAAATGTATTCTTTTTATCACTAATAGTTTTAAATAGCTTTATTAAGTTTAGACTTACTTGACCCCTCGAAGAAAGAAATATTCTGGTCGTAAAAAAAAATCTAACTTGAGATTTTGATAAAAATAATATGTTGTCACCTCTTGAAACAGAAATGTGGTTTTTGCGATGCCGTTTGTGTTTGCACCTCGGACTTTGAGCCGAAACAGTAGGCCTGAAACTTGATTTTTAACGTTTTTATAAGGTTCACCCAATGAGTTTTGGAATTAGATATATCCTAAAATAAGGGTATTTTATTAAGGGACAAAAGGGAAAAAAAATATTTTTCGAAATCCGTTCAAGACAATTTTGATTAAAATTTCGTATCGAGACACTGTTTACCATTACAAACAATTTCATTTCTCCGGAAAAATGACTTAGACAGTACTTATCCTAAGCGGATATCTCCAATTTTGATAATATTTCCACAACTATTTGAGGTACAAAATAACTAATTGCAAAGTGGCAATACTATTTAAAATTTAAACCTTTATTTTGAATTTATTTTTATCAAACCAGTAGTTGAGCTGTATGCAAATCAATTTTTAAAATTGGGTTCTAGGAAATTTGGGGGCTAACTGTTATGCTCTTTGATGAACAGACATGTTACCTTTTCCCCCCAATATATTTCTGTAAAAGTGTATATTATTACATTTATTCTATTTTGTGGTCACGGTGTTCTTTTTTAAATTATGTGTCTGCAAAAATGTACATTATTTTGTTTCATATTCTTACGAGCTTAAGTAAGATAAATGTTTCAATTTTTAGGTAAAGATGCAAGAAAGTCTGTGTGGTGCACCGTGTCATGTTTTCCCCTTGGTGATCAAGTTAGATGGAAAACATATTCATATTGTACTATACTTATGAGCGGTCGCCATATTGAAACGAATAACCAATCACACGTAAAAACTATGTACAGTTCATTGCATTGTTTGGCCTAGAGATTCAAAGAACATCCCTGCCATATTTAGCTACCATTGCTCCATACATTTGGCAGTTATCACGGATAACAGATCCTGACAGATATGCGAAATGACAAATGATCAAGCTAAAACAGTCTCAATACGCTCGGTCAAGAAATGTTGAAAATGAAGAGTTGGCTCTGAAAAGGTCGGTTAGAGCCCCACTGCAGGGACATTGAACATTCCTTATCTTTTCACTGCTGGTTCTGACAAGGGAAGAAATTTGGGGTGACGTGGCACAATGACTGACTGTCACAACCCACAGGTGTATCAACCTTCACGCGTGTGACGTCACCGCGGACAACCGTCGCTCACTCGCCTGGGAGTGGTTGGCTTGGCTGACTAACCTCTCTATAGAGAAGGGGGGGAAGGGGGGCGCACGTTCTAAACAAGTCAGAACTCAAAGTAGCTACTACTAAAGAATATAAATATGTTCACGTTTACATAGAGAACAGTATCTGACAGTTTTTAAAGCACGGTAAATTTCTTACTGCCCGTTCAGGTTATCCCTTACGCCTATTAACTAACTACGTTAATGGGTTAATGCTAAATAAGGTAGGATTTAAAGGAAGTGTACCGGCGTTTGCATGGAGAGAAAGTGGAAAATAGTTAGGGAAAAACCACCCTCAGTACACCCGACCGGGATTTGAACCTCGATCTACCCGTCATCGACAGTCTAGTCCATTGCGACATTGACGCCTTCCAACCTTTTTGGGATATTTTTATATACAACGTTTGTTTAATGATCTCTAGTCACTTAATTATTTTAAACGAAAATCAATGTAATTCTGGCAGAATAGTGGTAGAAAAAAAGACTGACAGATATTGTGATGGTTGGCACTGTTTTGCTTCCAAAAGTTTTGAATATTAGGTTCGATGTTTGACAGCTCACCGCAAATCGCTTTCCACCTCGAGTCGAGGAGTAGGTAAGAGAGGAGAGTTGGGGGGCGAACTCGAGGCCTGCGAGCTTGAAAATAAACAAGTGCATGCACATTTTTTGTTGGTCACCGAATTTATTACAACTGGTAGGCAGTGATTGCCAATACCGCAATAAATAATTATCTTTTATATTATTTTTAACGTTATTTCCGAATTGTTCCACGTCTTTCTCCCCCACACCCCGTTCGGGAACTATCGCCTTAGACGAAGCTGTCATCTGACAATTACAAAATAAAAGCTTTACTACCCGTTCGAGTTATACGCATATGTTCTAATCACACTGAGGTTTTAGGGGCGAGGAAGGCTATATTCATAAGAAGTGTACCCGAATTTGCGTGGAAGGAGATTAGAAAATCATTTTGCAAAACCACCCTCAGCCCACCCGACTGAGATTTAAACCTCAATATCCCCGCCATCAGCAATCTAGTCTACTGCGAGAGTGGTGCGTTACAACATATGGGCACCGAAGTGGGCTTATCACTTCTAATATAATATTTATGATAATATTAATAATAATAATTATTATTAATGATAATAATAATTATTATTTGATATTTAATATTTTCTTTCTCATTAATAACATAATAATAATTATTATTTTCATCAAATTTGTTACTACACCGCGTCTTACTACCCGTCCGAGCTATAGTAATATTAATGATGGGGTACGTATTACGAAGGTAAAATTTAGAGTAAAATTACCAGCATATATGCATGAGGGAAGGGAAAAATAAGAAAACTGGTAGGAGACGGAGGGGAGTATAGAAAACCCTTAAATACCTCTGGCCAAGAAGGATTTGAATCCCGACCTCCAGTCACCAGCAAACTGGACCGGGCTTAGGCCTTGGCCCACCCACCCGAAACGCATGTGATAAGACAACCCTCATTTCACCTGACAGAGACAAACTCCCTGACCTCCCCCCTATGGTCACAAGCGAGTGGCAACGCTGTTGCCTCACATTAATCTTGGGAGTTCCCTCACAGATTTTAACTGAGCACAAGAATGATTCATTCATTCAAGTCAAGACAGATAGTTAAATACTAGGTTTTGTTGGATCTAATTACTGGATAGTTTGGCACGTTCGACTATTCCATGGCTCTACTACTTAGAGAAGGAGGGAAAGAGGTTCAAACCCTCTCTGGTACTTTTATTAATAACGTATTTTGGTGCTTGTCACTGCCCAGCTTATAAAATGCATAGTACCTATACATTACCAACTATGTTTTTAAAAAACTCTAAAATATGGCGGGATGGAAAGGAACGCGAGAAAAAGCCAGCGTTTTTGCAGTCTTTATGGCAAAATTTATTTTGGCCAAAATTAATCAAATATTGCTCCAGTGCAAACATTAAATTTATTCACATGGTGACCTCAAAATTTATTGAATATCTGTCAAGGGTATTCTGGAATTTAATGACAACTTTTTCTAAAAAGTTTGTTAGATAATGCCACCATGCTCACAACAGTTATTGAGGAAGTGTTGTTATCGCCATGTGAAGAAAATTAAACTCTGTTTGTACTAGAGCAATATTTTATTCATTTTGGAAAAAAAAAAAAAATGCCATAAAAAACTGCAAAAACACCGGCCTTTTCTCGCAACCCCTTTCATCCCATCTTGTTGAAGGATTCTCCACGAGCCAGCACACTTCCACCTCCTCTCAAAAGAAACCTGATCTGACACGGCCTTGGTCACTGCACTTCTTTATCTTGAGTTTATCATCCCCTGCTTCATTAAGTTTCTCTTGGTAACCTGGTTGTCTAGGGGTAAGGTGTCGGACTTCTATGCTGGGGTCCGGGATTCAATCCTTGGTCCCGGCACAGATTTATCTGATTACCAAACCCTTCCTTCACCTCTGACAAGAAATCTTGTTAATGTGGAATGCCAGGCCTCCACCGTGGTTCGGATTCCACATTAAACTGTAGGTCCTCCATTTCATCTCGTAATCATCCTACCATTACACATTAGCGTGCGTATAACCCGAACGGTTATTAAGACGCGGTGCTAATAATAATTAAGTTTATTTAACATTTTGTTGTTCCTCACTGGTGGCCAAGCGTAGAGACGGCCATTTTCTGGTGAGAATGTCATATCATTTGCTCACGGGGGAAGATGATTGATTCAGAGATTGACATATCTGATCTACAACTGACCCAGAGTTAGTGATATATTCAACCATCAAACGCTATAGTAGATACGTGAGTGTAATCTCTTTTTTAACCACCAGCGGACCATTTTAACTAAAATATCTTAGCACCGCGTTTTGCTACCCATTAGGGCTATACGCCCATGTACTAACTACGCAAATGGTTTTAGGGATTAATAAGGTCATATTTAGTGACATTGTACCTGCATTTGCATGGGAAGGGAGAGTGGAAAGCCATTTTGGAAAAACCAGCATCAGTACACCCGACCAAGATTCTAACTTCAATCTTCTCGTTACCGTCAGTCTAATCTATCACGAGAGTAGCGCGTTATACCATGCTGACACCGAAGTGTTTTTTTTTAAGTATTTAATGGTATTATTTTGTTACTATAATAAAATTAAGAAAATTGACTACGCATAACTGTTTCCAATAATTAAAAGACTATAAAATGCAGCCAGGACTCCACCGTTGTTCGGATTCCACGTTAAACTGTAGGTCCTTCATTTCATCTCACAATCACCCTACCATTACACATTAGCGTAAGTGCGTATAACCCGAACGGGTAGTAAGACGTGGTGCTAATAATAATAATAATAATAATAATAATAATAATAATATAAATGCAAAGAAAAGGTTTCAAGATTATTAAAGATAATACCGAGAATCGAGCTTTTAAGGAAAATATTGATCTTGGCAATATCCTCTTACTTTAGACTGGCGTAATATATTTCAAAGTATTCTTATAAATAAAAGACTATCAACAAACTAATTTTTAAACAATTTTATCATCAACATGACTTACTACCTGTTCAGGCTATACACACATTTTATAATTACCCTAGTGGAGTAGGGATGAGTGAGGAATTATTTTAGAAGAAATATACCCAAATTGGTATGGAAGGGGAATGGGAAACCATTTAATGAAAAACACCCTCAGTAGACCCGACTGAGATTTGAACCTCGAGCTCCCCGTCATCAGCCGACCGGCCTTAACACCAAAGTGACACCTTAGACCATTCGTCCACTGAAGCGGCATTACACAAATTAAATCTGAACATCCATCCCCTCCCCCCTGTTCTCCATCAAGGTTTTATTATAAATAATGTTGGTATTATGTTTTTGGTCTTAGCGTCCTTAGGATAAATTAAACTAAAGTAGAATTTTAAACTAGGATTATCTCGATTGCATTCGTTACATTTAAATAATATATATAATTAAAGCAACTAATTTTGATACATTTCCAAAAGAGAAAATGTACAAAAATATTCCCATATATTTTCTATCTACCTTTTAGTACAGACAAGATAAAGCAGGACTCAAACTTTTCAATAAGTCAGTCATTCAGTCATGAAAACTTGATGAAATTGAACAATAACGCTACCACGCACAGAATAAAGAGTTCATGAATGGAAAGGAGCTCAGAAAAGGGTTAAAGAAAGCACAGGATACACTTCATTTTTCAAGACTCCACTCTGAAGCACTTCATGAATTTTTGAATCGTCTTCTTTTTTTCTCCCAGAACAAAAGACAAAATAAAGTGGTCTTCCTCCCATCTATCGATTTCAAGCACACTTGCAATCCTTTACCACCTCCCCCCTTTTTTGTTTGCTCTGCCGCTTTAATGGTTTTTTTTTGTTCCCTTTATGAATAATTAATTAGATTTTTTACAATTTTTGTTTGAAAATAATTAATAACGTCCTATTATTTTACTTAAGAGTGCTGACTACTTGAAGGGAAATATTTATTCTCACACTGCTTTATCTCTTTATCGGGATGACAGTTCCGAAGCTTCAAAGCCACACAAACTCTGTGTGTGTGTGTGAGTGTGTGTGTGTGTGTGTGTGTGTGTGTGTGTGTGAGAGAGAGAGAGAGAGAGAGAGAGAGAGAGAGGTGTGTCTTGAAGGAGGGTCAAAAAGTTTATTTAGAAGTACAATTACTGGTTCTCAAACGATTAATTCAAAACAAACAGTTCGGAAAAAAAAGAGTATACTGAATTTTTAAGTTTCTAAAAGATCAGTCTATCTTAACTTTTAGGAAAGAAAACGGCGAGTGCGTTCGCCTACGTGGTCTACTTCTCAAGGTGCTGATCTACAATGAATGGCCCTTATACAATTTGGTAGCCAACACACATACTACTTTTATGATACCGGTAATTATAAATGGCGTAGACATTGAGCTCTGTTATAGAGGAAAACATTTTAAGCATTTGGGTGTCCCGCGTAACTGTCATGTCCCCACTTATTTAAATAAAATCTAATGAACGCATTTCAGCCGAACTTTGGAACACATAAAATAACATCCCAAGGACTCCCCCGGTTTATATTTTATCGTCTTTTTACCTGGCTCAGAAGTGTCCAACGTTAAAAAAAAATATTTAAAGAATTCGGGCAAGTAGTAACACATTATTTATTATTTTGACATTGTATTAATAAAGCTGATTTATTACATTTTCTTTTAAGTTTTAGAAAAGGCTGCTAGGGTGTGTATTCGGAGAGGGAGGGGCAAATTAAAAAATAATACAAGACATGCATATGCAACTAAACTTGCGCTAATAACTATACAAGAAAGAATGATTTCGGGGAAGTAGGAACAAATAATGTTGACATTGTGTAATAAAGCTTATTTACTACATTTTGGGTGATCTCTGTACTACACCCAATGTATCCTCTGAAGTATCTAAAGGTCCGATGCAGAAAAACGTTATATTCGCTCTCTCTGATAACTGTTGCCAAATCTCCTAGCTTTCAGCTAAGTTGGAAGGTAGTGTGTTTGGGGTAGGATGAAGCTACTGGCTGCGTTGACGAACTAGCATTGCGAAACTCGTCATAAATTTGAGGGAAGAGTGACCACACGAAAACAGAATGACAACGCTGTTTCCCAATAGTAGTAACATGCAGTTACCTCAGAGATGATATCCAGTTGTAAAACAATCCTCATTAATTTCATATGCATATTTTTTGCTTTAAACTTAAAATAAATACAGTATTTATTTAAGTGAAGCAAAAATTACATTTCTAATTTTATTTTAATTTTGACTTAAACATCGTTGAAAATAAGATAAACTTACCTTTTCATTATTTTTCAACTATAAAACTTAAAATTACTTTAAAAAAAAAAGCGAGAATTCTGGACTTCTGCAATGACTCTCGCGGCTAAACATCAAGTTCATCTTTTCAGGCTTGCTGACCGAGAGGTTGGGCTTCGAATCTAAATCGAGGAACTGAGGCTGATTTTAACACTTAGAAATGTTTTTATACTCACTCTACCGCTACCAAAACGCTGGTACATTCTAACGGCACGCTGTTGTAGGGCTATCCGTTTCGTAGTCCTTGGTTCGAATCCTGTGTAATGTAACTGATTTGCCCCTGAAAAGTATGTGAAAGCATTGACAATAATATCGTCCTAATTTTATAAACATATCTTATTTCATTTAAATTATATAGTATATTAAATGGCGCTTAAAGCACTTCTTCTTCTAAGAAGGCAAAAGCCACTGATCAGTGACGTCACGCACGTGACACCAGCCAAGTCAGTTTGACAATATATATATTTTTCAAATAATAACTTCCTCTTCTCGATGGTTCGAAGAGAGATTTTAAAATGTAACTTGAGTCTTTTTCCGGCTCTCGAAGCTTCGAGTAGCACAGAGATGTTTTTGTCTTGTATTTTGTTTTTCTAAACTAAACCTTCTCGAAGCTTCCATGACCTAGGAATATATACAAGGGATGGTGCAACGTAAAGGCAGTGGTCAGTTGGGAGTTGGGAGTTTGGCGTCTAGCAACACCTGTCCGCGCTAGCCCGCGTATATATTTTGACATGATCTATTTTCGCATTAATTAAACTGATTCATAAAAATAAAAACCATGTCAAAATGAAAAGTGTATTAATCATAATTCTTCAATAGGCGCCCATCGCGGTAACGTAAATCCAGAACGTTACACCTGTCAGAAAATATGTAAGGCTAGGCTTAGTGGTAATAAAACAATTAAATTCATGAATCTATTAGTTGAGGCTAACTTTTATTTTAAATAAAATAAAACAAAACAAATTACTGTTTTTAATTAATTCCAGCCAGACATTGAAAATAATTGAAATAGTTGTATAAATACTTTACGTTAGGCCTACTCTAAAGTGTTGCAGTAAAGTAAACATTTTACCTGTAGCTCTTTTACTCTGCTGTTGTAGTTTTCATATAGGGCCTATAGTTTTAATAATTGATCTGAGTATTTATGGAAAGATGTTTTTTTTATTAAAGTCATCGGCAAAACTTTTCCAGGCCGCCTTTTCTGTTTACTTGCCACCCCATCAGTGTTAATTTTCATAATATCAGTATGTATTCTTCCAATACGTACAACAACAAGACACGTCCATTTAAAGTAAAGTTGGGACTTATCGCTTATTATTTAATTTTGAAATAGTATAAATACTTCAAGAGCTCATTTTATAACCTTACCATATTAAAGCTCTTTATAAAGAGTGACAATATGTATTTATCTTGTTTGTCCATTAATACAAACATATATTAATGGCATTTAACAAATTTACATAATTGACTAATTAAACAAAGTATAAACAAACAAACAAAGCAAACCTGATGTATACTTTTAGGCTATGTTACAATAGATAACTATTAAAAAATATAACTTTTCACAGCGATGCCATGTTTTATTTGATTTTTTGGTCATGTATATGGTCAGTTGATTGGAGATTTTGATCCCTAATTAACTTTGTTTCAAACCAAACTTTTCTTGATTTAAGCTGATTGGCAATCTTGTGATTTAAAAATCAATATGATGTTCGTGCAACCGACCCTTACCCTGCTAATAGTGGCTCTGCCCCAAAATAATTATAAAATATGCCTATAAATTAGACCTCAGACCAATAATATAACACCTTTATAAATAGATTAGTTTTAAGATTTCTATTTTATATTCTATTTCTATTTTTTATGTAGGTTACATACAATTTTCTAAGATTCGTAGAATCTGCTTTGGTGGCCGCATGTTTTAAGGCGTCACTCTCGCAAATACTAGATTGCCGTTCACGGGAATATAGGGGTTCGATCCTGGTTGGATGTACTGAGGGTGGGTTTTCCTAAATGGTTTCACACTCTTATCTTCCTATAGTACACATGCGGGTACACGTTAAATGATTCACCCTTATTTCTAGCTCATTAGCGTAGTTAGTGCATAGGTGTATAACCTGAAGAGATAGTGAAACGTGCTTTAAAAATATATTTGTAGATAAAATAAATATTCGGATTCGTAAAATAGTGAATTTGACTTAACTCATATGTGTGTTTATATAATTGTGGTAGACCATTGCCGGGGAATTTTCAAGCCGCGAACATGGCTTCATGTTTATTGACATTGTAAAGAGATGCTTGCAACCTTCCCCCCTCATCCTCCAAGTCCCTCTTCCCTCCCTTAACCCTTGAATATGTGCCAACACGGGCGGATGCCCCAGTTTCCAAAGAGCGCTCGCTCTCTTTATTCTTTTCCATCTCTCAGCTGCGAATAAAAAAACTGTTCTTTTTCATCCTGCTTCCGACATGTTCTTTTTTGTCCCGGGATTTCACTAGCAGTTCCAACACAAGTTTATTGCGGAATAAGGTCCAACCCGGGTAAGACATCAGTTTAGGTCGGCTTATAAATCAAGTTTCGTAAACTTTCGCGTCCTATTGGCGCGCTTCAGCGGATACGTTTGATTTTAGAATCTAGTTAGATTGAAGACACATTTTGAGATGAATTTACAAAACTTAAAACATGCATTAGTAATAATTTTATTTTACCATTAATAAAGTGATTTCGAAATACAGGGTGACCACAAAGTCCCATTCCAGAGGGATGTCTTGTTTTAACCGGTGGTCTACCCTGAAGTTTTCACTCCCGAAATAGAGTGGACTACTGATGAAGTGGGGCGGGGATTGAGGAGAGAGATTGGCGTTCAAATCCTGGTTGATTGTATTGAGAATGTTTTTCCTAGAGGTTTTTTTGTCATACTTCCATGAAAATGGCACTATAGAGGTTTAGTTGTATGGAATGGGACGCTTTATGGTCAGCCTCTATATAAGCCTACAGTGATCACAATCTTTACTATGATATAAATATTAACTAAGATTTTATGTAATTTGAAATCTATTGCAAGTTTAAAAAAGATCCTTTTATTTCTAGTGTATTTTTCTTATTTTATTACATTCAAACTATAGATAGAGCATTACAAATAGTTCGTCTCTTTTTCTCCTCGTCTGCCACACGTTCGGGCTCCACGAATTCATTTACATTGGTGGGGGTTGGGGTAAGGGAAGTAGTAGAGTTGTGAGGAAATGCACGTGCATTCGTGGGGAGGAATAAAGGGAAATTAAAATTAAGCCGTCTAAGGAAAAATAAAATCCCTCTCCAGTACACTCGTATGGGATTCAAAACATGACCACATCGTCACACCAGACTATATGGTGGGCTCGCTACAACCCCTTAATATCCCATATTACGACCTACAAACCGGGATCGTGGATACAAGATTACACTCCGACCAGAAATAGCATTAAAATGCAATTTTCTGCGTTCTTGATGACTGGTGGTCTATGGGTAAGGTGTAAGACCTCTTTGCTTGGGGTCCTGGATTCACTCCTTGGTACAGGCGCAGATTTATCTGATTACCAAACCCTTTCTTCACCTCTGACAAGACGTGTATTAATGTGAATGTGTGGAATGCCAGGCCTCCGCCGTGGTTCGGATCCCACGTTAAACTGTAGGTCCTTCATTTCATCCCACAATCACCCTACCATTACACATTAGCGTAAGTGTGTATAACCCGAACGGGTAGTAAGACGTGGTGCTGATAATAATAATAATAATAATAATAATAATAATAATAATAATAATACTGCGTTCTTGACTTGACCTCAAATTTGGGACCAGTTTAAATCAATTCTTTTTTCATTTTAAAGTAATTATTTTTCATTTTTGTATTATTTGTTAAATTTAGTAAAATGGTTTCACCTGTCTCGGTCCCCTTCCCCCCTCCCGTTTTTTCTTTTCTAAAACATAGTACAGTAGACAGTGAAGTGAGGCTGGCTCCTAATACATTTTGTCACTTCGGTGCTGAAATTCACGATCCATCTGTAATTATAAGTGTTGATTACCGTAGCGCACGCTAACCTTGCAGCTAACGCCACTCTCTTGTTCGTCGTCATGCCATGGAGCACCTCGTGCTAGAGACGCCCCTGGAGGACGGCAGCACTGGCTTATCTTTTAGTTTTACCGTTAGAAAGAGACGAACGGTCGGTCCTTCCTTGATTCTTGTCTGAAGGTCACCGACTTCACCAGGTTGACTGTTCTCGCTTGTGGCTGTGGTTTTTTTTAACAACAAACAACACCTGTGTACGTTTGATGTGACTATATTTTGAGGCTATTTAATTTAACCGGCAGCGGAGGATATGCTGGCTAAATGCCAGGCTCGTATAGTCTTGTTTACTGGTGACAGTTCGGGGCTCGTATCCCAGCTGGGTATATTGAGGGTGAGTTTTATTAAATATTTTCCCAGTCTCCTCCATGCAAATGCGTTTTCATTTTCTATAAATTCCATATTCCTCATCCCTACTCTATAGTGCTAAATACACGAATAGCCTAAACGGTAGTTGGACCTCCACTGCTCTACAAATAAAAAACTCTAATGTTGAATTTAACAACTAAAATAAAAATGTAATATCCTTGATTCATCGCTCGACAGCTTTATCTGTGAAAGCTAAGGGTCCAAGGTTCAATTTTCTATGGTCGAAAAATGTATCATTTGTGAAATGTGGAATAACCCATTCACAGTGATTAATTAACGGCCGGGGGCTAGATGTTGTCTTTTCTAAATTTAAATCAATCTTTTAAGACGTGTGCTGATGTAATCGGTCGGTTCAGAATATGCAAGCAAGACCTTGAATAATAATAAAATATTTATCTGTGAACTATATTTTCAAAGCTTGAGTAAAGATGTTGCCGGATTATTAGGTTAGAAGGGATGGTTGTAATTCGCTTCAGATCTTTCACGGCTTTGTGTCAGTGCACGACTCAGGCGGCAGACATGTGACTTGGAGTGACAACAATAGTGCTAGTATATCTGGAGGTTTGTTTACGGAATGTTTTAAATGCCCCCACTAGCTGCATAAAGACAATGACGACGCTTGAGAGCGTGACTAAATTATATAAGTCTTCATTGTTTGCCTTTAAGTAGTTTTTCAGGGTTGAAACACACATGAAAAACCGGGAAAAGTCTAGTAATTACAAACTGTCAGGAAAATAAATGTAATGTCAGTGAATTTTGTAAAAGTGCTGGAGAAATGGCATACTTGGCTGTCTAAAGAATACATATTTTTTTAAATCCTATTCAAACGCTGTTTTTAATTGGCTCTCTGCTTGTTTTTAGTTCATTCCACAAATGTTGCTTTTAACAAAATGTAATATTATGATTTTGTTTGGTATTATAAATTTTGATATGAGTTTTAGTCAGAGAAATTTGATTTTCTGATCAGTGAAAAGTCACGAATTTTTTGTGTAAGTTATGCGAATAAAACAAACGGGTAGTGAGTGACACTCGTGACAAAAATGAAGGATATATTTCTTGGATACTCTTATGGAATTTTTAGATATTCTTTTTCAATAATTGGTAGTCCATTAGTTTTATCTTAAACTAACCCGCTTTAGAGGTTGTATGGTCTAAGGCGCTACTCTTGCAATAAAATAGACTGCCTAAGATGTGGAGATCGTGGCTCGATTCCGGTTGGGTGTACTGAGGGTGGTTTTCCTTAATGATTCCCCACTTTCCACCCAAATGTGGGTACACTTCCTCCAAATTCAACCTTCCTCATACCTAACCATTAGCATAATTAGTAAGCCTGCATACGCGTATAACGCTAATGGGTGGTAAGACACGGTTCTAATAAAAACCATGTGATTCTGCGAATAGCAATACCATTTGGTCTTCCTTCTGTAAAACACGGGGAATATTGTATTAACATAATGGTGGCGACACTAATAGTTACTATAGACTCAGTCATGACTCCCCAACATAACTATTATTAACTATTATTCTCCTACAATTTAACCGTGCATTCTCGCACTCTGCGTTGCCATGACTAATTTTTTAACCCAACCAGCAGCATACGACCGAGCCGCGGTGTCACGTTTTGGGAAGTGTCCTGTTTGTAATTTAAATGTGCATCACCTAACAATGGCGTGGTCATAGTCATAAAATAATAGCCGACTACTCGGTGATAATATCCGTGATCGAAGCGCGTCTACATAGGGCTCACGGTAAAAGAAGGCTCAAATAGCCTTATTTTGTCGACGATACTTTTAAATACCAATATTTGTTTTTTAGCACCGCGTCTTAAAACCCGTCAAGGCTATACGCAAACACCAATAATATTATGGCTCAGCGTTATTGGAGACAACCCTAAACACGAAGCTCTCTGAATCTAACACGTCTTTTCAAGTTTCAGGAGAGAGTTTTAAGTTCAGATAAACGATACTCGGATTGTACACATTCACTCCATCAGAATATCATCTTAAATAAGTGTTTATTTCATTGTAAAATTCCCTTTGTACTGTAATGTAGTTAATTAACTATACGTTAAAATAAATACGGTTTGACAATAATTATTGTCAAACATCAGGAAAATAACCAAAATGTTTTCTAAAAAGAAATACAATTTATTTACGTTGGTTCAAATTCAGCCAGGGTCTACGCATTTTTTTGAACGATAACAATTCGGAGAAGAAGCTAAAGCCGTCAGTCCTATCGATTATGGTATGGAAAGAACCTGGAAGGTATGTAAATAGACTTTTCCCGACAAAATTGGCTAGTTTCTTTTGTTCTCGATCATATAAATTATCGTTTGATGTTTATAATCAGTCGGTTTAGAAAATGCATGTTAATTGCCTCTGTGCTACATCATTCGTAGCCCAGTTTGTGGAGAGATTAGCCAGTACTAATGTACCGTTGTCCAGGGGACGCCCGAATTTACTAAATCGTACATTCTTTACGTGAAGGCTCTTTCTATGTCTCGATGAGATGAGGTGATGGTGATAGTATGAGGGTGTATAACCAGTGGAAACTCTAAACTTTCTAAACCTAACTAACTAAAGGCAAAACCTGTTAACCGTTGTGGTAGTTTCTTTTCGGGAAAAATACCCAAGGTATCAGCCGGGAATCAAGCCCAGGTCCTTGAGGCTCATAGCCAGGTGCACTGACCACTACACCAGGAGTAGGCTACTCATACATATTTATATAATACATTCAAATTAGGTATCCGTATATTACAATTTGCATAGAAATAACTCTTTTAAAAAGATACGCATTCTAAAATTTTGCTCTAATGAACTTCTATTTTGAATATCGCTTTATCATTGAGATTGAAATTTACTTCTAAGTGATTTTTATAACATTGTGGCTGCAGTAGCTTTAGTAGTTAACAATCGCACGACCACCAGAATGTACTGGAATTAACACTTGAACAGGAAATCGATTTTCTAAATGGTTGAGAAGGTGACCGAGCTAACCCATTGCTTTCTAGCGGTGATATATGGAACTAATCTCACAGCCCCGATGGCTCGTATTAGATTTGTGTTCATTTGCTCGGGACTTCTATAGATTCAACACTAGCACCCGAGTCTGGCTCAAAACCCCTCTGCCCCCTTTTTTAAAGGGAGTGGATAAGGGCAACGAGGGGCTGGAGTAGCGAATGCTCAGTTTTCAAATGACTTTGAGAGGTTTTTATACAGTAAGGGTAAGGGGTTTGAGAATTTTCATTTGCTCAGCTGGATTATAGGTAAGTTAAATGAAGAGTAAAACTTAAGAGGGGTATTCATATTGTATTTTGACCCACTTGGGTGGTCACATGGTTAAGACGTCACACTCGCAGTTTTTTGTAAATGGTTTTCACTCTCCACCAAATGCAGGTAAATTTCCTCTAAATTTAACCTTACTCATCCCGAACACATAGCGTAATTAGTATATATGCGTGTAACCCGGACGGGTATTAACCCTAGAAGAACACCATGCCATTATCGTAGCATGAAGCACATCGTGGGGTCATATATGACCCATTATTAAATAACGTTTTTAAATGTAAAAAAAAATTCTTGTATACTTTAAATTATTAGCTTAGTCATGACTATTCAACACAAATAATATAACTCTTTAAAATATTATATTTTCAATTATATGATATTAATATTTTACATCATCTTCACAATTGCTACAAATTCCCAAACTTTCTTCTAACAGGTTTTAAGGATGATATTGTCCAAACAGTAAATACCAAAGAGTTTACACCAGCTGCATCTGTAATGCCATAAAATACTCTACGTGGCCATCTTATAGTCTTCTATTTTTGAGTGAAAGAGCTGATCGAATTTGTCGACTCCACCCTTTGTACTATAATAAAAATAATTATTTCCAGTGTGCCGGTTTATTCTTCAACAACAGCCTGGAAATGTATAGTTGGCAGTAAAATCACTGCTTTATTTCTATTGGGAAAAATGACACCATTGTAGATGCTTCATCAAACACAAATTTCGTTGAGCTAACTCCCTTTGATTTGCACCATTGGAATGTCAGCTTTATTTTTTCTCATAGTGCATATGACGGTCAAATTAACTTTAAAAAGTCCTTTAGCTAGTTCACAATCTGTGAACAAGTTGTCCACCGTCACATTTATGTTTGTACCTTGTATACTCTCTTGTCAGCTTTAAAATAAGCTATTTTTTCCGCTTCAGTCGTTTACTTGTTATTCCCATGACCAAATTTGAATTTTATTAAAATAAAAAATCAACCGAAATACACTATATACAACTTTTAAACAACTATACACAACTAAACACTTCACAGGAAAAAAAGTCATAGTGTTAACATTGCTATTTTCATAGCACAAAGCGACCTAAATGCTCAAAATAGGTTTTAAAAAATACGGAAAAAAAAACTGAACCCTTCTACTTCAACAGCTAGAAGAGCAAGAAGGTATACCTGGCAGCAACGCTTTAGCCTGTTTAATAAATGTGAAAATCTGGTAAGTATAGTGAGCCGGGTCGCCGGCTCCCCACGGTGTGCTGCTAGGGTTAAGATGAGGTTATATATATCTCCTTTTATAAACCTGTTAGTAAAATATAACAATTCATAGAATTAATTATAGACTTATGGTAAAGTAGGTACTGTAATTTAATTTATTATCTAATCTTGAACTGGCACGTTGACTAAACAGATTAGTACCTAATATTATTGTCAGTTCTCGAACTTGAACTTGAAGTTTTGAATGGTCATCAAATTATATAACTACAGTCGGTATCGTGTCTGCCTATTTGCCCAAGGGTCCCAGGCTGTATTACCTGCATGACGGAAAATTTGAAATTGGGGGTTCTATATTAGCAGTGACAAATTAACTTTTTGCCAGGACTGAGTATTTTGTCTATGCTAGAAATAAGTTAGTATTAAATCGTGTCTCGTAATTTGAGCGAAAATGTACCCACATTTGTGTGAAAGGAGAGTGAGAATCAATTTAAGGAGGAAAACCCAGGTTACATCAGTACACCCGGTAGAGGTTTGAACCCCGACGTCCGCGTTACAGAAAAAACCCTGTCTAGATGAGACTGATTCCTTTGTCCGCGTGACCACCAATGCGGGTCTCTCTCCTTACTGTGTAGACTATATGTTACAGTGGAAGTATAGAACATCGCAATGAATGCGAATAAACCCAGCTAGAGACGTAGGTGAGGGAAGGCCAGCCCCCACGATTTACATTTTGGATCAAGGTTTTTTAAGTGCTGAAGAGGGGTTGGAGGGGAAGCTACAAGGTCCGAAAATGGGCGGAAGCCGTGTTCAATGAAACGGGAAATAGCCCAATATCCCCGGTGTGGCTGGCTGGCTATCTGCTGCCGGGAAATGGGAGGAAAAGGGTGAGGGGAGGGGGGGATATTCCATTTTGTAGAAGTGATGCATGTTCTATTAAAAATCTATTTTGATTTTGTTTTGGGTATACTATATACTCCATTCGTAGGGCTACATGTCAACATGGGCATTGTCAAAATATTAAAATTAAAATATGGGTGTATGTCAATTAATAAGATTATATTAAAACCAGGTTCTTCGGTTTGTCACAAACATAATAATAGTTTCGTAGTCTTTTCTAAATCGAATATATAAATCACTTCCGTTCCTCAGTATCGACAATCTACCAGTAATAATAATAATAATATTTAGCACCGCGTCTTACTACCCGTTCGGGTTATACGCTTTAAGTACTAATTACGCTAATGGATTAGGAATTGGGAAGGTTGAATTAGAGGAAGTGAACCCGCATTTGCGTGGAGGGAGAGTGTAAAACCATTTAGGAAAAACCACCCCAGTTCACCCGACCGAGATTCGAACCTCGATCTCCCCGTCCTCAGCAGTCGAGGTCAACACGACTAGCGCGCTAGCCAACTACGCCACCGAGGCGGGTATCTACCAGTAGAAGCGGGGATTAGCTTTGTTGTCCAAGGTCGTCCAATGCTGAGAGAAAGATCGAAATATCATACGACCTTGATGATTTTTTTTAGCAGTCTTACTACCCATTCAGGTTTTGTACTATGTACTTTATATCCATTGCGGTTCCCAGCCTTTGGCAGTTCAGCCGTTAATTTATTAATGTGAGAGGGTAAACCCACATTTCACTAATAATAAATTTTCGGCCATGCCGGGGATCAAGCCCGGGACCCTTAGCTAAGAAGGCAGACACGCTACCGCCTGAGCTAAGGTGTCGGGTTATACCATGTGCTAATTACGTTAATGTGCTAGGGATGATGAACGTTGAATTTAAGTAAGTGTACCCGCATTTGTATGGAGGGAGAGTATGAACCCATTTAGGAAAACCACTCTCAGTGCATCCGATTGAGATTCGAACCCTAATTTCCCCGTCATCGGCAGTCTAGTCTATTGAGATAGTGACGCAAAGCCAAAACTAAGAATTGTCTGGTTTTTTGAAACTACTTGTTTTGAAATATTCTAAACAAACGCTCAAAATTAAGCCTTCCTTTGGGGAATAAGGGTGGTGATTTTAAATTGAAATGAGGATTCTAAAGGTCTAAGTGACGCCCCAGTGCGTCAGTTATCAACAGGGTCCAGAATTTGTATAATTTTTTTTAGGGAGGGGTGAGATATCATAAATAATGCTCGTGTGCACATACATTAGGTTCATGATCCTCTAGTTGTGTGTGTATGTATATATATCTCATAGGTATTTTCTTAACCTTTGTTGTAATTTTCTACACTCCGTTAACCTTAAAAGGAAGCAGTCTTACTTTGAAGTACTACACTGTCATCTCTTATAAGCTGCGCCTTAGTGGAACCATACTGGCATCCAGGGTCAACAAAGGGCACACTCATTACTTTGTGGTAAAAAAAATAATCAAAATTATTGGGAAAACACTGCCATTTAACTGGAAATATTTATGCGAGAGGGAGTAACTATTGCTTCTGAATCAGATTTCACTGAATTAAAGTTCATGCTTTGCGAAATGCTAGAGTTTAGCTGCTAAAAGTTTTTCATCTCATATGGATTATATTTAAGTTTCAATTTGTAAAGACCTTTGATGACCGCATGGTCTAGTTTTAGACCAGACTATTTATGACAGGGAGATCGGGGTTCTATTCTCGGTCGGTTTTACTGAGTTTTTTCAAAACAATTGTCCACCCTCCCTTCACGCAAATGCGAGTATAC